>OY728142.1:248440735-248870735 GCA_963277665.1 Viscum album
GGCATATGATTCGATCCATGACAAAGTTGTAAGGGATTCTACCCAAACGCCCATTTTTCCATCAGGTTACTCTTTCTCCATATTTACTCAAATTTAATGATAATTTATTTTTTATATTTCATATAAATTATATTATTATGTTTTAAACTCGTATATCCATATCATTTCATCGTTATTTGTATCGATATACATGTTTTAAATGGTTCCCTTCTCAATTCTTCCTGATAAGTAAGCCAGGTTGAAGGGAACTTCTTGATTTCTCACTCGTTTTCATGTGCCCTCCAAAAATATAATCTAAGCCATAGTTATTTTAATAAATCATTAATTTTATCATGATGGAATATCTTGGTTCAATTATGGTTTTATGAAAACAAACATGCCTTTCCACTTTAAGATCCCTTTAATATTTTCCTTCAACTTCACTAAAAAATTTTATTTCTAAATATTCATAAAAACACTTTTTACATGATTTCACTTCAATTGAACAAAATTTCTGCCAAAATTATAATTTCATTCCCTTTTATTTTCTATGATATACCTCTTTGAAATCGTAATTGATGAAAAATACGAATGATTTTTCAAAACACTTCTTTCCAATGTAAAAAAGTGGTTTTCTCTTCTCACATTTACTTCTATGAGGTATGTTCATTCTTCACCACTATATCCCTATGTGTGATGTTTATAATACCCTTTTATATATTATATATATATTTCTATTATTATCAGGATTTTCCAAGTTTCATTTAATTTTGAAATTCATTATGATTTAAATGTTTCAAGGTGGTGTTAGAAACTTTTGAAAGATTAATGATTATTTTCCTCGTGATTTTATCAATGATTTTATTAGATTAATTTTATATATGCTGCTTCAATCTGTCATGGGAAACTTTTATTTAAATATATAATGTTACTAGACATCTTAGGAATTCATTTCACTTATAAAGTGTGGGTGGGGCCTGATATATCCCCTCGGTGCATTAGTAAGTATCCTAAGACAAACTAGTTTGGGTTTTTACCCATTTATGTATGGTCCTGGAACGAGGCCTTGATGGTATGGTTATAATGTCTTGTATTATGTATTACCTCACTATGAAAATGGTAATTTATATTCCATGTTGTTAATCAACTAGCATAATACCCATGGTTATGTTTTATTATTTCATTATTTAATCATCATTTATTCCTAACATATAATGCTAAAGAGTGTGTTTTAATGGAATGTGTACATTATGTTAATCACCAAGAACTATTATTTATGAATCCATGATATTAATTAACCATAATATTAATTATATCTCACCCATTTTATTTTTTTTATTTATTCATAGGATGTGATGAAGTACATTATATATGAATTGTAGGGAAAATCTAGGATTTCGTTTTTTTCAAAAGGAATTTCTGTATTGTTTTTCCGTTCATGTTATAATATAAAACTTATTTATGTATCTAGTATTCCAAAAATACTAAAAAATTTAGTCCTTAGGGATGTTTATTCCTTATTTATATTCCAATGTAATAAAATAAGGCGCCAACTTTGTGCAACTGGGGTCGGTGTCCTTACAGTTAGTATTAATGGATGTTTAGAAGAAACATTGGAAACTTGATTGTGAAAACATAGATTAGATAAAATAACCCAAATATAGAATTTGAGGATTATAATAGAAGAACATAATGGAATTTTGGTAATTTATATACTATTTTGATTTTCTTAGAAATACATCCATATCAATATACTACAAGTGGATGTCATTCTGGCACAGATGTACCTAGTGGTAATAACTCTGACAAGTTGTCTCAAGCTTGACTCAAGGTAACATATTACACAACAACGGGCTTTACTATAAACCCAGTTTGATACTCCCAAGTCATATTCTTAGGATAATTCTAATTTTAATTACAAACCATTATGAAGGATTTAAAAGTAAAAATGTCCCCAACAAAACCATGTTCATGATTATGAGATTAGCTACAAAAATATTTATTAACTCTGGTTATTTATTTCACTAGTATTGGGATTTTACATTATGTTTAATAATTTCATGATCTAATATAGTGTATTAAATTGTTTATAATTGGTTCCTACTGAAGATAATGGGAACTGAATCAATGAATGAAGTCCAAAGTAGAATAACTTTCATTTATTTAATGGTTTTAAGACAATATTTAAAAGGGTACTAGTCTCTCAAACGTTCCCATTATATGAGGAGGTAATATTGTCTTCTAAAAATATGAATAAATAGTTTTATATGTATCATGGATTTATAATGATGTAATAGAAGAATAGGATAAATGGTAAAATGGTTGATAAATGGAAGTAGGGAAAGAAGTATTTTTACACATGTGATAATTATGGAAAGAAACATTATAGTACTTTCATTAGAGTAATTGGAGTTTATAAGAATTATGTAGAGAAATTACACTATTTTTAAGATTTACAGGACAAAACAAGTATTATAATGTATTTTTATTCAATTTCATCAAGATGGGACATTATCTAAAGAAATCTGTCAAGCATCGAAGTAATATACACCAAAACAGGATAGTGGATCATGGTCAGGACTATTTTACCACCACAAAAGAAGAGTTGTGAATAATTTTATTGTTTTGGGATTCAATTATTATATTATTTGACTATTTTATCAAAATTTCATTAGTTATAAGAGTCATAAGATATATAAGGATTGAATTGTATTACTGTTTCATTATGGATTTAAGAATGTATGATGGTACCAAGGAAAATTTAATATGTAGCAAGTCAATATCATGGAAAATTATATGGATAAGTGAAATAAATCCCAAAATATGTTCATAATATTGAGATATATATTTTGGAATAAATAAATTATTGTTTTTGATAATGTAAATTGGATAGCGCTTACTATCTTGGATCTAAATTATTGATTTTAAACAATCTGGTTTATAATATTATTGGTAGAGTATAATAAATATTTGAATTAAGTAATATATCTAATTTTTTTGTTTTAAATAAATAATAAGGATGAGAAATGTATTAAATAATGTTTTATGGTAATTCATGTTATTAGAATGCATCAAGAGAATACAACAAGAATACACTCACATATAGGTTAAGGATTTATAAGATCAACTTCATGTTGATTAATAAGTTCATTGTGTAGATTTAGTGACCTTATTTCTAAAGAGTTGTATAAAGTTATTTTGGAAACATTTAACCATTTATGAAATGATTTATGTTGATCATTCTATGAGGATTTAAAGGATAATGTATAACACACCACATGATGCAATGTTTTCTAAAAGATGAAGTATATATAATTCGACATGGAAATAACAGATAACATTGAGGTTAAAAAATTGAAATGTATATTAATACACTTATAGAGTGAAATAAATCCTAAAATCTCAGAAATGATTCATAAAAAAATGTTGTCTTATTATAATAATATTCTTATGATATGACTGAACTTTTTCATAACTATAGTTTATAATTTTGTGATGATTAACATTATAATAACTATATCCTCTATAATCATCCATTAAAATAGGATGGTTATATTTCAAATTCATGTACATGTTTTCCATAACCAAAAATTTTCTCCATATCAAAGAAATAAATTTATGGTGAACTCCAAATTTAACATAACATTTGTTTAAGAGGATATTTTATTGACCATATTTCTGGTGTTGGTTTCCCATAATGGAATTTTGAATTTTCAACCTCTATCATTTGAATTGAAATTTCAAATTACGAGTACATAATTTATTATAGGAGAGAATTTAAATTCCCAATATTTTAGGGTATGGACCTTCAAAAATTTAATTTCATCAGTAGAATAAGTTTCACACAACACCAAACTTAAATTAACAATGATAAATAATTTAATTTTATTATTTTCAAATGAACATTATAAACATGAAACTAAATTGGTGGAAATATATATTATTATGAAATTTATATAATATATATATATATTTTAAAATAATTAATCCACATTAACATATTAAAATCTATATTTTTTTAAAAAAAAATTACCATCTTATAATACTGAACATGTTTTAAATATTGATTTTCCACTTTTATAAATTTAATTTCAAAAAATAGACATAAACACATTTAAAATAAAATAAATTTTCATAAAATATACTTATAAATCAATATTACATTATAATATGGTTTTATTATAATTTAATGATACCTTGGATAATTTTTCATTGTGTTATAAAATTATTTATAATTTTAAAAACTATATTTTTCGAGAAAATGATGAATGTAATTAAAAAATTGAATTTATCATATTTATAAAATTATATTCAAAAAATCAAGTTTATTTTTGAATTATACATTTCAAAAAATGTAAGGGTGATTTTTTGAGATTTTCTAAAATACATTATTATTTTTGTGAAAAGTGAAATATGATAATTTATAATAAATTATTAGTATTTAAATTATGGGGTCATATATGATGTATGGTTGATGTATGCACCCTTGTTTCTAACTCACATGCACATATTACTATATTTATTAACAATAATCAACATTATTTCTTATATTGATAATAATAATAAAATAATGAATAAAATATTGATAAATCACCACTCTCCTCCACTATAAATACCAACCCTCAACCCCTCTACTCATCACACCTCTAATCCATTAATCTTGTCATAATTCTTCCAAAATACTGTTACTTATTCTCTACCCAATGTCCAAAATCTCTTGGTATTTACAAAATACCAAAAACAATTTCCCCTAAGGAGGTTATCAAGGATGATAAATCAAGAGGTAAACCCTCTTCCTTTTCTTTTAATTTCAATTTAATTTATTTTCCATTCTCATCCTTTTCTCACCTCCTCATGAAAAATGATCATGATAGCTTCATTTTCATATATATAATGTAATTATATCATGTTAATGTAATATCCTTACTCAAACGCCTTTATCTCTCTCTCTTGTTTTAAAAAAAATCATTGTTCAGGTGGTGTTAATTTACAACCATCATGGATGACGGATTTTCATTAGTAAATTTATCCTTAAAGGATAGTAGTGAAACCATTTATGTGTTAAATAAGACTATTATATATCAATTAAAAACATTATTTATTTTTGGATATAATATGTTTTCATAATAATAAATGATAAAACAAAATTAGTTCATTATGATCAATAACTGTCGTAACAATGAAAACGATTATCAAAAAATGTTTTATCTAACGATTCATACTCATACCATATTAAAAATGATATATATATATATACACTTATTTATTTTCATTAATATCGTATAAATTCAATTATATATTACTATACACATTTCATATGAACATCCATACTCAAATAAAATTATATAGATCATAGAAACCAAGGAAACAAACACTATTGAGAAATAAAATTGTATCTTACTACTCATCAAAACAGCCATAAATGAACTTAATAAAATTATAATAAATCAATTACATTTATATAATGTTATGAAATAATTAATTAATGCTTTTAATATTATTATTTGTTAAATTAAGGTCAAGTGAAGATCACATTTCGACATAAGGTAACAGTTTTCTCAACTCAGTCTCATTTCCGTGACATATGTCTCACAAACCACTAATTCTTGTGCGTGGTGTATTAATAATAACTGTTGATGTATGATATCATTATAATAATTATTTTAATTATATTTATTGTGTCATTTTATAATTATTAATTTTGGGGAATATGATTTGATAGATTATAATGTTGCAAGGGATTCTACCCGAACGTTCATTTTCCTTTGGGTTGCACTTTATCCATATTTACTCAAATTTAATGCTAATTTATTTTTTTAGACAACTTATAAATTATTTTTATATGTTCCAAAATCATATATCTATATAATATATTCATTATTTAATGTGGATATATTTGTTTTAAAATGTTTCCCTTCTCAATTGTTCTTAATAGACAAGCTCTATTCAAGGGAACTTCTTAATTTTTTATCTGTTTGGAAGTGCACTAAAAAATCTATTTGAAGAAACTATTATTTTTATGAAATCACACATTTTATAATGATAAAATATCTTGGATAATTTTTTGGTTTTATGTAAACAAACATGCATTTCCTCTTTAAAATCTCCTTAATATTTTCCTTAAACTATACAAAAAAGTTTAATTTATAATGTTTCTTAAAAACTATTTTAAGATTATTTTACATCACTGGGACATAATTTATGCATAAAATATGATTTCCTTCCATTTTTTCCTTGTATATACATGTTTAATATCTGATTTGATTAAAAATAAAAATTATTTTTCTAAAAGAACTCTTCTTTCTATATTAAAAAGGGTCTTTCTCGTCTCACTATTAAATCTATGAGATATATGCCTTGTTCATGACTATTTTCTTATGTGTGGTGTATATACTTACATTTAATGTATATTAAATCATGAATTATATTATTATAATTATAGTATATTTTTCATTTAATGTTAAAGGGGATTATGATTCAAATATTTTATGGTGGTATAATACACATTGAATTGTTTAGTGATTATTTTCCGTAGGAATTTATCATTGATTTTTTTAGAGTAATTGAATCAATAATACATAAAAATGGTATGGGACACTTTTATTTAATGATATGATTTTATTTTACCTATGAAGAATGTGTTGGACTTAGTATGTGTTCTTTGGGGCCCGCTATAGACCCTCAGAGCATCAGTAGGTATCACGTGATAAACTTGTTTGGGGTTTTACCAATTTATGTATGGTCTTAGTATAAGGACTTGAGGATATGGTTAAAATGCCCCATATTATGAAATCTATCATTATGAAACTAGTAATTTATAGTCCATGTTGTTATTCATCTAGTAGAATACCCATGATTATGTGTTGTTATGGAATTATTTAATTAGATTTTATTCATGCCATTTTATGATCCAGATTATATTTTAATGTCATGTGTAATTTTAGTTATTTACCATTTATTATTATTTATGAATCAATTTTACTTACCCTTACTGAGTATCTGAGCTCACCCCATTCTTATGTTTTTTCCCAGGATTTGAAGAAGTATTTTTGTCTTACGTTCAAGGATAATCTTCGAATTTTCGATGTTCCCAAAGGAATTTATAGATTATTTTTCCTTTCATGTTATAATGTAATACTTATATATGTATCTAGTTATCCAAAACTACTAATCTATTCAGTTCTCCAGGATTATTCTTCCCTGTTAATATGAAAATGTAATAAACTAAGGCTGCAAATCTAGTCAATTGGGGTTGGGGTCCTTATAGTCAAGGCATGAAAGATCAGTTATTCTTCCCTTTCTCATCCACTGAATTGAAGATTTAGTGTAATATAGTGAATGTAGGAAGTGGTATGATCATAAAATAGTGGTTGAAGTGATTATTAGTATCAGGCCTCCTTAACACCTTCATCAATTACTTTAAGTGTTCCCCGAACTTCCTATTATGATTTTATAATAGATTTAACTCCAAAATATAGTTATGGTGACATAAATGATTTTAATTTAATAATGGATAAAGAAGATAAAATAATTTAATTTACTATAAATTATGTATAGACGTTGGTTGAATAAACTATTTTTATTAAATTATCTGAAAAAATGGATCCTTATATATAAGATTGATTAATATTGTAATATCATTATAAAATATAGTTTATATCCCCAAGGGTATTCGCATGGGAAAAAATATTGAATCTAAACACTCCTTTTCACAAGTTTTTAGGTTATAAGAAATTATAATATTATCATATTATGCTAGTTTTTGTGGCTTTGAATTCATTCAAATGGATATTAAAAATTCATTATTAAATGTTTTTTTTGAATAAGTATACATGAAATAACCAATAAGATTTTTAAATAAGAAATATCCTTATAATTGTTTAAAACTCCCTAAAGATCTCTATATTTTAAAACGTTCTCCTCGATAACAGTATGGGAGACTCATATTTTCTTTTGAGAAACAATTCAAAAATGTAATGTTTTTCCAACATTGTTTAGTAATACTAATTATAATGATGTTTTAACTATCTATATTAACATATATGATATCATTTTGGGTATTCAAATATATATTTTTGTCAAAAATTATCATATTCAATTAAAATTTAATTTGATATGAGTTTAATAGGTGATCTTATATTTTTATAAGAATTTAAACATTTCTAATGAATGATGATATATTTCCCAGTAAATAAAATTATAATAAGGAATTAATAAAATTATTTCGATTAGATTCAAGAAATGTTTAAAATATCCCTTTGATTACTAAATGAAAATATTATAAAACCAATGTTATAGAATCAATGGATGTTGATTTATTTATAGGTTTAATTATAAGCTTAATATATTTAATTACTTTCAGAAATAATTTAATGTTTAGTGTTTGCATGCCTGAAATTTTTCCAAGTGACCTTAAATAATTTAATTTTATGTATTTTATAAGGATTATATAATTTGATAAATAATTTATTAATCTCAGTTTATTTTTCTCTATAGGACTTCCATTGTTTTAATCATTTATTGTGATTCTGAATATTTTAGATTCAATATAGATATAAAAGTCACATCGTGAATGTGCCAGTCTCTAGGTATATTTTTATCCCCAAAGAATTTTGGGAAATCAAATTTATTAGTTTATTAACTTCAAAACGTAATTATGATACTTATATATCTTATTGTTCACAATCTCTATGGATTAAGAATATTCTTTCCAGTTTTGTTTTTAATTTTTGTATCGATCTCTACTTGTTTTGATAATAACTATAAAATTTCTTCTTATAATAATTTTATACAATATTCAATCACTATTTATATAGATGTCAGATTCCTTTTTCTTAGATATAATATTAGAAAATAAATTTTTATTCAAAAAATCTATTTCCACATAGAGTTAAATTAATAATATTTTTATAATATATTTTGGTATTTGATAAATTGATAAAATTACAAATGATCCTCTCATGATAGAAATATATTTATTTTATGATTTCCAAGTGTTTAGGGGTTTTAAATTTTTAAATCTAAATTTACATGAATCCATAATCTTCAAAAAACTATAGAAATTTATATTTATAGCTTTTTTGTTAATATATTATTTCATTGAAGTGTCTGATTAACATTTTTTTAATGATTCTACTTCTTAAATTTTTTTAATTGATTTATAATCTTTTTTGTTTTAATTTTTTTCATATTCATCTTTAAAAAATTCTTTATCCAAAAAAATACGTTTTCATTTGAAGAATATATTTTTTGATTTTATAATATCATTATATTTATGGGTAGATTAACTAATTTTATGATTACATTATATTGGTTGTTTTAATTTTTTTTTTCAAAAGGGGGTATGTTTTTAAAATTATAATTGATTATTTTAATCCAAAAAAATGAGAGTGTTTAAGTGGTTATTTTCCTCTTTATTTGTTTATGTTTTGTTAATTTTAATACCTATTTATTTATAATTATAATTTCTTAAAAATTTGGGTAAATAATTTATTCCATCTAACATTAAGTCTTTATGTTCATTGTGAACTGATTTTTCTAAGAATCCAGTCACAATATAGGTTTTTATCTCATATATTGTTAGTATTTTATTATCCTTTTTTTTAAAATCAGTTTAAGTCACAATCGACCATGAATAATTTATACAAGATCGATCATGATGAAATCAAACATATGCATAATTGGTCTACCTAATGATCAATTAATTGACCACATGTTTAATAAATTGGAAACATTGGTAATAGATCAAATGAAACTCTTTAATTGACCATATGTATAATAGATCAACCACAAGTCCTCAATAGACTATAATAATTGACCATGTTATGAAAATAAGTCATCATTGATTGACTATAAAAATTTTCATTAGTTTTGAATTTAACACATGTTATCTTTCAACTGATCATATTGATCAATCAACTCTAACTCAAATTTATGAATAACACTCAATTGACCACACCTTCATTATGATCGAATGTATGCCTAAATCTATAATATGACTGGATCAACCTCATATTGATTATTGATGAAATAAATGTAATGTTTGACTAACCAAATATTGATTCTAATTGTACACATGTTGAAACAAAGAAAAGACAAGAATAATTCATTAACCAACCACAAATACCTACTTTAAGGACCTACCACAAGATTAATCCACCATAAAAACATCATCCAATAAATATTCTCTTCTCTTTAATTTTCTTTTATATTTTCATTTACTATATATTTTAATTTATTATATTTATTGATTTATTTGTTCCATAATTACATAATAATTATTTAGATGTTAAGAAAAAATATTTTGAATTCATTTTTATGGATTTAATTATTCATCTTGAAAGATAAAAAAAATCTACATTTTTGTATTTACATGAGTTTCAAATTCAAAATAATGGTAATTTGACAAATATGTATCATCAGTGTTGTGGAAATATTTTAACAACTTTTTCGTTGTTAATAGTGAAGTAAATTTCTATTGTATAAATTGATATAACTTGTTTTTTCAATATATATTCTTTCAGTTTTATAGACTGACAATTTGAAACTGCGTGACTATATTTTTCATATGCAGTAAAAGAATAAACGACATGATACATTTTTTTGGGAAAAAAATAAGAAAAATAAGTTCATTTCTTGAATATTCATGAATGTATTATGTTGGGAAAATAATAGGAGAAACATGTTTCAAATTCTGAATCTCTTATACATTAAGAAAATATTTATATATACTTTGACCAAACTAGTTCTGGTTAGTGGTTAATGATTTTTTCCAACATTGTTTTGCATCATATTTTATGATAAAACCCTAGTTGGAATCTTTTTTTATCAATTATTTCTAGAGATATCACCACTTACTAGATAATAAAGCATTCTCTATTATAAGTGGTTACATGGTACTAACTTGTGTATTTTGTTTTTTATGCTTAATCATTTAAACTTATATAAACCCTAAAAGGTAGGATTTTTATATAATAGCACACTATAAAAAGTGTATTTTAGTACCTAACATGTAAATGGAATGGGTATTTAGTTGTTCCATGGTCCGAAAAATAATGTTTGGTTTCTTCCACCATCTCAAAAATAATATAATTGGATTTTGGATCAGGGAGTGAAAAATAAGTAATATGTTGTGTCTATAGGGATTAAAAGGAATTGTAAATTATTTTTAATCCCCATCAATAGTTATAAATTTAATTATAGTGGGTGATATTTCTCTCTATATTTTACAGGATAAGAGAGTAGGTGTCGGATCAACTAGATCTAAAATAATATAAAAATAATTATCATTGATTAATTTAGTTTTTACACACACAAAAAATAATTTACTGTACTAATATCTTAATTTTATTTAAATTTGATCATTTACCATAATCCCCTCTTGACTAATCTTTAATTCTCACATTTTTACCAAATAGGTTATTCTTACATGAGTAAGATTTACTATCATGTATTATTTAAAATATCATAATTAATTTTACTTGGTTTCAAAACATATTCTTGTCTACGTAATGAATCATTGAAGTTAATCTTATCCATCACTAATCATCCATATTTTCAAGTTAATATTTTGTAACCTTAAAAAATACATAATTATTCTTATATATTTTCATGTTATTGATATATACCACCATATAGACTCAAGATTAGTATTACATTTCTATGATTTATTATTACAAACAGAATGAAAAAATTGGATTATTCTTGAATATAATTGATTATTTATTATGTGAGAGTATTTTACTCGTACTTATCCAGTATATTATAAAATTAAAAAAACCTACAAAATAGAATTTTTAGAACTAGGATCCAACACTATGATATCTAATCCCAACAAACTCAGCAATTTCAATATAGATCAAAACACTTCAAAATTAATTTCCAAAATTCTTAATCAACTCTTCAAACATGTAAAATATATTTAAAAATCATTAAAATGTATTTATAATAAATACAATATCATTCATGATCGATTCAACTATCCATGTTTTCTAATTTTATGTTAACATTCTATATTTTAGCCATATCATATTCTATATACTTCTTCTAATTATTCTAATCTCCCCCTAAATCAATTTATCTTAAATGTGATTACCTTTTTAATAGACCTTATTAACAATAAATATTAATGTCCTCAATAAGGGTGGAATCATTATCTTCAAATAAATTATTCATGAATCAATAAAATTTGTGCATCTTGAGATGGATATATATAAAAAAGATATATTAATTCATACATAGAGGCTATCTAAAACAATTAACATGTGAAACCAAAATAGAAGAAAACTCCCATGAACTTTTTAAGAAAAAATTGAGTCATTCTTTACACTCTACTCAATAACCATAAAGAAAAATTCAAACTAATGAATACTTATCTACCTAAAAATTATATATTACCCTTGGTAGTAAAGGAACCATATATATAAATGAATACAAAACTTAGATTCATACCTCATTAATGTTATGGAATTGACTGTATAACCATTTATAGTCTCTTTTTCTCATAAGTCTTAGATGTGGTTCTTTTTATATTATTGTAAATATAATCCTTAGATGAAGAAAATTTTAATTTCAATTTCTGTAAGATTTATTCTCATTATATAAATGAAATTTGATATTTTGATTCATTGATATTGAATTTTTCATTAGAATCTTTGGTATAATTATAGAACATTAGTTGTCAGGGATAATAATCATTGGATACTTGGTGGTTACAAGTATATACTTATTTTGAGTATTCATCTAAATCATTTATAGACAAAACATTGGTGGAATTAAAAGTAAAAAAAATTATTTTTTATTCTATTTATATGCCACACATCTTCCACCAATAAATAATGATTTCCTTTATTTTGACATTATATCACCAATATGGGAGGTATATTTTATGTGTATTTATTTTATTAAATGTTAGTCACATATTTATTTTGAAATTATGTTGATTTTATTGATAAAATTAAATCTATATTGAAATTTATTAAATTTGGGGCTTTATATGTTGACAATGTTATTGTTTTAATTATTAAATGAAAAATGATTTTCTGTCTTAAATATATTATATGTTATTTTCATTACTTTTTATATATTTTATGATAGAAAATATTGTGTTATTTTTTTGTTACATTCAATGAATTTATATTATGATGGTTGTAGAAAATGGTCTTTATATTTTTGAAGTTAATATTTCCAATTTGCATAATTTTCTCTTTATTATCAATTGATGAGATCCATTTTTAACTATTATTTTTAATTCAATAATTTTGTGTTTTAATCCTATTTGATGTTTAATATTTTATTTATAATTTATAAATTTCACAAATTGTTTCTTTCTATTGTAGATGGTTCACGTAATAATGTTGATTTGTGATTTTAAAATGTTGGGTTTTAAAAACCATATTTTAAATTGAATAATTAAAAAATGTTTTTGAGAATAATGTATTTTTATTATCATTATTTATAAGGTTATCATTTTTTATTTATTTTTATCCACATTGTAATGTTGACATCGAAATCTCATAAGGTCCATTTATCATTTAAAGAAGAATGTGATGTCTATATTCCCAAAAGCTCAACTGAGTTCACCACACTAAATGAATATTATTATTTTCAGTTTTAGGTTAATTAAGAATAATATCTAAGCATCCTTCCAAAACTAAAGGATATTGAGATCAAATTAATTTTAAATACCCACTCATATTAGTTTTTAATCAATTTTGTGAAGTCTTTTCTTATAAAAGTGGATAAACAATGCCTAACAAATCGAGGTAGATTTCATTTTAGACTGAGATCTCTCATCGAGAATGAATCTAAAGCTAATAAAATATAATGGATATCTGGATGAACAATTTTTAAAAATAAGGGACTTGAATTAAAGATCTGTTATTTTATCATGGATATTGTGTATGCTAAGTAAGAAGAACTATTGATCAGCTATGTTGAAGAACTATTATCGAAACAGTTGATCCCTTTGTATATACTCAAAGAATGTTTTCCCTGGTTATCAATTGTTTTAGGATTGATCTTGATAAATTAGGGGGGATTAATGACCTTGAATTTTAGGACAATAATGTTTCATATTGGCGAATTTGAGGTTCTTGATGGAATGACACTGTGATGTTTATTTTAACTGAATTAAATAAAGGATGAAATTATGTCAATTATTTATTCTACCATGTGTGCTGATGCTGATGGAAGGACAAACAATACCAATGTAATGTATGGAAGTGTTGGAAATACTATATTAAAATTCCATGAGGTTTGAGATATACTTGGATCTCATCATGATGTTTTTATAAGAAGGAGATTCAAAAAAGTACTTTTATAATTGTATAGGTTCATCTTTTGATTTATTTAACTACTTGTAGGCTAGGATCATATTCTATAGTTATTTTTTTGCCTATAATTTGATGGTATTCATGTACCATGAAAATTTCAAATAGGGATATTTTAAGCATTTTTTCATGGTTTTGATGAAGAAGAAAATTTGACAATTGTTGAAAATAACATGCACAATAGGTTCCAAATGATAATACTTTTGAGGATGAATATTCGAGTATATATAGAAGAAGGTAAAGCCTATAAGAATAAAAATAATTCCAAATCGAACAAAAAAATTAATTAAACGAAGTAACTGAATAGATGTTGAAAATATTATTACGATTCATATGGTCAAATCTTCTAGGTTCGTCAAGTTATGAAAGACGGCCCAGGAGAACCATGAATAATTGAATAAATGTGGAATTAAAATATCATATTCATGAGAAGTAATTTATTTAATGGAATACTTATAACAAAATAAAACAATTTTTTTTGGAAAAAAAATTATACCTGTAATAAAAAAATTTACAGTGCTCTGGTGTAACAATATTTGTAGTGAATGAAAGAAAAAAATTTCCTCTATCCTATTTAACATTGTTGAAAGAGTGGTGGTAAATTTAACACCATAATTCTGTAGAAAAAATCTTTTAATATGTTTTTAAATTTAATTTATATAGGGAAAAAAATTCATTATAATAGACTAACTAAATCTGTGATCAAATTGAATGATATTTTGGGAGGCATGAATAAGAACTTCAAGAAACCATGTTATGGATAAATAAGGTTTAATAATGAAATCATAATATAGAAGAATTGTTTTTAACACTTTTATTTTTATTTCTATTTTAATATCTTATGTTTTCCTTCTAAAAATTTAGTAATAAGGTGTGTTTAATTTAATATTAGAGAATGTAGTTATTTTTCAATGTTTTTACTTTCATTTTCATGTATAATTTCTCCAATATTGTGAGTCTTTCATCTTGGCATTTATAATTAAATAAAATTCCTTATTTTTTTCTAAGTGTCAATAGATGAAAAAATCATGACTAATGAAATCTTTTAAGCCACAATGAAATTTATATAGAACACACAATTAGGGACTGGAAGACTAGTCAATTTTGGGTAAATAGTTTTGTATCATTATAATTACACTTAATAACCAAATATTCTGACTCCTAAAATATAATACTTGTCAATAAATATTCTTTTAAAACTAAATATTATTTTTCTTCAATAGAGAGATCAAAATAGTTTTTAGTGATTTGTTTTTCATGTTTTTTTAATCCATTTGTCAGGATCATCACATTTTTAAACAAGTTTTTATAGTATGATCCTAACCCCCCCCCCCCCCCCACTATCATTTACAATTCCTCCTATATCTTAAAATATTTTCTAGCACCTCAATCTCAACATCATTTATTTATTTTAATTATCTAGTCTTTCATATAATAATTATCCTATATAATAATCACCTCAGTTGAAAAATCCCTTAGAAGTCTCACCCACCTTCCCTTGGGTTAGACTATTTACTAAAATTCTTGTGTAGAATGTATAAATGGAATTCTGATACTAGTGACAACCATTTTCCTATTACCTGTTAAAAATCAAAAAAACCCTATATGACTATATCTCCCTTTTTATAACAACATACACTGTAATTTGGAAGTAGTTTTTATTTACCTCAAAATCCTATTTTCTGATGAGATATGTGAATACATTTTATTACATTAATATCAATCATAGATTATATAAAAAACATATTTTCTAGAATATAGGTAGTAAAATAAAATTTACTAGAAACAATTTTCCTAATTTCGTTGGCATTTATAACCATCCCTTTATCGTCTTTAATCAATTTTTTTGTAAAGACCCGTAAATTTCAAGGAAATTTTTTCATAAATTCTTTGGAATTTTACGAGTACGCAGTTTCTGAGGTCCTGTGTTCCCAGAAACAATTTCTGAAGTTTAGCTCATGTACGTTCAGTGAACGAATGAGTGGGTATTTCTAACATTTGAATCGGTGCTCGGAAGAGATATCTGAGGGCACCGATGAAATCGCGGTGCCGGTAATTGCTTAAGAAGACTTTTACTGGAGTTTTGTTTGCTCGGGAAGAGTTGTTTAAAAATGTGGTTTAACTGTAAGTGAAATAAAATTGTGTTATAAATTTTATTTCTCCTTTCTAGGTGGTTTATTCCTAGGTTTGGGAGTTGGGGTGGGACCCACTAAAATCCTAACCCGTCTTGATTAGGATATTTTTGAGGTGGGGCCCACACTATCCCCACCCCTTCAAATTCTTCTAACTCCTCAAACCCCTCAATAAATTTTGTCTACTTGTCATCCAATTAATTAGTCTATTCATGATTATTTATTTAAGTGAAATTTACTTTTGAAGTTTGAAATGTTGGCATGTGTGAATAAAATAAGGCAAAGCCTTATTTTATTTTGGGGTTGTTGTGTTGTATGGAGAATTTAGAGAGGGATATTTCATAACTTTGAAGAACTTCATCTTCCTCCGTGAAGAACGTGAAGAACGCCGACACATTGTTCCATCTTCTCTCCATGTCAATGAAAGTGATACGTTGTTTCCTCCTCGGATGTTCTCTATCGACGTTTACAGAGCCTCACCCTGCGACATTGTTTTCCGTGATGCTCATCGTTTGTCAGCTTCTTTAATGTAGGGGTTGATTTTACATTCGAGATTATTTTGATGTTCTTTGTTAATTTTTGGCTCCCTGTTATCAATATAACGGGAGGAGGTCGGACTACACGAACATGGCCGAACCTCCTCCACTTTTTGTTGATTGATCACCAGTTTGGTTTGGAACAGAGGAGACGCGGTGCAGTTGCACCGCGCGGGAGAGAGAGAATCGCAACTGGAGTGGGCTGTGGGGAAGGTGCGTCGTGTCGTCGCGCCACGCCGGTGAAACCAAAGGAATTCGCGTCCAGGACAGGTCGCGGCAGAGGGGTGTGGTGCCGTCACGCTGCGCCGAACTGGAAAGAGCCGCGGCCCATGGCTCTAGTGGTTCGTTAGTGGGGCGGCCAGACACTGCTGGCCGCCAGTGCATTAGGAGGTGGGCCCTACAGGGGTCCCGTGGCAGCTCATCGGCCAGCCAAAACGGTTGGCCGTTACCAAAAAGACCGGGGGTTTGAAACCCCCGTCTGTCAGCTGGGGGGGACCCCACAGGGGTCCGCCATTTCAAAAATCAGGGGGCGCCCCCCCCCCCCCCCTTTCCTGTCCACGTCCGCCCACGCAAGGGAAGCCGCCAACACTGGGTCGGACCGTCGGCGCCGGGCTAGACTGCCCACGCCGGACCGGGCCACCCGCGCTGGGCCGGACCCCCGCAATGGGTCATGCCGGGCCGGGCCGTGCCAGCCGAGCCGGGCCACGCCCAATTGGGCCGGACCCAGACTCGGGTTGGGTCACCTGGTTCGGGCCAACCCAGCGGGTATTGGGTCGGGTCGGACCGGGCCCGAACCCCCTACTTACGGATAGATCCGTTCAAACGCTCATAACATGGGCTACTGACCTCCGATCATCGCACCATAAGTTCCGTTGGGATCCTTGGATCGAGACGTTCGTTTTGGTATATTACAATCAGGGTTTCGAAAAACTTTGTATATGGCCGGGTTGGTTCGATCACGAAACCAACCGGGCCCTCGGAGCGGAAACGCTTATAACATGAGCTCCAAACTTCCAATTGATGTGCCATCGACTTTGTTGGATTCCTCTAAGTGAAAAAGCTCTTTTGGCTTACTCTGCTCGATTTTTGGACACAGTTAGAGTATGGTTAGATTTGTTTTAGCTTAAAACCCAATTGGGCCCCTGGGACAAAAAAAGCCAATAACTCTCAGACCGGGCGTCTGACTCACGCACCATCTGTCGCGTTGAGTTCCAATTGACGAGAGGGAACTTTGTGATATATAAACTCTGGGCTTCGTGATAGTTGATGTATCATCCCCCTTATCTCATGGAGCGGACCCTCCTGGAATCGAGCGTGCTGTGTGCAGGAACCCTAGAGCTGGATGCGACTGCGACGATGATGACGACTATACTGGGATCCTATGTGTGTTCGGCAACGATGAAAACGGTACTTGGATCCTCCATGGGTTCGGCAGCGATAACGACTGTATTGGGATCCTCCATGGGTTTGAAGATGATGACTATTGTTCTTGTATCCTATGTGGGTCCAACAGTATATGACTCTGAACTTGTATCCTATGTGGGTCTGGAAGAGTAGCTGGTCTTGTATCCTTTGTGGGTCCGACAACTTATGTATTCTTGTATCCTTTGTGGTTCCGACAGCTTATATGAATCAGTGGCTACATCTGATCATCTCTATCACCTTACAAAGTGTATACTTGTGTGAGTTGAGTCTTAACTTTCAATAACTATTTTCGATATGATTGTTTTTATATCCTGTATGAATTGGGTTGTTCTTTCCTATGTGGATTGGATTGTACATTCCTGTGTGGACTAGGTTGAACATGGGCTCGTGAGTTGGAGCAGAACTGGAATTGATGACTTAGGTATATGTATGGGAATATACCTAAGTAGAGTTGTTTGATACTCTGGGATTGTATCTTTCCTTTTTGGTTTATCCTTCGTGGATTCTAGGAGACCTTTGGGTGTCTCGGGGTCCCTACAGAGTATTGTATACTCACCCCTACAGGGGCTATGCCCGCACTTTGTTGTGTTGGTTGCAAACGTTGAACAGTTCTGATCATGTTTGAGTCTTGTGGAGTAGAATGGTACCTGGAGGTGGCCTATCAGGAGGGACGTACACGGATTGGACGACCAGACTTGAGGATCCGATGAGACCATCTATACTCACACTTCAGGTGGGAGTTCCGTAGGATGACTTGGTGGTTGATGTTTTACTTCTCAGACTATTGTACTTTCTTTTCTCAGTTGTACTGCACTTTCTATTGGGTTGTATACTGGCCCATTTACTTTCCAACACTTACTTGTATATACATTTTACTTAATGTTTACTTCAGTTTTCGTACTCTATGGTGTTTGTTTTATTTTATAAAGGAAATTCCTTCCCTCTTATTAGGATTTACACCTTTGGTGCTGGTCGCCATCCCCTGGCCTAGGGAAGGCGGGATTGGGGTAGTCTTGGCACGGGCCCTGAGGATAGGTCATGACATTTTTCCACAAATGAATTTTTGTAAACACTCCTCTTGATTTTTACTTCAAAACTTTTTCCAATGACAACGTGATATATGTTTCTTGATATACAAAAATATAACTAGTAGCATAGATAAATTGTAAAGTCAAAAAGTATTTCAACTAACAAAGTAAAGATATATCAAATATTTCTTAATATGTGTGGAACAATATTCACACAACATTTTTTAATTACTATATATGATTATATCATCAATAAAATCAATCATAATTAGTGATGGAGTATTGGTATTAGTCATACAAATGTTTTTTTCACTTGTAATTTTTCAAAATCCATGCCTCTCATATTTTCATCCATATTTAATTACCATACTCCTAGGGATTGTTTCAAACCATATAGAGGTTTATTTAATTTTCTTACTTTCCTATAGCATTCATCAAGCAAAAAGACTTTAGGTTTTACCATATCAACATATTCAATCAAATCTCTATTTATAAATGAAAAGATATTATCCATTTGGTAAACATTGAAATTTATTTTTACTTTAGTCGAATTGAATTTTCAACTGGTCTCAAGTCAGGATACATGGTAAAACGTATTTATAAAATTAATTCCTTTCATTTTCGGAATCCTTGATAAAATAAAAATTATTTATTTTATGAAACATAACCTTTTAAATTTAAGTTCTATTTGAAGACAAATTTTCAGATAATTTTTTTAGGCCTAGCTACAGACTCCCACGATTCATTAATTTAAATAAAATTTAGTTATTCATTCAATACTTCAATCCATTCTTCATTTTCGAATTATTTATCGATATATTGTGTCTCAATGATTGAATAAAAACCATTATGACTAGTTGTGAAAAAATTTTACATCTTTTTTCCTATAGATTTTTATTTTTAATAATAATCTAATCAATAGATTTTTTTTGGATTCTTTAATTTGTCCCCATATTTATTAAATTTGTAGTCTATTCAAATGAATTGGGTTAATTTTAATTAGAATTATGGATTTCCCTGTTTTCATTAAATTGTTCAATGAATTCAAAAATGGAAATATCATCCTCATAAACATCTATAGCTGGTCTTTTAAAATCATATTCATTTAAAAATGCTATCACATAGTCATAGTTAATTACCATATTATATTTATTTTTAAATAACATGTAGAAAAATATATTTTTTGGGTATCCATGTTTTATCCAATATTGTTATTTTTTCATCAATTTTACACCACTTCTTCTTTCATTATTGATCAATAATGGATACCTAGACACTCAATAGTGATTTAGATTGTATTTATTCATCAACAAAATTTTATCCCGAGTAAATACTTGTTTTGAATAAATTTAGTGGTATGGATGGATTGTAACCTAACATATATTGAAGAATGAATCTTACATAAAATGTTTTTAAATATATAAATGAGACTCATATTATTCATGCTACATACTTCATTTTTTATGGAGTTTAAGGTGTAATAAAATTATGTATTATGAAATTTTTTTAATATATTTTGAAAATTTATATTGGAATGCTCTCTTCCACTGTTATGACTTAGTCACATGAATGAAAATCCAATTTTATTCATTTTTCGTCTTCTAAATCTTTTAGAAAGGGTTAATTCTTGATATTTGTGATACATAACATATTATGTTCCATTATAATAAAACAATTAATGAATTTGATGGATAATATATCTCAACTCATCAATTTCATTCTTATGGGTTCATATACATCAAACAGAACCAACTCCAATGGTTTAATAGTTTGAATCTCAACTCCCTTTTCACTAATATTCACCATCTTTCCTTTTTATGGGTTTTGAAAATAGATATTGTTTCTTCTTGAAGGACTACAAAATTTCTCCTTACATCATATTTGATTAAATTTTTTAGTCTCTATTGGCCATTGTAACCAAGTATTTTTTTAGAGAAAAGTATTCTCATCTTGTACACTACGGTTTCAAATTTCTTTGGTTTCTCTAACCTAGACAATGTAACGAAGTTTCATGGACCCTCTGGGTCACACCTTCCACAAAACTCCATCATATTCTAAAAAAATCATCACATCAATATTCATATCAAAATGTTATAATTGATGATTTTTTCTAAGATAATGTTATCTCCTCCTTGGTTCATGTTGTGACACTGTTTGGGTCCCAAGAATGGATTATTATGATATTGATTTATCATTTGTGTAATTATAGAGGCTTACAAATGTTAGGGGTTTAAAAATGGATTTTTGGAGGAAGTATACAAGGTTCATGGTTTAGTAGTAGAATTAGTACTAACCTTACGGTATGGTACTATGTATCTCTAGTGTTGTTTGCATAGATTGATGATAGTTATCCAAACCATGTGTATTTTTAAGTAAATTGTGTGGGTGTATGTGGACTTGTCCAAGGGTATTGAATATCTTGATCATTGTTTTACTAAAATATATGGATATTCTGATGTAGTAATTCATTTTCACCTCTCACTCTTCATATATTAACATTACATCACTTTTGTAGAATAGTTAATACATTACAAAAACTAATTCCCAAATACCATAATAGCATAGTGGATTTAGATACATGGAAGCCTAAACAGAGATACATGAGTGAGTTACATTATCTCCCACTTGGGTATTCATAAATAGATCCACTCTTAGACACATAATACTTAATTCATAACTTCATAACCTATGGAAGGATTCATAAAAATGGGTGACCTTGGCTTATTAGTAAGATTCAATAAGGACATATTTAATAATAAACATGAGAATAACAGTATGGGAACATCATCATGCTAATGGAAGATCGTACCCTACACATCAAAGATCATAAATTTAAAGAATGACATAAATATGGACCATTTATAAGATAGGAATCATATGGGAATCAAAAGGATAATCCATTAAAGCACATCATTTGAATAAGGCGTGGAATTGTGTCATTCGCATGAATACGTAATATCATTCCCTATAAGTCAATATTCATTGCTCTATCTTATTAGGGAATTTCATGTCGACTATGCCTACGGGGCGGGACACACCACTATCTCCATTCACATTCCCTTCCTTATATTGGATCAAGTTTCCATATCATCCTATAGTGAATTGGGTTTCATTTCATCCCTTTTTCATGGGGACTACACCTACAGGGTAGTACACACAACCATCCCTAGTCACAGTCCTTTCCTTATAAGGGATTGGGTTTCCCCAACTTCCTATAATAGATCTGGTTTCCCCATATTTTCTTCTTCTTGGGAACTAAACCTATAGGGTGGGACACATCATCATCCCAAATCACAGTTCTTTCATTATAATGGATTGAGTTTCCCCATATTCCAATAGTGGATAAATAATGTTGACCTGATTCCCATCATTATCTCATTATATATAAATCTTTACCTAATGCATTTGATGGAGATATAGGTTCCACCCATCTCATAATAAATTAATAAAAACATGTTCCAAAAAGTAATAAAATAATCGTATCATATCATATCCCATGAAGTTAAATGGGTGTTTTAAATATATAATTATAACTTATCCTACATAAAAGGATAGGTTTCATAACCATTTATTCCAATCATGACTTATGAAAAGAAGTGTGTTTTGAAAAGCATATAACCTATAAAATAGAAATGGGTTTCAAAGAAATAATGGAATCAAAACATCATACATGAAGAGAAATAATATGAATGGATCATTTGGTTCATTTCCCCAAAAGAAATGAACAACAAAAACTAATTTCATCTTAGATGGAAAATAATATGGAAATATCCTTTCAAAAACATTTCTTGAGGAAAATATCCTTTCTAATTTTAAAAAACATATTTTAAAACATAAAATATTTGGAAAACCAATTACTTGGAAAAAGTGAAATCATTGAAACATATTGAAAACCATTTTCCTTGAAAACATATAAAAGAGTCATAAAAAAAATTGAAAATCACTTATTTGGGAAGAAATCTTGAAAACATTTTGGAAAACTATTTCATTGAAAGTAAACTAAAAAATAATAAAGAAAGATTGAAAACCGTAAAAAAATTAAAATCAATTTTCATTAAAAATTATTTTGAAATAAAAAATTTTAAAACATTATTGAAAACATTGTTTTTGACGTTCATGGCACGTGTCTCAAAGAAGAAAAATTGAGACAAAATGACTTTATAGATCTGGTAACTCTTGAAACATAAACCCCATGGAAGTGATATCATAAAATGGATATGTAAACACAAATTAATTTAAGGATAAAAATAATATAATATATTAATGGGTAGTATATACACCATACAAAATAAATGAGTTGTGAATAAGGATTAAATATAACAAAAATAAAAATAAGATCAGAAATCCCCTTACCATATGTGTTAAATCTCATCATACGAATTCAAAAATATTGTATATAAAATATAAGTTTTTTATACATCTGAAACAAAACCATGTTCTTATATATAATTCCATATATGTATTTATATATCCTTTTAAATAACACATGCATGTTTATGATACGTTTTAGGTAATATCTACTTTTTTTTCGTATGTGTCTTCATTTTTTGTATTTTTTGGTCATCGTACTAATATTATGGTTTCCAAAATGTAAATCATGATATAAATATAATAGATATTTACTTTATATTTATTTATAAATATATATTAAAGATATAAATATTATATGGAATACACTGTTCATGGAGATCATAGGTTGTATGTACGCATGAAAACTATTTTTGTTTAATTACCATATTAGAAGAGAGAAGTAAATTACCCATATATATTTATGGTGAAATTATATATGAATTATTATTTCATATATATCATATTTTTTCAATAAATTAATTTTTAACACATTCCATGTATGTTATGAATGAATCACATTGCTTTGAGGAGGCGGTAATCCACAAATCCCCAAAATAAATTATATTACTTCCACAAATGGAAATAATAAAGGCTTGTGTTAAATAATAATTACATAATAGTAAATAAATCTTAAATATTATTTAAAAAATATAAAAACATAGTTTCCATCATAATATTAAATCATGATATGTGGAAAATGAAAAATTAACAACATCATTTTGTGAGGTTTTACTTTGTCGTAAAAAATAACGGTAAATTTGTTTCCCATTAGATGGATGTCTGTGTAAGTGCAGGATGAACCCTTAGAAAAAAAATTAATAAGGATATTTAAGAAATTATTTTTATTATATAATCCTAGAATAAGAATAAATTAGGTGGTGTAGATTGAAAATAAATGAATGGAGCTTGAGGAATGATGGTGCCTCTTCTTTGGGTAACTCAAATTACTTTGCACAAAACGGAATCCTTGGATGTATTTATGAAAAAGGTTACTATTGAAAAAATGATATAGGGATGTTTGGAGATCATTTGAGCATATCATGGGTGATAAAAATGGATTGAGATGTGGGAATATGTTGAAGGGGTGAGTGGCTTTTTAAAGTGAAGGAGGAGTGGCAGTCTTGTAAATTTTTTAAAAGGGAATTCAACCCATGTTTTTTATAAAAACAAATTGAATCCAATAACAGATTAAACTATATTAAATTTAGTATAGGCTGAAAATATTTATAAAAAATAAATTTGGGATAATTTTCTAGGTAATTTTTTTCCTTAAGTGTATAGATTAGTCCCTCGTTGAAATAATTTTCCACTTAATCATTGTAATTATTTTTACTCCCACTCAATAAATTTTTGGGTAAAAAACTAAGTTTACCTTATTAGATATTATAAATTATTTTTATTCATTGTATGGAATCCATTATTCTAAATTAAAATAATATAAGTGGTAGAAATTAAATTAATATTAAACATGTAGGTGGGCCATGACAACGGGTTTTTTAAGAAAACATGTTTAACAGTTTGATATTATATTCTATCCAATTTCAATTTCAAATTGGTTAAAATGAACTAAATTGGATTAATTTATGAAAAATTAATTTCATTAAATGAAAAAACCAAAATATAAATATAATTTAACAATATAAATAAATTTGCTGAAAAAGTGGTTTTGAAATAAAATTCAATATTTCTCACTACACATCAAAACATTTTGTTTTTAATAAAAATAAATAAAATTCACCCTAATGTAAATTTTAAATTATTAATTAAAAATTTAGTTTTATTTATCAAATTCAATTTCAAAATGATTCTATAATTAATTTTATTATTGTTCATAGAAGGATATAAAAAGCAGTTCAATTAAGAAAATAGTATTTTCAGACATATGAAGACTTTATTAAAAATGTATGTCTTATTATAAATATGTTTCATTTATATAAACCCATTATAAAGCATATCTAAAAATTAGTAATTACTAATCATATTTCTAATTTTAGCAGTTATGTTATAACTCTCTAGTTTAAATAATTATTATAATAAAATGTTGTTTTGAAAATACTCGGTGCTGCGTGTGATGCAAGACAAGTGAGTGTTTCATGTAGCACATGGTTAACATAAGGTAGCATATGAAGAATGTTTTTTTATTGTATAGGGAATTTAAATACATCAAATTAATTTAATTTATTAAAAAAATCACAAAAACGTAGGGTGTTCCACTCTACCCCCTTAAATTGAATTTATCCCTCAAAATTCATCAATATGATATAATAAAAATAATGATTTTTCTACTTCATTATATCCTAAATTTCTCACATGGATTCCTCTAATTGGTGATTTTTTCAGAAAACATTGACCATTTGATTGGTCTTGTTTTTTCAAACATTCTTTTGTATGATCCGTAAATTCATCTAGTTGTTCCTCAAAACAAAGATCATGCTTTGATGGTATTCATATAGAGTTTAGTACATTTGGAAGGTTTTGGTATGGACATCCTCAAGAGATATATATGGAACACATCTTGTACTTGTTAGAGATTTGGAGGAAGCTACTAATGATAGGCGATGATTATAATATGATCATTAAGCTAAAATAGACGAATATGCCTAGGGGTTTTTTCCCTTTATTCTTGAACCTCATAACCTTATTTCAGGGGTCGATTCATATACACACCTTCTCACTAAAATCAAATTCTATATAACACTGGTGGTTATGATCATAACTTTTCTTTCAATTTTTTTATTCCTTAATATGTTGGTGAATGGTTCTAACCTTCTCATTCATTTCGTTGTTTATCTCAGGTCGCAATAGAATTATTTCATCTACTTCATCTCAACATGTTGGACATATACATTTCATCCCATATAGGTATTGATACGTATCCACATAAATTCTTGAGTGAAATATATTGTTGTAGGAAAACTCAACTAGAGGAATGTTTGGATCCCAAACACCATTAAAAGACAACAAACTATATCTAAACATAATGTATAGGGTTTGAATTTTTCTTTCAGAATAACCATCCTTCTATGGATGATTTTTAGGGCCAAAACTAAATTTTGTATCATGTGCTTGCTGAAGACTTAGCCAATTATTTTAGGTGAAACTCATAACCTAATCAGATAAAATGTAAATTAGTACTCCAAGAAACTGTTCCATTTACTTACTATATATCATATCAATATGATATAGTGAGTAGTATTATTCAATAGAAACTAGGTGTGATGACATAGTAAGGTGATTGAATAACACATATATTGTATTAATACACTAATATGTCTTAGAGAGCCTAATGAAAAAATCCATAGTGATGGTCTCCCATTTCCATCATGGTATGGGTAATGGATGCAACATTCATTTAGACTATTATCTTTGTGAAATAATGTGTTGTCAAACCAAGCACTGAGATACAAACTATATAGTATCCCTCTTCAATATATCCCACTATAAGTCTTACTTTAAATCTTTATATATCTTTGTACTTCTAGAATGAATAGATAATGAAGAACTCTGAGTTTCCTATAATAAATAATTCTTGAAAAATAGTATGGAAGTGAAAATTCCATGGTTCCTAAACCTTATAATTTCATCCTAACCATGGTTTAAATCAAGAAAATTTCTAACCTTATATTTCCACTTTACATCTTCCTTCTATGCCTCTTTAATCTTCACTTGGATAGAGGTTCGAACATTCAATTGAGAAACATTATATTATTCCCCTTCCATAAAGATTCCAAGGTCCACCCTTATCAAATACATAAATATTGGATATTGTGTGATACTCTTCATGGATAAGATAGAATGATCCATTAGACTCAAATAATTAGCCACCTTGTTTGTTTCCCTAGGGTGGTAATGTATTAAGGATTCACAGTCCTTTATCTAATCTAACCATCTTCTCTAGAGCATCTGAAACACCTTATGTGTTCATATATATTTTGGAATTTTACGATATGCATATGTATCACAGTTTTCCCCATAAATATAATTCCTCTATATCTATAATGAATAAAAATATTTTTGTTAACATCAAATAATTAGTTGGGTAATTTTTCTCATGGATCATCAACTATATTGGGATATATGTGAATACCATGTTATTCTGCATAATAACACATCCCAATTATTTCATAGATGATTTAATACATATTAAAAAACCTTCTTCACTACAGGGTAATTTAAGAAAAGGTGTTCTAACCAAACATCTCTTTAGTTCCATGAAATATTAGTCACATTAATCTATACATAAGAACATAATAGCCTTTTGAGTTTAAAAGGTCATAATTTTCTATATTTGTGATAAATTATCCACAAACCATCAATATTACCTATCTAATACAAGAAAACTACATATCTTATCCACCATGGTTTTTATGTACCATAATTAATAGCCACCTAATTTCATAGATCTATTGTTATACAATATCTTGAGATTATGTGACCCAAAAATGAATCCTTTTGTAGATAAAATTAAAACTTTTTAAAAGTTTCAAACACTTTCCCCTTCCTTAGGGTCATTAGTACAATTATCATATGGTATTCATGTTCTTCCTTTCCCTTTTTGTATAAAATATTATTATAGATAAATACTAACAAAATCTAATTGAGTTAATCCCTAAAGACTCTATTCATTAAATCCATGATGATAACAGGGGAATTACTAAGACTAAAAAGATTAAATATATATTCATAACATACATACTTTGATTGAAATATCATATTGGGTATATAATATTTCCTAAATCTCAATTTATGATATATAGAATGAAGTTTAATCTTCGAAAATTATTGAGCTTCTTGCAGTTCATCAAACAATATAGAAATACGGGGAAGAGGATGTTTGTTATTCATCGTGATCTTTTTCAACTCCCAATAATCAATGTACTATTTCAATAATCACTCATTATTATTCACATATAGAATAGGTGCATCAAAATGTTACACACTTGGATGAATTAATCCCTTATCAAGGTTTTCTCAGAGCTCCTTCATCAATTCTTGTAACTCAATTGGGTCCATTCTATACAGAATCTTTTAAATTGGTGTGTAACTAGGTATGAGATCTATAGAGAAATCAACTTCATATATTGGAGGAAGACTAAGAAACTCATCTGGGAACATATCCAAAAATTCTCAAACAATATACATATCATCGATGTGGAGTTTCTCCAAAACATTTGTGAAAAACACTCCCTATAAATGGGAATTAAGACCCATACACTAGAGGTAATCTCCATAGGAATTTCATACATATAATCACATTGATATACGATCAAAGGTTGGTTTGAAATATCTAATGTAAATTAAATTACTAGAAAAATAATTTGGGATTTAGGTAGACAAATCCAATCCATTCTGAAGATGGAATCAACTTCAATAGGGGGTATAAGGAAAAAATTTAAAGGACGTACATTCCCACAAACATCAATTAAAGTGGAATCAGAAGCCTGAGATATACTCATCATACCATTAGGGGTTTTTTTGTGATAAATCCACATCTAATCACTTGGGTGGAATTTTAATACCCTTAAAAATTTATTTATATATGAATGAGTGGGTATATACATAATCATGTAAGTCATTAGAAGGAGTGGATAGTATGTGTACCTTTCACTATTACATTATCACAACACCTATAAGAAATAATGATCGCATGAGATTTCCATTTCCCATGGTTTAATAGGTTGGTGATGATCATCATCGTCACTATCCCTTGGGTTTGGGAACTACATAGCATAATGCACATATTACTTATACTTGAAGCACTAAATTGTAGTAGGGGAAGTCTTTGTAGATTTTTCCCCATTTTCATCATTGGCTAACTTTTTCCAATTAGTGCAGTAATAAATTTCATGATTATATTACCTTCCACACTAAAAATACTTATTATACCCTATAATATAGTTTCATTAATTATTATTTCCATACATAGATAATAAAGAAATGCTCATTTTCTTATCATTATGGTTTTTAGATTTTTCATTGAATTCAATAATCCTTTTCTTGTTAAACCCATGACATTGATACATATCTTCACCCTCCATTTCAAATTTGATTTTACAATTATCAATATATTTGTATACAATAATGTCTCTTATACCAAACTCCCATACTATACATGGTTTTAATCCATTTATGAACCTTTCAACTTTACTTTTAAGTTGGATAATAATTCCAAAAGCATACCACACAAGTATTGAGAAATTATCCTCATGGGTAGTAATAGATTATTCATCATTTTGCTTCAACTAAAGGAACTCAATTACTATCTTCATGTGAAGAACATGAGGAAATTACTTATTTAAGAATATTTTCTTGAACTCTTCCTAATCCATGGATTAAATTTCATCTTTCTTACTCATATTCTTGATTACAGTCCACCACTGGTTGGATTCACCTTTTAGAAGATTAATATCCAGAATTACAATCTTAGGATTTGATTTTTGATGAACAGAGAATATATTTTTTGTGGTACTAATCTAGTTTTCACTAACAAGTGGATCATAATAACCACTAAAAGAAGGTGTTCATTTCCTCTTGAAGTAGTCAATGAATCATTTTTACCAATTTTCTCATTTGTAATATCATCATGATTTATAGACTAATAAATCTATATCAGCATGCAAATGAGGTTTTCTATTCCACATCCTATAGAATTCAGATTCTTAGGAGAATAATCATTGCATTTTCCATCATAGTCCCCATTAACATGGTTCCTTTGGGTTCCATCCATTTACTAAAACATAAAAACATAAAGTAAAAAACATATTTATAGTATGGAACCACATAATCATGAAGGAATATTTAAAGGATATCTAAATAATGAAAACTTCTTTAATATTCACTGGGATTGTCAAACGATGTGCATAGTAATGTTCATTGTCATGTACCAGGTTATACTCGAGTCATGTCCAACACAACGTGTTGTAGTTTCTACCTATATGTGCACCTATTCCAGAACCAAGTACACGTATAGTATCCTAAAAGGGAGGTATTTCTAATAAACCACTCACTCAATACTTTAACAAAATGCTCTGATGTTTTTTATTCATTTATTTATACTTAGACTTATCATTATACATGTACTTAATGTTGTCACCATGGTTTTCAGATCGTAGTTTCTAAATTCTAAATAAAATTTTTCTCTGATTCCAACTATGAATACACTTAATTTTCATACATTAAAATTTCATCACTTTTGTGGAATATATAATATATTACACATATAGAACCCAAAATAACGCATAATCCAAGTTTCTTTAGAGTCATGGAAACATAAACACCAATACATAAGTGAGCTATTATATCTCCCACTTTCTTCTTCATGACTAGAATCATTTTTGGGCACATCATAATTAATACATATCTTCATAACCTATGGAATGAATCATAAATAGGTGTGAGATAATATGTATAGTAATGGTGAACAAGGGAGATATGTAAGCATAAACTATAGAATTATGGTATGAGAGCATTATTAGAATATTTGAATATAATACCTTTCATATCGAATATTATAAATTTAAATCATGGAATAAATAATGGACATTAACAAGACATGAATCACGAGAGAATCAAGAGATCAATCCATGAAATCACAACATTGGAATAATACAAGGAATTGTGTCATACACATTAATATGTTATATCATTCCTTATAAGTCAACACACATTTCTAAAACTTATCAAGGCACTTCATGTGGACTACACCAACTGGGTGGGACAAACAACTATCCCTAATCACATTCTTTTCCTTCTAAAGCATCACGTTTCCCCATATTCCTATAGTGGACCAATTTTTCCCATCTTTCCGTCTATATGGGGACTACACCTAAAGGGTGGGACACACCACCATCCATAGCTGCATTCCTTTTCTTGTAAGGGATTGGGTTTCCCTATATTATTATAATTGATCATGTTTCCCCATATTCTCTTCTTTATACGGTCTACACCAGATGGTTGGGGTACATTAACATCCACAGTTGTTTTCCCTTCCTTATAAGGAATCAGAATTCCACATCTTTCCATAGTATATCAAGAATGTTGACTGTATTCCCATCATTATCTATTGTGATATAATTCATTACCCAATGTATTATAGGGAGATATACATACCACCGATCTCATAATGAATTCATACATAAATGTTCCATAAAATAATTAATAATAGTATAATAACCCTTTCAATTAAATGGGATTTATATGTATGTAATCATAACATATCCTGTAGAAAATTACAAGTTTCATAATCTTTTCATCAAAGCATGGCCTAGGAGAAAAAGTGGGTTTCTTTAGAATATAACCTATGAAAGAGAAATGGTTTTCATAAAAACGATTCCATAAAATTATAATCCATTTAGAGAAATAATATGAATGGAATCTCAAGATCATTTCCTAGAAAGGCATGAGTAACCCCAAGGAAAGTCATCTTAGATGAAAAATATTTTGTATAGAACATTTTGGAAATATTTCCCAACAAAAATATACTTTATCATTTTAAAAAAATTATTTTGAAACATAAATTCTTTTCAACCCATTTTTCATTCAAAAAATAAAATGGTACATTGAAAACAAAAATTGGAAACCAGTTTTCATGAAAACATATTAACGAAGCTTGAAAACATTTTTAAAACCATTTCTTTGGAAAGGAATAATAAAATGATTTTTGAAAAATATTTCGTTAAAAATACTTTGAAACCATATAAAGGAATATTGAAAATAATAAAAAAGTTTTAAATTTACTTTTTCTGAAAATAATCTTAAAATATCATTTTTTATAACTTTTTGAAAGGATTGTTTTTAAAGATCGTGTCAGGTGTCTCAAAAAAGGAAAATTGATAGAAAACTACTATAATAATTTTATAACTCTGGAAACCTAAACCCCATGAAAGAGAGATATGAAAATAGATATTAACATACCAATAGATTTTAGTTTAAGAATCATTTAATACATTTATGGGTAGTATATACAACATAAAAAATAAATAAGTGGTGAATAATGTGTAAATATTACTGAAATAAGAGTGAGATCAGAAATCCCCTTACCTTATGCCCTAACTCTTGTCAAACTCATTAAAAACAAATTTATAATAAGTATAGGTTTATAATAAATCTGACACATAACCATATTATTATCTTTAATAACAAATATGGATTGATATTACCATCTTATTAACACATCCATGTGAGGGATACATTTCGTGTAATAACCGCTTTATTTTTCACATGTTTATTAATTTATTAATTCTTTTATCCTAATACATATATAATGATCACATGAATGTAAAAAATGATATAAATATAATGTGTATTTATTATATATGTATGTATAATAAACTATGAAAAACATAAATATGAAATTGAACACTCTTTTCATGGAGATGGTAGGGTTGTACGTACGGCTGGACAATATTTCCGTTTAATTATCCTATTTAAGAGAGAAAGTAAATGAAATATCTAAATATATATATATATATTGTAATTATAGTTATTTTATTATTTCATATATTTTATATATGTTCACTAAATTCATCCTCAATACATTTTATGTATGTTGTGAATGAATCACATTGCTTTGAGGAGGCGGTAGTCCTCACTTCACCGAAGGAAATTCTCATACTTACACAGAATGGAATTCATGAAAGTATGTGTAATATAATATTTAAATAATTATAAATATATCATAAATATAATATATGACATATAAAAATATAGTTTCAATCTTTATTTCCAATCATCATAGGTGGTAAATGAGAAAATCAACAACATTATTTCATGAGACGATAGTTTACATTACACGAGAATGGTGAGTTAGTTACCCAATAGATGGAAGTTTGTGAAAGTGAAGGTATAAAACATAGAGTAAAAACATATCATTATTATTATGATGATATTTTATTATATAATAATGAAATAATAATAATTTATTTAGTGGATAAAGAAAATAAAATAATGGAGCTTCAGGTAGAATGTTACCACTTCTTTGGGTAACTCCTTTTACTTTGAAAAAAAGGATTCATTAGTTAGATTTCTTCCCAAATATAGGACTAAATAAGGGACAGAGGGATTTTTGGATATTATTTGACTATATTTTGGGTGAGGTAAACAGATTTAAATGTTTTCATAAGATGGAGGGTTGAGTGCCTTTTTTTAGTGGAGGAGTGTCATTATTGTAAATTTTGGAAAAGGGAATTCCAGCTACATTTATTCTAAGAAAAGTGCCACTATTAATAGATAGAATTACATTAAATTATGGATATGCAATATATATGGCCATGAAATGGATTTTTGAAAATTATCTAGGGATTTTTGTCCCCCAAGTGTAAGGTTAAATCCCTTGTTAAGATAATTTTTCTCTCGGTCATAATAAATAATTTTAATCACATTCACTATTTTTTTGGTAAAAACTAATTTTGAATTATTATAAATAAAAAATGATTATTATTAGAAATATAGTATCCATTTTTTCAAATTATACACATATAAGTGGAAAAAATATTTTAAATTAGTCCCACATATGGGTCACGATAGTGTGTTTTTTAAGCAAAGATGTTTAAAAGATTAGGATGTTTTTATTTCCAATTTCAATGTAAAATTAGTAAAAATAAATTTAATTGGATTAATTTACTTAAAATTAATCTCATTATACTTTAAAACCAAAATTATATATAATTTTACAAAATAAATAAATTAGACAAAAAAGTTTTTTTGATATAAAATTTGGTATTTTTCAGTATTCATCTAGAAATGATTTTTTATAGAAATCAAATCCAGAAAACTCACCCTGAATCAATTTTTACATTCTGAATTAAAATTTTTTAAAAAAAATTTAAGTTTTATAAGAGTCTCCTTTTATTTTTATTAATTTTCAAAAAAGGAAATAAAAAGTAGTTCTTTTAAGAAAGTAGTTTTTTTAAATATAAAAATACTTTTCAAAAAATATATAATATTATAAATATGTATTATTTATATAAAACCATTATAAATAATATTTAAAAAAATTTATTATTATTCAAATTTCTCTTTTTAATGTATTCTTTATAAGTATCTCATTTAAATAATTATAATAATAATATGTTCTTTCATAAAAACATGGTGTTGTGAGTAATGCAAGCCTAGTTGGTGTTGTGGGGATAATAAGGTAAATATTGTTTAGAATATAAATAATGTTTTACTTAGTGTAGAATGCACTGAAAAAATTTATAAAAAACTGAGAAAAAAGTAATAAAAAATTCAGGGTGTTGTAGTGCACCATGTTTATTATAGGGATATCATATATATATTGTTAGATTATAATTCATTAAATAGTGTCACATAACCATGTACCCTAATCCAACCCATAAAAAAGTTTAATTTACCTATTATTCCATGATCACATTTATAACTAATCACTTATTACTCCTCATTACCATTGAAATAAACATTCTATAATTATTTGTAGAACTCTTAACATGGATACATGATGATTTTCCTTAATTTTGGGCAAGTACTTCAAAAGTATGTCTTAATGTTTATCAGGTTTTCTCTATTTTTATTAGACTCATAATTGATAAATTCACCCCTAATCTTATTGGAACCCTATTGGGTTGTTTTTTCCAAATCTAAATGGGTTGATAAATATTTTATGACATTTCGTATGGTTCTAGGCTTGTGAGGACCCTATATACACATTTTCAATCTCCATTCTCAAAAGTTATTAGTTTTTTCTTATTCATGAATCAATTTTCTCTATACAAAGATTCTAACACTCTAATTATTTAAATATCATATAAATAATTTTTGGTTTTTATGAAATTTATTTATTTGATATCAAATTGGATTTTAAGGGGATTTATTTTTTTAAATTTCTTTTTATTTAAAAATATATTTTTGCACATTAAGTGTTTGAGGAAATTATATAAATTTGATTATTGATTCTAAAATGGGTTTTAAATAATAGAAGAAGTGATACATCACTATGAAACTACTTTTTAAATTGTGATCAGGGTTTTTGTTTTGTTATTTAGAAAACATTTCAAATTTGAAACCTTGGGTACATTGGGAAATGGGCATGTCACATTAGTGTATAAAATAATTAGGAGTTTTTTTATTGATACAGATGGGTTGTGGTATGACTTATTATGGATTCAGTTCATGTAATTATTATCTTATTATTTCTTTGTTTGTCTATGATAATATTACTATAGGACATAGTCCAATACTATGTTTTCCCATTTCTGATTGGTATTATATATAAAGTAATACATCATACTCAGTCGCTTACCTGTTTATCCTACGGTGAATTGATAAATTATTTTTCTTATGATTTCATTCTATCATATATGTACCTTTCATATTACTTTTTGTGTGAATAAGTATTGTTTTTTTGGAAACCAAAGGATTTTTTAGAAATTATTTATTTTCTAAAAATGATTTATAGACTACATACTTTCTAAATCTACGGATAACAGTTTCATGGTGCTATACATTTTATCCATTTTTTAGAGATATCCTTTTGGAATTAATGTCAAAACCTAAACTTCCCTATATTTTTTTATATACATAGTTTTTTAGGACATTGTTAAAGATAACAGAAGCATTTAGTTTGGTAGTTTCTCTTAGGTGTCGTTGACTTATTAGTTAGATCGATTGTTGGTGGTGGATTGTCATGTGGAGACCAAAATCTTGTCTTGTTTTATTTACTTTATATTTCAACTTTTAGAATTATGGTTTTTGTATCAAGGATGTTTACATTTATTCCATAATGTGCTTTGTTAGTTTATCTATTTCTGGTTATTCATGTGACCGGTTTAGATATATTTTTCAAACTTTGTCTTGGGGAAAGCCAGCTCGAGTGGCGGGTTAGGTCAACACAGTCCAGTTCATTAAAAAATGGTATTAGATCAATTACCCATTTTTATGTCTTATGAAACTTCTGGGGTTTTGTTCAATTTCATTGGAAGATATTAGTTAGTGTCATTAGAATTCAATTATAATTTTTCGGTTGGTGCTTGGCCAGCTCACTTTTATGTACGAACGAATGTTACCATGGATGGTCATGGATTTTTTCCAAGATTAAAGCTCTATGTTTGAGTTTGTTTACATGAACTATATTTGGTACTTGTTTATATAGACTTATTCCTTCTAAGTATTTTTCTTTAATCGACATAATCCCTAATTACTTTGAATTAATTTCTTCAAAGGCATTGATACATATTCTTCAAGTTGGTCATTCGATCCTTGAATTTCCCTTAATATTCTTGGTTATTATATTATACATTTATATGATAAAGACTCCTAGTATAGATATTTTTTATCCATGAGAGAATTGTATGAGAGAATTTCTATAAGTGGATCCTCCAGTATACCATTCTCTAGTGTAAGTAGTTATCCACACTATTTAGACAATGAGGTATATAGATACCAAACCTCAAAGGTGAATGGGGGATCGAGGATCAAAATTTACTAATTAAATTCCCCTAATATTACATGGTGAGAAAGGAACATAGGAATATTATATAAGGATTAATATATTTTACGGGATCTCTATTTTTTTGAAATCTCATGAGCAGTATATGGTGTGTTTTCTACTTACATACTTAAAGGACTATGAAGGATTTGGTGTAATCTATCCTGGAAGATGAGTTTCCTGATGATCATACATGAACATCTTTAAAGAAAATATTTTACTATTAATTTTTACCTAAATTTATATATGAGTAAAAGACCCAAGAATTAATTCCATTATATAAAGGGTAGAGTTCAGTTTTGTAGTTTTAAACATGTTTCTTTGAGTTGGTTCTCTCAGAGATCTATCTAGTTTTAATTGACTTTATTAAATATTGAAGGTTCAATGTGGGATTGAGACTGATATTTGGTAATTTTTTATTCTATTATTCTTTCAAACCATTTTAGGTGGTTTATAAATCATTTATGTATAAGGAAAACATAGTTATAAAATGTTTTTATGTGGAGCATTGATTGCTAAATATTTTATCTGGGGTATGTCTTTTGGCTGGAAAAGAAAATAAAAAGGTACTGAGTTTTCTTCAGAACCAACCCTAAGGGATTCACCACAACATCAGAGGGTTTTTTTCTATTAGTTTTGAAGGCCTTATTATACCAATCCTTATTGTATATAATCTCCCTAAACATGTCACTATTATGTAAAATCTAGTCACATCATGCATTTTTTTAAAGGATGTCCTAAAGATGTAATATTATATACACTCTCCCCATTGTTTCACAAGTTTTTTCTAATTCTTTCATGGTTGTTGTGTCTTATCCTAATTCTAAATTGATTTTAATTTGGGAAAAGTCTCATGGTGGATCTAATACCGGGTGTCTTTACAAAGAAAAGTATGCACCAGAGGAATCTGATGTAGGGTCAAATACCTTTAGAGGTACAATGTTTATTTTATCTTCTTTGGTATTAGAATTACTTGATACTGGTGATAATAATTCATTGATATCATTAAATTAAATTGGTGTGTTTGGATTATGTTTTGAGATTATGTCATTCTTGTGGTATGTTTCAATGAATTTGGGAAAGTGGTTTGAAAATGGTTTTAGATGTCTGGTGTGTTAGGTGGTGAAAAATAAATTTTTAGGGGTGTGGGATTTCTTGGTTCTTGATTATTATATCCTAGAAATTATTGTTGGAATGGATTAAAATATCAATGTTATCACCTAGATCAATTGTTATCATTATCAATATTCGTTATTATTTCTTGATGGGGCTCCCCATATCATTCAAGGAGAGTTAGGGTCAATATTTAAGATGGTGGGGACAATTGTTTCATATGTTGGAATGCTATTATATTAGTCATCATATATATCAATTTATTCTGTTGGTCCTATTTTTGGAAGTCCACTTACCACAATGGTGAGTGTCTACCGTGAGGTATTTCCAAGTGATTTCCTTAGGTTACCTCTCCATAGAGAGGTTGTTTCACTATTAACCATCACTGTAGTACGGTTCCCAATTCAATTTCACCCTTCAAATAAAACATGATAAGATAAGTGAGAATAATGTTCATATGGAAGATCTTTAGGATAAGGGATTTATTCTTCCTATCATTTCACTTGGGGTTCCTCTTGTGCATTTTTCCATGAAGGATTTTTAATCCTCATACTTCTCATTGATTTTAAGAAGAAAAATAAAGTGAGTAAAAAATTCCCCTTACCATGAATTAATGTTCTCATTTATCAACATAATGTTTATTATTAGTTGTTTAAATTTAACATATGGTTTGGTTTCATTCTGTTGAGAGTCAGAGAAGAGGATATACCAATTAAAATGCTTAACATTTTTGAATGTGAATTTATATTTTTTGGTTATAAAATTTGGTCACACTAATATTAATTTAGTATTCATGGATTTAATGAATATGATTTTTCATCAATTCTTGGACTCTTTCAGTGAGTTGTATTATAATTATATATTTGTATACTCCAAGACAAAGGGGGAACACTAGGATCATTTAGATATCATTCTTATAACCTTTAAAGTGCATATCTTATATGTTATAATTTAAAATGTTTTTTTTGGAGCTAATAGGTGTGGATTCATGGGAAAGAAAAATATGAGAGGGAAATCTTCATGGATCCAAAAAAGATATAGGTGATAATGTCTTTAGAGTATTCCAAAAAGTTATTTAAGATTTATTACATTTTTTTCATTGATGGTTATTACAGGTGGTTTTTTAGGAATTTTCCATGATTAAATCTCCAATGATATATCTAACTCATAAGGGTGTTATTATTGAGTGCAATAAAAAATCCAAATATATTTCAAGTAAATAAATAAGAGGTTTAATTGGGATATAGTTTTATTATTTTGGAACTAGTTTTTTGTTATGATGTTTTTTAGGATGCTATAGTTATGATATTTGGGTGTATCTTTATGCAGGGGAAATCGTTTATGTTCTTTGGATCTCACTAATTTTTTCCTCAGGATAATAACTACCATACCCATGATCTTCAGTTAGATGCTATTGTGAAAACACTTAAAACATGGTTCCACTATCTCTTTAGGGAGAAGATAATGGTATATTCTTATTGTCACAAACCAAATCTGGTTTCCATCAAAACCGGAACCCGACCCTACCCACGATAAGGCCTGAATGGCGTTCCCAATCCCTATTAGATGTAAAAAGTTATAGTGTATCATAACATAATGTTTCGGGATGATTTACCAGAGTTTATAAACAGTAAACAACAAATAAACATAATAAAAAAAATCTGGATTTTCCATCAAAAATTGTCTTTTATAAAATTTCAAAATAGAATTACATAAGTTAAAACTATGTTTAAAGACCATTAAAAAGGTTAAAATCAAATAATGACATCCCAATAAACTCCGCATGGGAAGAGTCACCACCCTCGAGCCATTTCCTGAACAATGCAGCACGAACGACCGGTAAAAATCCGAATTGTTGGCTTAAAGATTATACCCAAACCTGCGACAACAAAATAACCATGTCTACTACATATAAATATGTATGTATGGTGTGATCAAAATTCTATTAGGATACCACCACTAATATATTCCATATTATATACATTCAAAGATGAAAAGCATGCATGTTTTTTAAAAATGTAATTTCTAGTTACAATTTCTAAAAGATGAAACAAAAAAATTAAGTTTTCTAGTGGGATAATTTAAGGAATAAACACTTTTAAAATAAATTCCAATGCTATAGAATTTTTTATCTAAATATACTGTATGATTCCAGTAAGAACAAAGGATCTAATGAGCATAAGAAATAGGAAATAACCCTTAGGCACTAGTAGGTTGTGGGTCCTAGTTACCTCGTATCGCGGTGAGAGTACCCGTCACAAATATATGTTCTCTTGAATGAGCCACCTGTAGGGAACATAAAAATAACCTAGTGGTCCCCAATCATCATCATCATATATTAGTTATAGTTTTAAGAGCCAATCTTGCTAAGTGAAACTGAGGCCAAACACCATAGATTCACTAACATACTTGTACACATCCACCCACCTTGATACTCGGGTTTTTCCCTAATGATAAAACAATTAAACAAGTCAAAAAATATACTTTGCACATGTAAATATCATTTCCACATCATAAATTCACCAAACAGCCACCATTTATACCATACAAGTCACCAGAGTTCGCATTTCATTCTAATTGATTTTGAAATCCAACTCACACCAAAATGGCCCACAACACTTTTCACATTTCTTTAAAACATCCACATATCCATTAAACAATTTTATAAAACCATTCTAAGATATTACAACTCTCATAATATCCCACTCACATGTTACGTAAAACCCTTTTCATAACCAAAATCCATTTTTCACATCACACTCACACAAAACATCTGACATCACTTTCCCATCTCTTAAACACTTTAGTAAAGCCTTCAAACATTTTTATTAAACATTTCCATGATGGAACACATCAAAAAACAGATCCTTTCACTTTTCAAATTTTCCAATTCAAAATATAAACACTCCAAAATATTTTTCAAATATGGTTTCACCTCTTATATAAATCATTATGTCATTTAAATCTTTCCTAAAACAATTCTAAAGAGTATACCCAAACATTGCTGATAAAACCCATTTCAAAACCATATTTCAAGGACAAAACCACACCAAAACACTACCGAATTTGAATCGGTATCCCTATACACATTTATAAAACCACATTCATGTGTTATAAAATCACCTTTAATAATACCACAAAAGATACAAATAAAAACACCCATTTTAATAAAATAATATCAAGAAGTATAACAAAGTATTACACACCAAAACTAATCCAAAACCCCATTCAATAGTGCATATGACATTAAGGCCTTAACAAAACATAATTTTCAGTCCCTTTAAACAACTAATAAATAAATTTCATATTTTATAAAACTACCACAAAAGATTCTACATGTGTTACATTCAAAAAGTTCACAACATCAACAAAAATGAAATTATACAATTAAATTCTTAATCAAATCCCTCAAAAACAGTTTTCACACCACACACAGCATATGGGGAACCTTAAAAACTAGTAAAACAGGAAAATTAACTCTTCATGAATTGGTTAACCATGAAATCACTTACATTTTGAGTTAAAACTATCAAATCTTGTTGTGAATCATCAAGCGCACCACCGTCTCTCCAGAAAGAAGTGAAGAGAAACTCGAAATCTCAAGATTGCACCAAAAAGACACCATTTCAAAACATATGTTATAAACTTAACTTATGGACACTTTAGAACATCATGAAAGAGGCATAGAACCTTATGGAAATGGAAGAAATGGAAGGGAATAACACTTACTTGATGGAATCTAGGAGAAATCGCCCTGAATCCACCAGTATCTGAATTTAAAAATATCCAAACATTAAAGGGAGGTTTTTATAGGAATGAATAGATAATGTAAGAATTTGAATAGGGAAAAATACTGAGAAATGAAGGAGTTATAAAGGAATCAATTTATATCATTAAATCTGAGTGATTTATGAAATCCATAGATGTTTCTTCCAAATTCGTGATCCAATTATGCTCCAAATTGGGGTAGGAGAGAATGAGGGTGTTCCTTGGGTTAGTGGGCTCGGGTGAGATATTGGATCACAGAAAAAACATAAAAATTGAATGATATATTAAATAATTAAAAAATATCTTTGAGGTAAGAAATTGGATTTTGGGAAGCCCCAATCCCTTAAATAAAAGGTAGAATCCACCATTATTATGGATTTCCAAATGGTGCAAATTAACATGGTGGAGTTAATAGGTCAAGAGATACCAAGTAGGAATGTAATGGATAAAAATTATTGAAAATGAAGGATTTATAAAGGAAGAAAAAAATATTTTTAAATCTGTAATTGGGCTCACGGTTTGGCCCAAATCATGAAAATACACCCATTCCTCCAAAAATGAATGGGAAATCCCCAAGACAAAGCAATAATTGAAATTAAATTAAAATTAACATTAAACTATGTTATTTCTGTGACAATTCTCCCCACCATGAAAACATTACACCCTAGAAAGTCACAGTAAGGATAAAGCAACAACCAAACCCAACTGAGAAACGAAGAGGTACTCATTTAACAGATTTCACCCCCAATGTCCAAAACACATAGATTGATCAATTATGGAAGGAATACTCTAACAATCCCATCATACGACACTTTCCTAAAACAATCAATAACATTTAGGATTTATCCCAAAGGAAAACTCCTCAAACCCTATTCGAACAAGGCCCAGGAAATTTACCCAAACAAACAACAACATTGAACAAGGTTACACATACCTTGATATAACTAAACCATTGGGAACTCTCCAATCCCAACATTTACCCAATGAAGATGTAGGTAGTTTGATAGCTCTGAATGAGACTACCCACTTCCAATACAAGACCATGGACAAAATTGAGTTACTAGTATGGGGAGACACAAATGGGCTCCCCACCATAAGAGACAACTTAATTTTTTTCCAAGACAGAATTGGTACACTCACCGGGGGAAACTCGAATGGAATCAATGGTAAAAGGGGTATACTTTCATTAATCATTTCCAAAAAACATACATGAGACTAATGGTGGGTTTCCCTACCATAAGATCCAACCATCTTAACTGACCAGCATGGGTTGGAACATAAAGACCAAAAAACTAAATGTTTTGGGACAACATCAAAGTTAGTCTACATAGTTTGAGAAATCGTGCACTAACCATGTAGATCCTTATATCTGCATGGTTTTTTAAGTCATGGTTACAATTCACCATGTGAAAAACGTGCACTCAACCTGTGTAGCCAAATTTTAGTCCTTTATCTAAAAACTTAATGGGAACCAAAGGGGGAAGGAAATACATTAGGCTATAATCATGGTCATGAGTCCCTCCACCTCATTCCATAGATTGGGAATAACAGAAGAAAGATGATGACACTATAGGTTTAAACTCTTATTATCATTCATAATGAGGGTAGGACTTGTACAATGTTTTAAAGGACCCTGGGATTTCCCCTCACTATGTTCCAGCTTCTCTCTAGGAACTATGTCTGGAGTACAAAATATTGATGCATGTTTATCCTCACAATTAGGGTTTGTAAACCCATTTATGGGACTTCTTCATTTGGTGCCACAGAAAACTACATCGTATACCCAGATGGGTTCACTAAGACATAACACACTCTAGAACTCAATTTCCTGAATCCTAACATTTCATTGATACAATGTATCATAAGATGAACACAAATCACACCTTGGTTATTTGGTTTAGAAACAATATAAGGGGACGACACATATAAACACCTTCCACTAAGATAGAGGATTTGGTTTTTTTCCAAGGGATACGTACTCCCAACATAACAGTGACCCTCAGAGGATTGCATGACCTTAACCTTTACAGTCAAATGATAACATGACATCACAAGGAATCACTAAACATTACCATTGTGATTTATAGAAACAATACTTGGAAAGGGACCTTATGAAAAGTCCCCAAACAACACAAAATTCAAGAAGGTGGCCATAATGGCCTCTCATGACCAGATTTCACAAGCTTGTGGTTTAACGTGAACTCTTACTTCAACAGGACTATTAAACCTTCCATGATAACTCTCCTGCTACAAGAGGATCCAAAAATCAGGGAAAGGAATTAGTGTTGACACAATAAAAAAATATTTATAAAGGATTCTAAATATTGATCAATTGGAGGATTTTCTAACAGTGAAACAATTTGGGATGTACTTCATTTGTGTATTAACCCTTAATGGGGGTGTATCTTATCTAATGAGAGAACCCAAGGACCTAACCAAGATGGTCCAATGGTCAAAATATGCCACAAACTATATCCAAACACATGAAGGGAACAACCCTAATAATGTCCGGAAACATATCACATAGGAAACTACTAACCGGTCCTTTTAACCAGCTTACCGACCAATGAAAAACCCAAAACACAGTTCGAATAGGAGGGGATCTTGGACTCAAAACATCCCACAACAACAAAATTTTTCAAAAAAACATAATATGCACAATCCCAAACAATTCATCAATATGTCATGTTTTTCTTTAAAAACATTTATTTGAAAACAAATGGTTCAGTGGTTTGTGTATCCAACAATGGTACCCCATGGCCCTCAAACATGCATGTTTCTATACCACATGAGGCACCCTACTCATATCCATCCTAGGACTCATCAGTAATTCCATCAACTATCTATCATCCCATATAACCCAATGCATGTGGTCTCTCATGGAAATACAAAAGGTTAAAACAAAAATTCATTACACTTTTCAAAACCAAAACGGTCAACCAACACATCCAATTTCTAAAAACCACTAACCACGAGATCAAAATACCAATTCACAACTTACAAAACAATATATAAAGACACAAACATTTTAAAAATAACTCTCTTTCTAGTTATTCACATCAATTTCGAAACATCTCATCCCATTAAAACACTCTTTTGATTGATTAAAAAAATCTATTGAAAACACTTTTTCAAAACCAACTTCAATATAGTTTCTGCTCTCAAAATAGCTATAAGCACACCATTTTTCATTTCAAAAAATTTCTAAAAATTCATTTCCAACATTTCATTAATTATAAAATTCCTTATTTATTTGAAAATCATTTCACAAAAACATTATTCTTCTTAAAATCAAGTCACACTAAAACAAAAGTTCCTATATTTCAAAAAAAAGCACAATACATTTTGAGAGGAAAATAGTTTCAGTGGGTGACTTGGACATATGGTTGGAGGCCATATTACAATCACTTAACCATCATAGAGAGTGTTCTTGGGAATATCCCCAGATTCATATGTCTTGTTAGGCCCTGTGAACTCACTGAGACAAATAACCCAACTATCTTTTCATTTCTCTTAATCATCATAAAGCCATGAAAACCAAAGAACATAGATAAATCCTGACATCCCCTGGAAACATTAATCTCATCTTGAGGTTTTGTGATTAGGATCACTACCCACCGCTAGAATACTAAGTCCTGACAATCCTAAATCTAGACTACCCCAACTCATCCCCAAATAACATGACCCGAAGTTTTAACCTGAACCTCCTTTGATATCATTTGGACGCAATCTAAATCTGGACGCCATCAAAATCGGCACCCTACATGGCCCAAGAAAAGACCAAAAGGGTATTTTAGATCCCCATGGGCTGGAAGAAGTGCTCTGGTACTATAAAAAAGATGTTTAGGAATGATTTACCTAAGTTTGTAAACATTAAAAAAAACTCAATAAAAAATATGGATTTTTCAACTAAAATTGTCTTTTTAAAAATTTCAGAACTGAATTAAATAAGTTAAAACTATGTTTAATGACCATTAAAAAGTTACAAAACCAAATAATAACTGACCCAAAATCTCCACATGAAAAGAGGCCCCACCCTCAAGCCATCACCCTAATACTGCATCATGAACCACCGGTAAAAACACGAATTTTTGGCACAAATGTTTTACCCAAACCTACGACAACAAAATAACCAAGTCTACTTACACCCAAAGATGTAAGTAGGTTGTGATATAAATATTAGTATCATACCACTAATATGATATTATTTGAGGGAATCATTCAAAGATAAAAAGCATGCATGTTTTCAAAAACATGTAATTTCTTGTTACAATTTCTAAAAGATGCAACTTAAAAAAAATTAAGTTTTCAAGTGGGATAATTTAAGGAATAAAAGCATTTAAATTAAATGCAAATTCTAATAAATTTTTCAGTCAAATATAATGTATGCAGACAGTATGTGTAAATGATCTAATGAGCTCAAGCAATAGAAAATAACCCCTAGGCACTAGCAAACTATGGGTCCCAAGTACCTCATATCTCTGTGAGAGTAACCATCACAAATATCTATTCTCATGAAAGAGCCAATAGTATGGAACCTAAACATAACATATAGGTCCCCAATCATGATCATATTTTATTTTGAGTTTTAAGCATCAATCTTACTATTTGAAACTGAGGCCAAACCCCAAGCATTCACTAGCATACTAGTACATGTCAACCCACCTAGATACCCGGGTTTTTACCTTGTGCTCATACAAGTCCAACAAGTCAATAAATATAATTGGCACATGAAAATACCATTTCCACAACAAAAATTCACCAAAATCCATTTTTCACATCACACTCACACAAAACATCCCACACCACATTCACATCTCAAACACACTTTAGTAAATCCTTTAAACATTTTTATAAAACATTTACAAGGTGGAACACATCAAAAAATAGTGACTTTAAGATTTAAAATGTACCATTTTTTAATATTCACACTCCAAAATAGTTTTTCAATAGGGTTTCACCTCTTACATAAATCTTTAAAACATTCAAAACCTTTATCAAACAATTCTAATGAGTATACCAAAAAATTTCTCATAAAACCCATTTCAAAGCATATTTCATGGAAAAACCATACGAAAACACTTCCAAAGTAGAATTGGAAGCCCTAGACACATTTATAAAACTAATTTAATGGGTTATAAAATCACCATAAAAAATACCACAAAATATAAAAAAGATAACACTCATTTTCAGGAAAAGCTCTCAAGAAGTACAACAAAGTATTACACCACAAACCTATTACAAAAACCCCCTTACAAGGCCCACATGACACAAAGTAATTAACAAAACAAAGTTATCATCCCCTTTAAAAAACTAATAAATCAATTTCAAATTTTATAAAACTGTCACAAAAGAAACCACTTGTGTTACATTCGAAAAGTTCACAACTTCATCAAAAATGCAATTATAAAATTAAATTCTTAACCAAATCCCTAAAAACAGTTTTTCATGACATAGAGAAAATGGGGAACTTTAAAAACTAGTAAAAGAAGAAACCTAACTCATTAAGGAATAGTTAACCATAAAATTTCCTACCTTTTGAGTCAAAACCCTGAAATCCTGGTGCTAAACATCAAGCACACCACTGTCGTACCACAAAGAAGTGAAGAGAAACCAAAAATATCAATATTACACTGAAAATACACCATTTCAAACCATATTTTCGAACCCTAATATCTAGAAACTTTTGAGCATCATGAAAGAGGGATGAAACCCTAAGTAAATGGATGAAATGGAACAGAGGAACACTTACTTGATGGAATCTTGGAGAAATCTCCCTAAATCCACCATTTTATGAATTTTGAAATAGTCGAACAATAAACGGAGGTTTTGAAAATGATTAAGAGGTCATATTGGAACTAGAATGGGGAAAATAGTGAGAAATGAAGGAGTTATGAAGGAATCATTTTAACTCTTCGAATATGGGAAATTTGAGAAATCTCTATAATTTTCTCCCAAATTCGAGATTTAAATGAGCTCCAAATTTGGGGAGGACAGAATGGGGGCCTTCCTGTATAAGTGGTCTTGGGTGAGAGATGTAATCACTGAAAAAACTTAAAAATTGAATGAGATATTAAAGAATTAAAAAATATTTTTAATGTAGGAAATGGGCTTTCGGGCAGGCTCAATCCCTTAAATAAAAACCCAAATCCACTGTGATTATGGATTTATAAATGGTAAAAATTAATATGGTGGTGTTAATAGTTTAGGTGAGGTCAAGTATGAATTTTCATGAATAAAAAATGTTGAAAAATGAAGGCTTTATAAAGGAAAACACAATTTATTTTTAAATTTGTAATTGGGCTCACTGTTTGGCCCAAATCATGAAAAGTCACCCCATTCCTCCAAAAATGCATGGGAAACTCCCAAAACAAAGAAACAATTGACTAATGTTTTGAAATAATCATCATAGGATTTGTCTCTAATTATTTTATTCTTTGATATTAGTTTAGGAGTATAATACATTCATGGAAAGGTGTTATTGAGTTATGGGAAGGATAAATAATCATTTGGTGATTGGATTCATAATGAACCAGTAACATACACTGATTTATAGTTCCTTGGTAAAGAAATAAATGGTGGGGAGACCTCAAGTGATTAGTCTTGGTCAACCATTTTAACTTTATTTTTTTGAGGTTGACTAATAGTTTTTATATCTTTAATGTAGGTATTAATAAATAGTGAACCCTGGTTTTGTTCTTATATATAAAATAGGACTACAAAGATATTCCATGACCCGAAACATCATTATTGATTGTTGGGGATGATGTAGTCTATTCTGAGTTGGTACCATGGTTCCTTGTCAGATATTTTAAGTGGAGCACCATAGGTATGTTGGTTTTTTCACCCTTTTTCGATAATGGTAAGAAATTGGTGTAAGATTTTAAAATAATTTATTAGTTTTTTTCATGGAATAAATCAAGAAGGATGTGATTTGTTTTAAAGTTTATCAGTTAACAAAATTAGATCATTTTCTCTCTATCACAGATATAATAATAGCGAGAATATCAAGCACTTGTAAGTTTGAGAAGATATTAGGATTCCTGGAGTTGCATTTTCAATTTTTTATGACAAAGAATGATGATTTACAACCATGTTATGGAATGGTTTATAGGATGGGATGAAATCCAAATTTAAACTAATCATATAATAAAATCATTCAATGTATACAAAAACTGAGTGAGAAAATAAGATTCTTAGGGATATACTTCCAGCATGAATGTTTGATTTTTTTAGTTCTTTGGAAAGGTATCTACCTCTTGTGTAATTATCAGATAAAATAATATATCTGGATTTTATTAGGAATCATCCTTTTGATGTATTGTATTGGTGTTCTTGTATGTATCCATTATGTTGGGAAGAGTTGGCGGAGCAGTACATGGTAAGATCAAGCCACATTTAGTAGATAATGGAAAGTGTATCGTGCATTCATAAGAAGTTAGTGGCTATATAAGAATAAAAAAAATCCTATTTAGGTTATAATTTTAACTATATTTAGTTTGAGGTTAGTGATAATTTTTTTCTTAGAATTTCAGATTCCTGACACACTATAGGTTGTGTTAGTGTGTTAAGTTGTTATTATGGTTTTATGACCCATTTCAAATCATCAAATGAATTGTAATGTTAAATTATTTGTCAAATTTTCCATCATTAATTACATTTATTCATGATATTTTACATGTTTCCCATTTGAGGTATAAATTACACCCTTACATTGTGATTGAATTGGAGGTTTTGATATTCAACCTAATGTAACTTTGGTTGTGCAACTAGTTCAAATTATGGGTCTCCAAGAGAGGGTATTTCAAAGGCAAAAAATTACCTTGGACCATATGTGGTATTTCGATGAGATGTGGGGAAAATAATTTTTGATGAGTTAGTAGTGGTATTCTCTCTTTTTGAGTTCATAATCATTTATAGATTCTATGTATATAAATCTTTTATTGTATGGAAAATTTTGATGCCCTATGGTTCACTCATATACCATAGATTGAATGCGACTTATCATTTGGGAAATTCATTACGTTTTTGGTATTAAGAGGGAGAAAATTTTGATTTTTTTAGGAAAAATAATTTGAATATACTTTTTTCATAGTATTAACATTAACTGTAATGTAACCATTTCGTATGGAATTATGATCCTCCGGTAACATTTTCATATTTTGAGCATGTTTATTCAAATTTCATGGATTTCCAAGTAAACTATGTAAGTATCTAGTTGGTTGTCCATGGGTTTCCATTTCATGGGAATATTTCTCCAAAACCATATGTCTTTTTCTATGTAATAATCTATCTTGTTTTTTCAGTTGCGAAAAGCCATGCACAGTTTGTTAAACTATGTTCCCTGTATATGAGCCATAACTCTAACATTTAAGAAGATGAAATTTAACACTTTTTTAAATATCTTTTTTATATATTATGACCTCTCAATCCATCATAATTTTAAACCAAACAATTCCCAGTTCTCTATAGGAATCATCCCTTGGATATTTCCTGATTTTCTGTCATTATGGATAGGTAAATTAAAGGCATTTCCCATTTTTTCGGTTTTCTATCATCTTCTTAAATCCTTAATTGGTCTCTTTTTCCCTTATTTTTTTAAAACCATGTTGGGATGTGGTTTCTATATATAATTTTTTCATTTAGATATGTCCTATTATTAATGATATAGTCTTATTAGGACCTGTTATTCTTGTTTCTAATATATATTCATGAAGTTAATTGGTTTCATTTATTTCTAATGTATATGTCTCTATAAAAGGGTATTAACTCATGCATTACTTTATGTTTATATAAATTCATTTGGTTTTTTATGAAAATGGTAGATTTAAAATCAATTTATTTTTCAAAAAAAATCATTTTTCTGACGGGGTTTTTATTAAATGTAGATTTTTGACCACTATGTTTTCAATGAAATTCCTTAAATTTGGATTTGATACTAAAATGGATTTTTAGGAATCTGAGTACTGAAAATTAACTATCAAAATGTTTTTAAAATTATTAGCATGTTTTTCAATTGGTTATTTTGAAAAAATTGTACATTGGGAACCATGGGTGCATTGGGAAATGGACATGTTTCCTTAGTGTGCAATCCCATTATGAGTTATTTCATTAATATCAATAGACTATGGTAGGAATTTTTATCAGTTAAATCTATTTTATGACTATATCAGTACTTATTAATGTGTTTTAGTATGTGTTCCCATGGGATAGATCATAATATTGTGCATTTTCATTTTATCATGGTTTTATACATGTCGTCACTCTTCATGCTCAGTTGATCAGTTGTTTATCTAATGGTGTATCCCTGGACAGTTTTTCTGATTCATTCAATCTATCCTACATGTACTATTCATTTTCCTCAATATGTAAATATATAATTATTTCAATGAAATTAATGATGTTTCAAAAAATGTTTTATTTTATAAAATTACTTTAGAACAAGATTTATTCTAAAGCTAGATCTATTAGTTTAATTGTATTAAACATTGTATAGATTATTTGGTAAAATACTTATGGGATTATTTATCACAATGAAATTTTACATTTGAGTATTTGTAAATGTGACTTTATAGGACCCTTATAAATGGAATGTAATTATGTAGTTCCCCAAATTCTCTTGGGTTTTATCGCCTTCTTTGTGAGATAGATTATTGGAGAAAAATGGTCACCTAGAGACAAGGTGTTTGTCTCATTTCACATTCCTTTCTGGTTTTCCCTTTGAATTTACATTGTATTTCTCCCAGATATTTACATTTATTCCACTCTATAATACAATAATTTACCTCTATTCAATTATTCATGAGACCTATTTAGTTGTATTTTGAGTATTTTCTAATGGTGGCATAACATCAGTGATGTGTCAGGTCAACCAGAGATGGTTCATTGCACATTCTCCCTCTTATGTCTGGGTAAAAACATGTTGATCATGTAGTTATAATTCTTATTACAAATAACAAAACAACACTAGTAGTAAACTTTATATCTCATTTATTAATATAAATAAATTTTTTGACTGGGTTTTTTTTTTAAATTCATTTTGAGACTTATATTGTAATAATTTTAAAAAAATCATTTGTCAAACTCTTCTGTGGTCATTAGAGACTAGAATAAACTTTTCACAAGTAATATCCTCTATCTATAAGGGCACAATTTTTTACTTTTCTTTAGACATTTCAATGGATCTATTTAGTTGTTTAGTATAAGATTCACTTATATCCATGATCTACCCTTGAGGTTTTACAACATTTTATTTTCATTTTTTATGCATGACCTTTTATGAAACAATATTGATTAGACTTTATTACTTTTTACATTCATTAAATTGTTCAGTATCCCATATTTACTTCAATGGTTTCTTTAAACATTAACTATATCTTATGATATCTTTAGTATAATATTTCATGAATTTGTTCACTTCCCTCTCAATTTCAATAATTTTAATTTTTTAAAACTCAAAATATTCGTCCATAAGAATACCAATTTAATTCATATTATCAATGATCATCCTTTTATCTAATTCTCAAGTTTCAACATATCAATTCCCTTGGATAGAGACTCATTCAATTTCAATGTTTTTTCATTGTCATTTTTTCATTTGATATGTGAATTTTAATCTCATAGAATTTCAATATCATTTATTTAGTTTTCCATATCAATTATCATGGTTTATTCCTTGAATGGTTATAATTATTTTATAGAAAAACAAAAGAACATTGTGTCTCAACCATTGAAGATACACTCTATTAATCTTCTTAATCCATGAGGACTTTCTCTGAATTTTATTTCTATGTTTGTTATCATCATTGCTTTCATCACTATCAAAGATATCTTCATCAAGAGATAAAAACACGCTTTTGGATAAATTATTCATCATCTTCATCTAACCATTATATTTATGTTGATTTATCTTGAATAAATCTCATTTCTTAAAGGATTTTTTTTATTTATTAATTATTTTAATTTTAATTAATAATTTAAAATTATACTTTTTATAAAAGTGGTCAATTTTTTCATAATTAAAAAAATTATACTACAGTTTTCCTTGAATACATACCTTTACCACTATTAATGATTCCTAACATCAAAGATATGTTCTCATAAAAACCTTTTATATTCTTATCTTCAACCAAACTAATATTCTCATCTTCAATAATCAAATTCATGAAATATTTAAATGAGATTTATTTCTCTTTACTAACCTTTATTTTAATAGAATCTTCTCTTCTCATCTCATAAGCAATAAAAGAGTTTTGGAACTAATAAGTTATTAATATATCATGATCTATATCGTTAAGAGATGAAATCATGGAATCATATTTGATAAGATGAATTGTAATCAATTTTTTAACAAATATTGAGTTGATTAGGGTTTTTCTTTATCCAATAATAGTTTTGATAATAATATTTCTTTTAGTGGAGAACTACTAAACATATTCATATTATTACATTCTTATATATTCAAATTGACTTATACTAAGTTATAATGTTAATTTGTTCTCATTAATATTGTAATGCCCTGACCTCTCTAGACTAGATCCAATGCATTAATTATTACATTGGCCTGGTTAAAAGGACTGAAATCCAAAATAAATGAACACTTTAGTAGTCTTGATGAAACTATATACATATATGTAACTGAAAGCACATTGGGAAATGAAACAAAATACAATACATAACAAAAACTAAAAAACTGCATCCACGAAAAGTCATAAATTATCTCCTCTTAATAACCTATTGAAGGTAAAAAATTGAAAGGGGTGAGCTCAAACACTCAGTAAGGGTTACAAATAGCAGAAGCATGAATCAAAAACTGAATCCAAAAAAATTCGCATAGTAAATATGGCACGGTGAGTATATAAAAAACACACACCATTAATAAACATAGAATGGAACTGCATCCATAGATTTTTTCATTGGGAAAACCTCATGATGGTTAAAAATTGAACAAAGATAATTCTTCAAAATTGGACTTCATGTAACTAGAACATGATACCACTATACCGTCAAAACAGTTTATGTCTCTAGGTATAATCATGTCTGATTTTTTATGCAAAATAATTGGGTCTTTCACTAACTAATTTATCTCATGAGAACTGCCGATGCATAGAAGGGTTATAGAGTGCCACACCCATCACTAAATTTTCAAATAATTATTAATACATAAATTTAATACAAGATAAATGCTCCATTTCAATATCTGTATACAGTAGATGATACAGATTCATCAATATGTCCATAGTTAAAACAACATTCCAAATAAACACCATATGTAAAATGGTATACGGTTTAGAAAATAATCATATTTGTGGTACGATAAACATGATATTTAATAGAAATATAATATCAACTGAAAATTTATCTCAAATGGGTAATATGTACACCAAATAAGGATTATTTGGTGCACAATAAAAAGTAAGTCACAATAAATGAAAATTGAGAAAAAGTCCATTACCACAATATAATCATCCGAATCATATGACAAAAACTTTATAACCATCAAATGAATCATTAGATACCATTAATTTAAACAGAATCAAGATATTATATGAAAATTAGAAGTACACATACACCACATACAAGAAATAATTAATGAACAATGGAAATCTCACGAAAATGAAAATGCTTTGAGAAACCCCTTACAAACATTTCTGTGTGGTAACAGGTGTTCTAGTGATGTATTAATGAGAGCTAAAGAGTTATACCATCATAAATATATTATAAGGGTGGTATGTGGAAGATACAAAACATACCCCAACATTTAATAATTAGAAATAAAAGGACACATCCTATAGGGAATTCTTGAATAAAAATTAGAGAGAGGATCCATTACCTTATGCCCGAAGATATTCTTCATGGATCTTAAAGACCTGAATAATCAAATTTGACTTCATTAACAAAAAATTACAGAAAATTTTCAAAATTTAATTGATTTAGTATAACATTATTAGGTTCATTCATTCCTTTTTGTATGGGTTTAAGATAATCAATTTTATTATTTTAGAAGTGTTTTCTTCCTTGGTTTTCATGACTTGTTTACGTGTATTCATGAATGGATATTTATTTTAAATGTGGTTAAACATATATAATTGTAAATATATATTATTAATTTTATTATAAAAGTTCTTTTAATGATTTTGGGCTATATACTTTGAGGATGAACCGTTAGTTAAAAGTTATTGATAAATTCTGGGATTAACTTAGCGGTTTTGTGAATAATGAACTTATTTTGTTTTATTATTTTTCATTATTATTGTGTAAGTATTCCAAAATATTGACTAAGTTAAAATACATATGTTATGATCTGGTTCATCCATTAAAATGGTTTCATGTCCAGTCTTGAAAATATAAATTGAAAACATGTCATCCTTGAATGTGATAAATTAACACATCTTGAACAGTATTTTCATTTTTTGTGTAAGAGGTTGAGGAAAAGATATATGATGATGAAATATTACATTAGCATAACAAAATTTCATTACATTTAAGGTAAGGTAAATTTCATATCATTTGGATGTGGGGAGTTTAGGAGATAGCCACAAATTAATAGAACTTGTAAAAGAGTTTGAACGAAAAGAGAAGAGATTTTCACCTCTTGAGTAATCCTCCATGAGAATCTCTTTAAGGAATTTATTTTTTCCCTTTTTGAGAGACTAGTATGTCTTGAACGTGGGTGAGGAGGTTTGGGAGTTTTTTTAGTAGAATTTGAACAAGTATTCAAGCTTGAGTGGTGTGGGAGGAATATGGGGTGGGGTGCTTTATATAGTGGAGGGGAGGAGAGATTTTACATTATATTAATCCTTACTTTAATATTTCTTCTCAAGACTATAAATATTCTTGATTAATGAGATATAAAATAGTAATAATGGAATGTTAGTTCGAACCATGTGAGCTTACATCATCCTTTTATCACATATGATGCGTTAAAGAGATTACTTTTCATTTATCGTAATTTATCTTATTTTAATATTCATAAAAAATTCATGAATTTTAAAAAAAAACTCACCATTACCATTTTTCAACATGTAGAATCGAAAAATAAACTCCATTTTTTCAAATTATTTTCAAAATATGATAAATTTTATTTTTATTTAAAATCATTATTTAATAGAAAAATACCAACAATTAAAATATTCATCTACATTTTTAATGTGCCTAAATTTTATTTATACATTCATGAGTAAGGTTACCATTCATAAGGGTCATATTACTATTTATAAGGGTATGTTACTATTCAATAGGGTATGTAAATATTCATAAGGGTAAGTTACTATTCCCAAAAATTAACTTTATTCAATCAGACTCCAAATATCACACTGATCGCAACCATGTTTATCTATTTTTCATAATTCAGCACACAAATGTGGAAAATATAATTTTAATAGATAGGTTATGATTATATTATAACAAAATAAATTTTGTTTCAAGGAATATAAATTCTTTATAAAATATATTCTATCTAATGAATAGAATGTATTTAAGAGATACATACTATAAAATGTTTGGGGTGATATATTATTCCCTCCTTTGGAAATTTTGTCCTTGAAATTTTTCATGTATAAATATCTCTAAAAAGATGTGGGTGGTTCTTATTCATAACATCCTTAAGTTCCAACATTTCTTCCTTTATATTATGGTTTCTCCAAATAACCTTTACTAGTTGAGTTGTCTGATTTCTCAATACATGCTCCCTTGTTTCAATAATCTCAATACACTCTTCACAGTATGGTAAATCATATTCCATTTCTATTTCTTCATTGGCGAGTATATGCATTGAATATTTAATGTATTTATTCAAAAATGACACATGGAATACATTATGATCTTTGGAGAGACTTTGTGGAATTACTAAAAGGTAAGCTACAACTCCAAACCATTCTGAAATATCAAACATTCTGATCTACCTAGGGATCAGTTTCCCTTTCTTACTAGACCTTAAGACACACTTCCATAGACATACTTTTAGAAATACATGATCTTATACTTAAAATTTCAAATCCTTTCTTCAATATTCAGCATAAATCTTTTTCCTACTTTGGGAGACTTTAATATGGGATATAATTTTCTTTTCTTTGATGTTGTCTCTTTGATATGTTCTAGTCCTCAAAGTTTCTCCTCACCAACATCATCCCAAAAAGATGGATTTCAACACCTCTTTCCAAATAATGCTTTATATGGCGCCATTTTAATTCTATAATGGAAGTTATTATTGTAGGAAAACTCCACCAGAGGTAATTATTGATCCCACATACCTTGAAAGTCAAGAGATCATGATCTCAACATATCTTCCAGAGTCTAAATAGTTCTTTCTGACTGTCCATCAGTTTGGGGGTGATAAGAAGTACTCATATAAAGCTCATTATCCAAATCATTCGGGAGACATTTCCAGAATTTTGATGTAAATGGGGGATATCAATCGGACATAATAGATAGAGGTCCACCATGAATTTTTACAACATCATTAAATTATAGTTTTTCTAGGTGATCAGATTGTGAATCCTCTCTTATAGAAAGGAAGTGTGCTGATTTGGTGAGACGGTCAACAATTAACCTTATTGTATCATTCCTTATAGGTTTCCTCAATTGTCTTGTAAAATAATCCATCGTAATCTCATCCCACATCCACATAATAATAGATAGAGGTTGTATCACCCCTCTACTATGTTGTCTCTATGCCTTCACTTATTGAAAAACTAGACACCTTGACATGTAGTCAGAAATTTCTCGCTTCCTATTAAACCACCTAAAATGTTCCTTCATATCACTATACATCATTATGATACCAGGTTGTATAGAGAATTTTGAGATATGAGTATCGTATAATAGTTCTATTTTATTCTTAGATACTGATAAAACACATAACCTCCTCCAAAATTTCATAACTTCTTCCCCAAACATGAAGTCTTCCAATCACCCATCCCTAACCGCATGAATTTTCTTGTGTAGAATGTCATCCCTTAATTGAGAGATTTTTATCTTGTCTTATAAATACAGTTTAGAAATAATTTTAATGAGTAAATATGTTTCCCCTTCCATAACAATTCCTACATCCATCATTAGTATATCCATGTATATAAGATATTTTTCAATCCTCATTTGGTTCAAAAGTCCACGATCTTTCCTACATAATATATATTCCATCTTCTTTTCCTTTCCAAGGTGGTTTTGTATTGAACAATATTAATATGTGAGTTACTCGAGCCATCTCCTTTGCCTCATGCTGAGTTCCATTTGTGTAAAAATGTATTTCAAACTCTTGTGATCTGTATATATTTCACATATTTTACCATATGAATAATGTCTCAATATATTTAAAGCAATTATCATAGCTTCTAACTCAATATCATTGGTTGGATAATTTTCTCATGATTCTTCCACTCCCTTGATGCATAAGAAATAAATTTAACATTATTCATAAGGATTAGACCCATCCCATCCTTTGATGCATCACTTTATATCACAAATCCATCACTTCCATATAGAAGAGATAAAATTGAAGAATTGACAAGTATTAAATACAATTATTCAAATCATTTTGTACATTCTTTATCCCATACAAACATAAACCCTTTATGTGTGATATTGGTTAGCAGGTTAGCCATTCACATGAAATTCTAAACCAAACTCCAATAGTAACCTGCAAGGCCAATAAAACAACATACCTTGGTTATGTTCATCGAATTGGGAAATTCATTTATTTTATTTTCCTTTTTCAGATATACTAGGATTCCATTATTAAAGACTATATGGCATACAAAAGAAACTTATTGAATCCATAATTCACATTGATAAACCTCCCATATAATTAATTTCTTCTAAGAGTATTCAAAATAATCTATAGGTGATTCTCAGGGTCTTCATAGCTTTTATATTATACCATGATATCATCGATAAATACCACAACAAAGTTATCACTATAGTTCCTAAAAACTATATTCATTAAATACATGAATATAGAGGGTGCATTAGTTAGTCTAAAAGGAATCGTTGTAAACTCATAATGCACATACCTGGTATGAAATGATGTCTTTGGATTATCTTCCTTCCGCACACGCAGCTAATGGTATCTAGATCGAAGGCCAATCATCGAAAATTATTGTGATACATGATGTTGATCAAATAAATAATCAATTCAAGGAAGTGGATACTTATTATTTTTTTAAATTTCATTGATTTCCATGTAATCAATGCATAGCCTCATGGATTCATCTTTATTCTTGACAAAGAGAACAGGGGATCCCCATGGAGAAACACTAGGTAAAATAAATCCTTTGTCACTCAATTCCTCTAGTTGTTTCTTTATCTCTATTAATTCCACAGTATCCATTCTATAGGGATTATTTGATATAGGTCTCACACCAAGAATTAAATCAATAGAGAACTCAACGTCCCACTCTAGAAGATGTCAAGGTAGATCCTTTGGAAATACGTCAATGTATTCTTACACAATATGTAAATATTAAATTTTAAATATTTATTTCATCACCAATATACATTGGGTTATCATCCACTGTTAGTATTTCATTCAATAGATCTACTAGGGGTGGATCTAGATAAAAATAATATGGTGTGGTTTCTAATCCAAAAGTAAGGGATTATACACCATTTTCAAAGATTATAACTTCCTTCTTCTTGCAATATAACTTCGCATCATATTTTGATATCCAATTCATATCGAGAATTATATCAAAGTCAGTCATTGGTATGATTCTAAGGTTAGAAACTAATTCACATTTATGTTTCATGAGGGGACTGATCAACATGCCTTTGTTGTAATGATACGTCCCCTAAGAGATTTGACAGACAACTCCTTTATTAAATCAAATTGCACATTTCTAATTTTCTTATAAAACTAGGAATATATAGTTTAATGTGATGATAAAAAATCTAATAAATTATTACCTATGTTTGAGGAAACAATTAATGTACCATCCACCACATCATTAGGAACTTAAACCTCTATGGTTCTAATCACATAAGCTTTCCCTTTCTATTGAGACTATTTCTGAGGTAAGTTTCCTTAGATCTTATGACACTAATTTTCATAGTGTCCCATTATTCTATAATTGTATCATTAAACATCATTTACTTATTTATTCTCTATGTATTAATTAGATCAATGACCCTCTTCTCCACACTTATAGTAGACTATCATTCCTTTCAAGAAGTTTCCTAGATGATTCTTTCAACAGTTATTATATAATACAAATTGCTTCATTCCCTTGTTCTTCTTTGGTGCTTCACCTTTTCCATGTTTATCAGAGTACCACTTCATATCTGGTTTTCCCTTGAATAAATTTTATCTATCAAAGTCCCTCTCTATTTGGATGGCACTTCATACAATTTCATCATATGATGAAAATGTTTAATAAGAAAATTACCTTCAAAGAAAAGACTTAATACCTTTAAATAAATGATCAATCTTAATTTCTGAGCCATATACATAATATAGGGAATACCAGGCTAGTCCTGTGAAGGTATCCCCATACTTTGCAAAAATGTATTCTTCTCTTTAATTTAATCCATGGAATTTACACTTCATTTCTGTTCATTTCTCATGAATGAAATATTTTTCATAGAATATTCCATTAAATTTTCTCTATTTCATATCATATATTTCTTCATCCTCCATGGTATTTTGGATTGAAGACCACCATTGATCTGTGTGACCCTTGAGACAATATACTTCCATCACCACCTTTTCATTTTCATTGCATCTTATTCAAGAAATATATATTCTAGAGACTTGATTCACTGCTAACCTACCACTATATTAGTATTCTCACTAATATATGGGACATATGTTTCTTGAAATGATCCAACATAGGTATAGAAGGGTTATTTGTCACAACCTGAGTACGTTTTTCCAATATGGTCATGATCTGGTCTGCTCCAACATGGGTTTCGATGACTTGCTCAGTGGGGAAATCCCTACATTATCCATGAGTATCGATTCCCCTTCTTATATTTGAAACAATTACATAATAATGGAATAAACTATATTAGTTTATGAATATCAAAAAGAAAACCACTTAACAAATATTGAAATTATATGTATATATAATCTCATAAACATGGATTGTCAATGGAATATTTTACATTAAAATCCTTCACATTGTATTGTAAGGAAAATATGAATTATACTAAGCATATCCACAGGTATTTTTAATAAAAAAGTACAGTAAGGCACGTTTTCATGTCCCAGGATACCCCAGGTCAAGCCCGAAACTCTTTTTTGATGCTTTCACTCTAAGGTACATTTTTGTCAGAGCCACCTATACCTATTTGTATCTAGATAGGAATGTAATTGCATGAAAGATCCATGTAATCTATTCCTTACCAAAAATCTAGGATTTTATTCTATTTTTTCCACAAATACTACCATAGGTCTTTGTTTCCCAATCTACATTTTCTAATATATTTTCCATGTTTTCTACTAAACTTCCTTTTGATACCAAAGGTGACGTCCGACCCCTCTAGACTAGAGCCAGTTAATTACTTATTATATTGGAATTGTTAAAAGGAGTGAAATACTAAAATAATGATCATTCTTGTATCCTTAAAGAAACTAGATACAAATATATAACTCAAAATATATTTGTAAATGTAACTAAATACAATTCACAACAAAAACTAAAAAATTTCAAACATAGAAACTCAATTAATGATCACCACTTCATAACCTGTTGAAGGTAAACAAACAAAAAGAGTCAGATAAAATGCTCAGTAAGGGTTAAAAGTAGCAGAAGCATGAATTGATAACTGAATCATAAAAAAAATTCATAGTCAATATGGCATGGTGAATAAATGAAAAACACACGCCATTAATAAAATAATAATGAAACTACATCGATATATTTTGTCATATTGAAAACCACATGGATAGTAATAAATGAAAATAAATAAATATAATTCTTATTAATTTTATGTCAAGTATTTGGAACATGATACCACTATATTGTCTATACAGTTTTTGTTTTTGGGTAGAAACCTATCTTATTTTTGGAAACAAACTTAAAAGTTTTTTCGCCAACTAATTTATCTCATGAGACCTGTTGATGCATCGAGGGAATATAGTGGCACCCAACCATCACTAAATGTCCAAATAATTTATTATACATAGATTTAGTACAAGATAAATATTCCTTTGCAATATTCTTATAGAGTATAGGATACATATTTATCAATATGTCCACAGTTAAAACAACATTCCAAATAAACACCATATGTAAAGTGGAATACTTCTTAGACAATAAACATATCCATTATATGAGAATATTGATATTTTATAAAAATATAATTTCAAAAGAAAATTGACCTAAAATTTGTAGTAGGTACACAACATAATGATTTTTAGGTTCACAATACAAAGTATCTCACAACGAAATGGAAATTGAGACAATGTCCCTTAACACAATTTAATCAGTCGAATCATATGACCAAAACATAATAACCATAAAATTAATCATTTGATACCAATAATTTAATAATAATCATGATATTATATGTAAAATTGTAGTACACATACCCTACATTCAAGAAATAAGTGGCGAATAATGGAAATCTCACGAAAATGAAAGTGGGATGTGAAACCCCTTACAAACAATTCAACATGGTAACAGGTGTTCTTGTGAGAGATTAATTCGAGATAATGGGGTATAAAATCATTTATATATCCTAAGGTCAGTATGGGGAAGGTGAAAAAACATACCCCTTCATTTAATAATTAAAAATAAATGGGTACATTATAGGGGGGTTTTTTATTAAAAGTGAGAGAGAGGATCCCTTACCTTTAGCCCGAAGGTGTTCTTGATTGATCTTAAAGACCTGAATAATAGAAATTTTCTTCATTAATTAATAATTCCATAACATCATAAACATTTAATTTATTTATTATAACCTTATTTGGTTCATTCATTTCTTTTTTGATGGGTTTAAGATATTTAATTTTATTGTTTTGGATGCATTTTCTTCCTTGGTTTTCTTGACTTGTTTACTTTTATTCCTGAATGGTAGTTCATTTAAAATGTGGGTAAACATCTATAATTATAAATATATATTGATAGTTTCATTATAAATAATATTATAATTATTTTGGGTTTTATACCTTGAGTATGACTCATTAGTTAAAAGTTATTGATAAATGCTTGGATTAAAATAGTGGTTTTGTGCATAATGAGCTTGTTTTGTATTATTATTTTATATTATGAGTGTGTAAGGATTAAAAAACCTTTAATATTGTAAAATACAAATATAATGATCTGGATAAACCATTAAAAAGGATTTATGAATGGTATTGAAGATATAAATTGAAAACATGCCGTCCTTAAATGTGATAAATTAACACATCTAAGACAATATTTTCATTTTTAGTGAGAGAGGTGTGGGAAAAGAGAGATAATGATTAAATATTACATTATCATAACAAAACACAATTTCAATGTAACTTGATAGAATCATTATAGAATTTTTTTATGTGGAGCTGAGGACAGTGCAATAAAATATTTGAACTTGTAGAAGAATTTGAAAGAAAATATAAGAGATGTTCACCTATTTACTACTCCTCCTTGAGAATCATCTAAAGGCATTTGTTTATTTGCCCTTTAGTGATACTAGAAGGTATTGGACTTTGAGGAGGATCATAAATTTATATTAGAGCATAATTTAGTCGATTCTTTAATCTTGATTTGTGTTCGAGTAAGAGGGGGTGAGGGTTGGTTTATATAGTGGAGGGGAGGAGGGATTTTGCATTATTTTAACCATTATTTTAATATTATTTCTCAAGAATTTTAATAGTATTGATTCATGTGATCTAAAATAGTAATAATGGCATGTGTGTTTGAACCAAGTGGTCTTATATTATCCTTTCATCACCTATGATGCATTAAATAAAGTATTTAGCATTTATCATAATTTATAGTATTTTAGCATTCATGAAAAATTCAAATATTTCAGAAAAATCCACAATATTCACCCTTAAATCCAAAAATGAACTCCTTTTTTCAAGAATAATTTTATAAATATGATAGATTTAATTTTTAATTAAAATCATTATTTAATAAAAAAATACCAACACTTAAAATATTCATCTTCATTCTTAATGTTCCTAAATTTTATTTATACATTCATGAGTAAGGTTACCGTTCATAAGGGTCATATTACTATTCATAATTGTAGTTTACTATTCATATGGGTTTTTTAATATTTATATGGGTATGTTACTATTCCCCAAAAATTAACTTGATTCTATCGAACTCTAAATATTAGCCTGATCGCAACCGGGTATGTCCGTTTTTTAAAATCCAAAACGCAAATGTAGATATTTATCACGAAACCACCCGCCCTAGGTTTATCACAGAACCACCCATATACGTAAACAATTCCCAATAACCATACCATAATTATTACATATAACACATGTATAAAAGAAATATAACATTTCCACAATCCAAAATATCAAATATTTATATTGAAATAAACAAAGTTTTATCAAATCATTTTCAAAACCATTTAAAAAGATATTTTTGAATCAAAGTGTCCCATAACACATTGAATATTTTGAATGATTTCTCATTTAAAAAAAAAATTTCCATATAAATAAATCCTAACACCCTTTATTATAACATGTACATTAATGAGAAATTTTTAGAAGAATATATCTTTAAAACATTTAACAAAAAGAGAGACGCATAATAAAAATAATTGAAGAATAACTTTTTATCATAACTTTATAAAATCATGAGAATAAAGGGATTCATGATATAATATTTCAAAGGAAAATATATACACCATATAATATTGAATTTGGGCATAACAACAATGAAGTCTCAGTGGAAATGTAAATTGGGATGAAATCCCTTATAAAGATGGTATCGTTAAATTAAGGATAAATCAATCACATAATTATTTGTGAATAAAATAAATACACCCAATATAAGTGGATATTAAGTGTAAAAAAATAATATTACATTCATACATATTCATAGGATGACATTTTCAGTAAAGTACAAGTTGAACACAACGAATTGAAATTGGGTTAAGAAGTTCCCTGGTAAAAACTCGACAGCCTAACGGTGTCAGTTTAAAATTCAGAAAATGAGTTGATGAGAGATAAAAAGGGTGTCTCATCACTTGGTCATAAAATGTACAGAAATAAGGATATATAATAACATATCCCAACATAATAATATGTAAATTAAAAGACCTAACAAAAAAGAAGTCTTTTAAAAGAGGAGGGTGAAAGGTTCCATTACCGATTTGGGTAACTTTTGAAACGTAGACCACATGAAAGAAGGGTCATAAAATTAAGGTGTAAATACCCATAAAATAAATTATATTAAACAAATAATACAATCATTGGATGTACATACACCACACAAAAGTAAATAGTGTAAAATGTAGCATTAATCTCACGGGAATAAAAAGTGAGATAAAAACCCCTTACTTCGTTGCAATCAACCGAGTCATATGACAAAAAGATAATAAACACCAAATGATTAAAATAATGCCATTAATATAAATATATTCATGATAATATATATTAAATGGCATTACAAAATACACAACATGTAATAAACAAGTGGCGAACAATGGAAATCTCATGGAATAAAAGGTGAGATAAGAAATCCCCTTACCTCAAGTCTGACTTGTCTTGTTCATTTCATTATATTCCTGAATAATAAAAGTTGGTCAATTTATAATATCTTAAGGAATTCCTTTAATTATTATTATTCAATTCATAAAACATATTATCATGTTATAATAATTAGTTAATTATGTGAGTTTATATCATACGTTTTGTCGATGTTCGGTACATGAGTCAAAAATAAACTAGTTTGAAAAGAATTTCCCATGTAGTTATAATTAAATCATCTCCAGAATTTTATTAATGATTTAAATATCCTATATATCCAGTATATATTTATTTTATACTATTACATAACATTATGAGATAAAAAATCAAATGCACCATTCATGGAGATGGTAGGTCTTACATACGCATGAACGCTACTCTCATTTCTTTGTCATATTAATGGAATTAAAACATAACGATACATATATATATATATATTATAATTACAGTATAATATATATGTTATATATTTAAGATAGGTTCATTAATTACAATCTTCAAACATTCCATGTTTTTCATGAAAGAGTCACATCACTTGAGGGGGCGGTAGTCCACACTTCCTTAGATGAAATTATCACAGTTCCACAACATGAAAAGCATAACGATGTGATTTAAAAATGAAATTAAGAAGAATATAGAAAAAATAAATACCATATATATCGTATATAAAAAAAGTGACATCATAATGGCCACCATGAAAGGTGTTAAAATATGATTGAACAATCATCATTTCGTGAGGCAGTAATTCGCCACCCAGAGAAACAGTATCTTCATTAACCATTACACGGAGGTGTGTGTAAGTGTAGGTAGAATCCTTATCATAAAAACATTCAATTATATTGAGTTTAATAGGGTTATTATGGGATAAAATTAAAATAAGATAATGGTGAGTGAAGAAGGAAAATAATAGAAAGAAACTTGAGAGTAGACATTACCTCTAAATCGGGTAACTCTTTTTGGTTTGAGCCAAAGGCTTCCTTGGAAAGACTTCTGCCCAAAGTGAGGCTTCTAGGAGTTAGAGATGGATGTGGAGAGATAATATGAGCAGATTATGGACGATCCAAAGGCTTGAGTGTTGTGGATAAGGGGGTAGAGTTGGGGGTCCTTTTATAAGAGGGAGGAGGGTCATATTTGGAAAGTCTTGAAATGTTACTTTATTATAAAATGATTTTAGGATTTTAAAGGTCCCAAAATGATATATTTTGAGTATAAGTTGATAAGGGTTCTAAATCCACCCATATAATATGTTTTAGACAAGATTAAGTTTTAGATTTTACCTTATCTTTTCATTTTATTTAAATAGTTCATTAATGAGGTAATCACTACATCATTATGGTGTCATAAATAAATTTATTTATTTAATGTCTAAAAATTATAAAAAAGCCATGATGTAGGAAATCATTTTTTCTTTACAATTATTATTTATATTCTAAGAGATAATTTATATAAACAAAATTAAAATTATTTTACTTAGTATATACAAATCTTTTTTATATTTCTCTTCTTCTTAAAAATAATGTCATAAATGTCACTATTACACCCATGTGACTCCATGGGCCCTCAAGTTCAGTAAAAATCTTTCAATGATCGGAAATGACTCAAGAAAAGGATTTGGACACATTTTGGGGACATTTTATATTATTATTTTATTATTTTATTTCCCTTAACTACCCCATTATTAATTAATCACGATAATTTAAGATAATTACCGTCGTTACTATTTATAATGTTCAAAAAACAAAAGAGTCATAATTAAATAATTTGTAACATATGATTAAAAATATGGAATCCATTTTACTAAATTCCAAAAACATAAATTTCAGTAATTAGTTTAAAAATAATTCCAATTGTCAAAACCAAAGAAGGGTTTTTAAGAAGTAAAATTTATCAAAATATTGACTTGTTTTTACATCCAATTGAAATGTGAAATTACTTCCAATGACAAAAATTTTATTAAGTGATAAAAAATATTTCAATTACACTTTAAAAAAATTAAATGTAAAATATAACTATATAATTAAATTAGATGAAAAAGTAGTCTTGAAGTATAATGCAGTATTTTTCTCTATTCATTAAAAATGAACATTTGTCAGAAAAATACCAAAAATTTATCCAAAGTAAATTTGATATTCCAAATTTAATAATAATGTGCATTTTATTAAATTAAAATCATATAATTTTCATTAATTAATTTTATAATTAATTCTTTTTGTCAAAACAAATAGCGTGTTTTTAAGAAACAATAACTATCAAAATATTGACACTTGTTTATGTCCAATTTCAAAGTAAAATTAATTCCAATGACCACCATTGAATTAAATGGTAATAATATATTCTAATTAATCTTTAAAACCAATTAAAAAGGTTATATAACCATATAAATTATTGAGATTAAAAGGAGGTTTTGAATTAAAATAAAGCATTTTCACTATTCATTAAAAATGAACTTTATCGGGAAAATAACAAAAAAATTCAGAAAGTAAATTTTTATTTCCCGATTCTAAAGAAGGATTATATTTTGTCAAATATAACATATAAAATTGTCAAAAGTGTATTTAAAAGGGTTATCCATCAAAAGGCAGTTAATCGACCTTTTAAAGAATATTAGAATATTTATGCTTAAAATTAGATTCATTCACATTTTAGGCCTCTAGTATTTATTGGATAAATGTAAAAATATTTAACCAACATATATAATCACTTTTTATTTAGTTCTATCCATTCCCACCATTACAACGGCTAGGTGATTACTACCATTTAAAATAATATTATTATATTTTTAGTATGCATCGTAAGATTTCAAAGAAACTCGTTGTTGCGTATTGGGTATGCCATCGGACATAGCATCCCCTTTAAAGTAATATTAATATTTAATTCACGAATATTAATAAATGTGAAAATTTTATATTCTTTATTTACTTGGGATGTTACATCCTTCCTCCCTTTTGGGAATTCTGTCATCGCAATTTTAAAATTGGGCTTGGAAACTTTATTGAAAGTCCCACATCGAAAAAGAGTCAATTAAATTGTCACTTTAAAAGAAAGAAAGAAAATAACAAAGGTCACCCGAGTTAACCCATACTAGGATTCCATATAGGAAAACATAGATATGGAAGAGAAAACAAAGGGTCAATTCCTAATGGGGAATGATAAAAAATATATCTAGGAGAAAGATAACCACTAGAAAATCACAAAGTTGTGAGGGGTTATACGGTATTTGATTCCTCAGTAGGAAAATTTAACGAACAATGTTTTTTTAAGTTACTTTACATTAAGGAATTTATTAATGAGCTTAACTAAAACATAAGGAAACATACTTACTTATCATGTAGACTTTCATCTTTTACTATATTTCTTACAAAAACTCATATTTTCTCCAAAAGATAAGTATTTAGGATAACTTGTTAACATTAAGAGCGCTATAATAAACATCTTTAGAAAAACCTAATCCCTAAAAGATGAACTATATATTTCCCATTTCATTAGACCTTAACCAAAACCAAAATTGTTATTATAAGATCAGATAATCCCCAATAGGATAATCCTTTATAAAAAGAAATACTACTCTTAATCTCCAAAATTCAACAAAAATAACCCAAGGTTCAAGAAAACCATTAAATAAACAGCTATCTATAAAAATCATCAAAGTAATCCAAACTAAGATTGAAACCCAAATCTCTGAAGGATTTAATCACATAATCTTCCAAGGTAAATCTTAACATTTATCTCCAAATAACATCAGTTACTCTTAAAGTCTCATACCTTAAAGTAATTAACCTATTCACATCTTCTCCATGATAGGTTAATCATTTACATAGATAACCAAAAATAAACTTATTCCTAATTCATAAAATCATCTAACTAAAAAGAATATTTCATACTAACCAGGGAATTCACATAGTCTAGTGGTAGGTAATAAATACCAGTTGTACTTTGGTTGTGGGTTTGATTACCACAACTTCATCCGACGTGATAGGTTGTCACACAGTTTGTGTGTTGTCCCTTTTCAAAAACTATATAATTTTATAACATTCCCAAAAAGAGATAAATTCTGCAAAAATAACCATAACATATTTTAACCATAGTGGTTATCTAATATCATTCATTTTGCATCCCATAAAGTATTAACCAATAATTTTCTCAAATTCAAGGATCATATAAACCCAAATGGTTCTTTATAACTATATCCACAAAATAAAATATAATTATTCCGTGAATAAATATTTCATATATCAAACATCATGGTTACACAGACTATATAAATTATTCTCATGTAATCTCATCATCACAAGAGCCTTAATACTTTTAAAATTTTCACCATCCTAAAATCTACCACAACTCTCGAATCCCTTATATGTTTACTTCTTACTCATTTAACATTATTCATGATCCATTGACCATTCTTTTTCAACTTATTCTGAAATAATTCTTTCCTACAAAAAAATCTGGAATCATATCCTAATATTTCAAAAAATGAAAACATATGTTAAGAAATAATCCATACCTTTCATTGGTCATTGTCTGTTTCTTCATCCTCAATCAGAATGGCATTAGGTATTTCTAAACGAATATTTGTATGATCCTGGTGATCCCATTCTTGAAACATCTTCGTAGTACATGTGTTTGCATAATGACCATGCACACCACATTTAAAACATTCAATTGTTCCTTCAGAAAGAACATAATTCTCATTCCTAGAGTCAACTAGATGCTTCCTTTTTCCATGGAAGGTTCTTTCTTTATGACCATCATTTCAACATCTATAGCATCTTTCTATCCCTTTGAAACATTTTCCTAGGTGTTTCTTTCCACATCATTGACACATAGGTTTTTTTAACATACTTAACTTCATGATTATTACCAGATCTTCAGTAGGGATTTATTTCTTGCATATATGATCCCTTATAAAAATCACTAAGGTTCAGGTAGTCGATCATGACTCCAGATAGTTGGTTGAGAATAACCACAAGAGTTCTCATTACAGCTCCCATATCATTCAGTTGCTCGTTCAGAAAACCATCACAGTTTTCTTCACATCCACTGTTACTTTGGTGCCTACTATATCCAGCCATTTACTAAAACAAAAAAGGTTAGAGTGAGTCTATTATTAAAATAATAATATAATATGAAGATATAATTATTCATGTTATCTTAAACTCATTCACTTTATCAAAAAAAATATGACTCTTTCTAAAATCCTAACTATTATCGTAATGTCACTTAATCTTAAAGAATACCCTAACCTCTAAAGTTATCTAAACTAACCTTTGATACTAACTATAAGGCACCAGCCTTAAAACATTACATAATATTTAATTAAATGAATAATTCACATTGAGGATCTCTTCAGGTTTTGAGTTTTAGAGAATTAGGACATAACTATTACATGTCAATGATTACAAAGTAGACACATCTACTCAGTTTCCATTTTTTCACAAAATAAAAACTCTTGAACCAAAGAGTAATGTCTGGTTCCACATTTTAGACAACATGACATTTCCTCGATCCCATCCTCAAACCTATTCCACTTTATGTCCTGTGAAAAACATTTCCAAAACATGGTATGAGCATAAAAAGCTTAGAAAGGGATATAAAAATACGAAAAGAACACATTAGTCCATGTATACATAAAAATAAATGATTTCATACTTTACCCATAAAACCTAAGCACTTTAGCATACCTCATGAAACCATAATATTTATGAATAACTCATAGAAATCATAAGACATAAAGGTAACTTGAGGCATTCATATAATTTTAACATAGGGAGTAACCCTCATGGTAACATTTGGAATACCCATCATAGTATATTCCCTAAATCTCTACACAGAAAACTTATATTTTAACTCCTTCACATTACCCAATGCATTGGAGAGCTATCTCGGGCTCACCCGCCCAAGGATTATCATGAAACCAATCGTATATGTAAACAATTCCCAATACACATAATATAATAAAAACATATAAAACATGTATAAAGGAAAGATAACATTTCCACATTCCAAAATATCAAATCAAGATACTGAAATAAACAACATTTTATCTAATCATTTTCAAAACCATTTAAAAAGATATTTTTGAATCAAAGTGTCCTATAACACTTTCAAGATTTTGAATGAATTCTCATTTGAAAACATTAATGTCCATATAAATAAATCCTAAAACCCATTTTTAAAACATTTAAATTAATGAGAAATATGTATAAGAATAAATCTTTAAAACATTTTAAAAGAGGTCTTTGATTGATTTAATAATTAAAATGAGGCTTCATCCCCATCCTTTTAAAAAAAATAAATCTTTAAAACATTTAAAAATATATTTTATTTAAAGAGTTTTTAATAAAAAGAGAGACGCTTGAATACAAATAATTGAGGAATAACTTTTAATCAGAACATTATAATAACATTTGAATAAATTGATTCATGATATAATATGTAAAAGGAAAATATATACACCATATAAGAGTGAATTGGTGCATAATAACAATGAAGTCTCAGTGGAAATGTAAATTGGGATGAAATCCCCCATAAAGGTGGTATCCTTAAATTAAGGATAAATCAATCACATAATTATGCATTAAAAAAAATAAATACACCCAATATAAGTGGATATTAATTTTATAACAATCATAGGTTATTCACACTTATTCATATTATGACATATTCAAGAAGTACAAGTTGAACCCAAATAATTGAAATTGGGTTATGAAATTCCTTTATAAAAATTCGACAGACTAACAGCGTCACTTTAAAATTCAGAAAATGAGTTGATGAGATATAAAAATGGTATATCATCACTTGTAAACAAACATTACCGAAATAAGGATATATAAGAACATATCCAAACATAATAATATGTAAATTATAAGACATAAAAAAATAAGTCTTTTCAAAGAGGAGGTTGAAAGGTTCCCATATCGATTTGGGTAGCTTTCAAAACGTACACCCCATGAAAGAAGGGTCATAAAATAAAGGTGTAAATATCCATAAATTAATTTATTTTACACAAATAATACAATCATGGGAAGTACATAACCCACACAAAAGGAAATAGTGGAAAATATAGCATGAATCTCATGGGAAAATAAAGTGAGATAAAAACCCTTTACCTCATTGTAATCAATAAAGTCATATGACCAAATGATAATAAACATCAAATGAATCACATAATATCAGTAATATAAATATAATCATGATAATATATATGAAATGTAAGTACACAATACACCACATGGAATAAATAAGTGGCGAACAATGGAAATATAACCGAATTAAAAGTGAGATAAGAAATCCCCTTACCTCAAGCCGGACTTGTCTTTTTCGTTTCTTTATATTCCTGAATAATAAACTTTGATCAATTTATAATTTATTAAGTGCTTACATTAAAGTTTATTATTCAATTCATATCACATATTATAATGTTATAATAATTAGTTAATTATGTGAGTTTATATCATACGTTTTGTCGATGTTCGGTACATGAGTCAAAAATAAACTAGTTTGAAAAGAATTGCCCATGTAGTTATAAGTACATCATCTCCACAATGATATTAATGATTTAAATATCATATATATTCATTATATATTTATTTTATACTATTCCATAACATTTGGAGATAAAAATGAAATGCATCGTTCATGGAGACGGTAGGTCATACGTACGCATGAACGCTACTTTCATTTATTTGTCATTTTAATGGAACTAAAACTAAATGAGACATATATATATATTATAATTCCAGTATAATATATATGTTATATAGTTAACATAATTTCAATAATTAAATTATTTATAAAATCCTTGTTTGGCATGAAAGAGTCACATCACTTGAGGGGGCGGCAGTCCACACTTCCTCAGATTAAATTATCGTTGTTCCACAACATGAAAATCAAAATGATATGAACTAAAAATAAAATTCAGAAGTATATAGAAAAACTAAAATACAATATATATCATATATAAATACAATTACCGCAAAATGGCCACCATGAATGGTGTTAAAAGAAGATTGAACAATCATCGTTTCGTGAGGCAGTAATTCACCACCCACAGAAAAAACATTTTCTTAAACCTTTACATGGAGTTGTGTGTAAGTGTAGGTAGAATCCTTATCATAATATCATCATTGTATATTGGGGATACTGGTGTTATTATGTTATCAAATAATAAGAAGATAGTGGTGGGTGAAGATGGAAACTAAAATAAAGAAACTCGAGAAAAGACGGTACTATTAAATCGGGTAATTTTTTTTGGTTTGAGCCAAAGACTTCCTTGAAAACACATCTGCTCAAAGTGAGGCTTCTAGGAGTTAGAGAGGGATTTGGAGATATAATATGAGAATATTTTGGATGAGCCAAGGGCTTGAGAGTTGTGGTTAAGTGGGTATAGATGGGGTCCTTTTATAAGAGGGATGATGGTCACTTTTGGAAAGTCTTGAAATGCTACTTTATTATAAAATGATTTTCGGATTTTAAAGGCCCCACAATGATATATATTGAGGATAAGGTGATAAGGGTTCTAAATCCACCAATAAAATAGGTTTTTGACAAATTTATGTCTTATATGTTACCTTATCATTTTATTTTATTTAAATCGTTCATTAATGAGGTAATCACTACATAATCATGGTGTCATAAATAGATTAATTTATTTAATGTCTTAAAATTATAAAAAAAATAAAATCATGTAGGAAATGTTTTTATATTTTCGATGAATATTTATATTCTAAGAGGTGATTTATTTAATCAAAATTAAAATTGTCTTACGTAGTATATACAAACCATTGTTATATTTATTTTCTTTTTAAAAATAATGTCATAAATGTCACTATCACACCCATGTGACTCCATGGGCCCTCGGGTTCGGTAAAAAGCATACCATGGTTGGCCATGAATCAAAAAAAATTATTTGGACACATGTTTGGGTCATTTTATATTATTATGATATTATTTTTTACCCTTAATTAACCCATTACTAATTAATCACGATAATTAAAGATAATTATCATTGTTACTATTCATAATGTCCAAAAACAAGATTCTTAATTACATATTTTCGACCTTCTGATTCCAAATCTGGAATCCAATTTACCAAATTCCATACACATAAATTTTAGTAATTAATTTGAAAATAATCCCCATTGTCAAAACCAAAGACGGGTTTTTAAGAAGTAAAATTTATCAAAAGATTGACTTGTTTTTACATCCAATTGAAAAGTGAAATTACATCCAATGAACAAAATTTTATTAAGTGATAAAAACATAATTCAATTAAAATTTAAAACAAATTAAAAGGACTATATAAATATATAATTAAATTAGATGAAAAAGCAGTTTTGAAGAAAAATGCAGTATTTTTCACTATTCATTAAAAATGAACATTTGTCAGAAATATACCAGAAATTTATCCAAAGTAAATTTGATATTCCAAATTCAAAAATTATTTCCATTTTAAAAAATTAAAAACATATAAGTTTCATTAATTAATTTTATAATTAATTCCCGCTGTCAAAACAAATAGTGTGTTTTTAAGAAACAATATCTATCAAAAGATTAACACTTGTTTATATCCAATTTCAAAGTGAAATTAATTCCAATGACCACCATTGAATTAAATGGTAAAAATATATTCTAATTAAACTTTAAAATAAATTAAAAATATAATCTTTCCATATAAATTAGTTATATTAAAAATAGGTTTTGAATTAAAATACAGCATCTTCATTATTCATTAAAAAATGAACTTTATCAGAAAAATAACGAAAATTATCACAAAGTAAATTTTGATATCCCAATTCTAAAACAGAATTATATTTTTTCAAATATAAAATATAAAATTGTCAAAAATTGGATTTAAAAAGGGTTCGCCATCAAAAGGCGGTTGATCGACCTTTTAAAAAATATTAGAATATTTATGCTTAAAAATGGATTCATTCGAATTTTAAGCCTCTAATATTTATTGGATAATTGTAAAAATATTTAAAAAACATATATAATAACTTTTTAGTTAGTTCTGTTCATTCCCTCTATTATAACGGCTTGACTCTTACTACCATTTAAAATAATACAATTATATTATTAGTGTGCATCGTAAAATTTCAAATAAACTCGTTGTTGTGTATTGGGTAATCCATCGAACATAGAATCCCCTTTAAAGTAATATTAATATTTAATTCACAAATATTAATAAATATGAAAATTTTATAATCTTTATTTACCTTGGATGTTACATTCACAATCTATTTCACCCATAAGGATAACTAATTAATCATGCTCACAAAAAAGTGGTATTTATTTCATATATGGAATCAGTGTTGAGGTTTCTAGTTTCTAGTGGTATTAACATATATGATTAGAAAAAGGTTATGTATTTATTTATATAGTCTTAGTATAATCAAAACATGGAATATGTATAAGAAGTTACTAATTTGAAAAATAATATTGAAAGTGTTCAAGATATGGAGACTCAAAATATATTGAACAAAGGTACCCCTAACACGATATCTCGCAATACTATTTACTATGACAGTGATTTTTATATGTGGAATATTTTTAAATAAATCTATTAAAAATCAATGGAGTACATAGATGTTATGGAGAAAAATTATATAGAAGATTTTAAATATTGAAATTAAAATATTTCAAGTAAAAAATATATAGAAAATTTATTAATTTTGAAAGTAAAGAAGAATATTAAGAGTAAAATGAAGACACATGAGATTAATCACATACCTATTGAAGTGTTTATAATTTCTTTTGATGATAAATCTATTACTAAAATTTCTAGGATGATACAAAAGAATATAATAATTCAAATTCTCTAATAATGTTTGGAGTAGATGGTGATTCAATAGAATAATTTACTATAATGTCATGATTTCAATCCAGGGAGTGTTCTTGCAATAATAAATATAACATTAAATATTTTTAATAAATTTTTAATCTATGTGAAACCATCTATAGAATATATTTTTCACTTATAGAATAATTTTTTTAAAAAAAAAAGTGGTTTTCGAATGATGATTCGACATTGAAAGAATCTATCAGATGAATGTGTGAAAAAAATAAAGGGACAATGTTACCTTCTTCAAGAACTCTCTCAAATAGTGTAGAAATAAATTTACATTGAAAAATAACTTAAAATAGATCAATACCACTCAAAACATATCTTGGTAAAATGATAAAATCTTGAAAGGAATAACACTCAAGGATAGAGTCCATGAATTTCCAATCAGAGGATTATTATATTAATATAAAATAACATTTAATAAAGATAATATCCTTAAAGGGAAAGTGAAATTTGAATATCCCTTAAATATATTCTTCTATAAGTGGATTGATTAAAAAACCATATTTAAGGATTATGAAGAGGTTTCTTGATAATTAAAGAAGTGATTTATCTGAAAGTAATGTGGGAAAAAATTATAATATTATAGAGTTATTGGGCTTGACATGGATGTGTGTCTAAAATCCAATTGACTCGATGGTGTAAGTTAATATTCTAAACCATGCCAAACAAAATTAGACACATAAGGTTTCATTTTATTAGGAGACATTTTATTTATACTAATCAAGAACATATGAGTAGGCATTGCATCATGATATTTAAAGAATAATCCAAGAATAAATCCTCCAACCCTATATCAAGGTGGATATATGAACAACTCAAACAAAAATATATTATTTTCAAAATTAGAATTATCTTTTTGAATGAATGTTATAAAATAAAGGACGGTTTATTAATAGCAAATGATATATTACTAATAATAACCATCATGGAGAAAACAAAAATAATATGGAGAAATAAATTGGAAGAAATTATTTTTAAAAAAAATAGAGATCAGTGATTGATGAAATATTTTCCATGTAAAAATAATTTTGACATTATTCTAAGGGATAACATAAGTCCGAAACATGAAGCCTGTTTATGTAGTTTCAAAATCTATACCCCAATTAAATAGGTGAAGACTAATGGAAGAGCCCTCTTATAGGGTAAGATTAATAGAAAAGTAAATAGTGATAAATAATTAAAGAAAGAGATGTGAACTAGTGGGATTAGTCTCAAAATAGGGTAAAATTTCAAGACAAATAATATGGTGGATAACAAATCAATCATTAAAAACGATGTTTCTATTGTTTTTTTGGTTAGGATAACCACTAAAAACATTATAAAAACAGTAGAAACAATTGGGAGGTTTATCAAGACCAACCACATTCCTATAACTAATTATGTTTATAAATATCCAATATCCCCATTTGATTAATTTTTATGACTTTTTTAGAGTTTTTTTCTATTTAAGTAGGGAATAAGATCGATGGGGAGAGTCAATTTCAAGGCACAATTGATATGGAATGTCTTTTCAAAACAAATATGTTGAGGTTTCATAATAAATAATTTCAAGTTATAAAAGAACACAATCGGGTATTTCAAGGGATTTGGAAGAAATTAATGTGGTTCCAAATATTACAATATAATTTTCAAGTGGTTTTTAACATAATATAAAATCCAATAATATTATTTAGCCTATATTAACTAATATTATTCTTAAAAGATAAAATATTATGGTTTGATATGTAATTATTAACATTAAAGGAGGAATTCCTTAATTTATTTTATTAATATTACTTATGATACCATTGATTTCATTTCTATTATTATGAAATTTATAAAATATTACACACATCAGGTATATTAGAAATTAAATTTGGATTTCATATAATTTAGGTGGATTTCATGTTGAATATTCAAGGGATACATGACTTATTCAATAAATAAGGAATGTCGTTTAAAATAAGAAATACCCTTAATATCATTTTACATTATAATTTTACCATAACAAGGGATTTATTGTGGTTTAATATGTGGTATAATTTAAAATAATTATAGGATATTGATTATTTTATAATGAATATATAGAATTGAAGTTGATATATCATGAAGAATATTTAAGTAAATTGAATCTCATGATACATGAGTTTATGGAAGTAGATAATCTAAATGGACGACATCAATTTTATTGAATTGCACTAATGTTTTATATTCCCGATTTTTACTTTATATTCCTATAGGATTGGTTAATGATACAATATTAAGTTGTAATTTTACACACTAAAAATATTTATAGTGAATCATTAGGTCATATAATATCCATAAATGTTTTTCAACAATTGGTTTTAAAAAAAATGGGCAAAGGATTAAGTTCCAAGATTGGTAAATAGATATAATAGTGAAATAAAGAATTTTAATTTATAACAAAAAAGGATAAGTTACAATTTTTGTATATAGAATAAAGTGTTGAAGGTGTTTTAAATTTTTTTTTAAGATATCAAGGGTTCTTAATAAGGGTCTATAGGTGTCTAATAGTGCCTATAAATTTTTTTACAACTTATATAAAATGGACATTTCTCACTCTCCAAATCAAATAAAATATTTTTTTTTGGAAAAAAGAAGATTAGTGATAATGAAGATACACTAGTACATTTCATAGAAAATGTATGAGTGTTTTTGATTAAATTACCCTTTTGTGTTTCGGTAATGAAGGGGATAAAGTGAAAGAAATATAGAGAATGTAATCTATGTAAATTATTATCAAAGGGGAGAAAAATATTCACCAAAAAGCCATACATTACTATGGAATATTTTGACTTTGACTATATAAATGGATTTATGGCAGGGTTGACAACACAATATATATGGTAATGTTACAAAAAGTGGGTTTCCATTAATTTTCTTTCAATTAATTTTAATTGAACTTTTTGATCTTTGTAAGCAATAAATTTTAGTAATTAATTAAAGAAAATAAGGATCGTAAAAATGGATGGTAATAAAATTTGGAGAATGATTTATTACATTAACTTACATATCTTATTAGTATGAAGATAAACATGGAAGTTTTACAGATGATGTATCAATACCACTATAGTGACTATATAGGTAAATGTATAAGAAAATGTGAGGTATCCTATCATGGAATGCCAAAGAAATATTAGAAGAAAATTGATATTTTTTAAATAATTGGTAATTTGGCATAAAAATATGTCTTTGTGGGATGAAATTTATTATTATAGTCTATTATAGTATTGGATGAATAAATACCTTATATGGATCCATTTGAAAAATAATGGAAATATTTATTGGATAAGAAGTATAGAATTTTATAAGAGTATAGTTTACACTACAATGGTGGATTTGAATGAATAAAAGAATCCAAAAAAGGAAGATTAACTACTTTACAATGAAGGATACCACACTCTAAATATTTTTATAGTGCAATAAAATAATTAAATGTAAGAAAAACTACTTAAGGACCATTTCCTAATAAGAAGCATCATGACATTGTGATACTGTATTATGAATAAGAGGTTGTGAGAAGGATTAGAGACAGTTCTATGAAAAGAGATATGGTCCCACAACAAGGATTTCTAATTCACTATGAAAATAATGTTTTTACAATAATAAAGACCATGTGAGATTTTTTATTGTTCTAGATTGTGATCGCTTGTATGGACACTAAATAGTAGACACTCCAGGCCAAAATTATGTGAGATATAGAGATGAAAAGGTAATGGTGACTCCACGTCATTATTGATTCTATCATTATTAAATTTTATAAAGATAATCATGTATTCCTGGTTTCCAAAGTATGGTGGCCATATGCCATGATATAGATCACTACACCTTAATGGTTTCATTATTAAAAGTGATTTTTAATATCAATCCATGATCTTATAGGAGTTTTAAATAATATATTTTTGGGATTGAATATATATTTATTTTAATATAATTCAACCCTACAATGAAGGTTCCACACTATAGTATGAGTAAAGTTGATTTTTGTCACACTATATTAGAGAGAATCACATAAATATCTTGCTATCCCTAGAAAATATATAAGATTTGGTCGGAATTTTAAAATATGTGATGTGTCTTGATATTTATATGATTTAATCAAACCAATTGGAATAATTTGAAAGCATTAAATGATATGGTACAGTTGGAATAATATCATAGATATAAAATAATGATAATTAATATCAACCATTTAAATATGTGATAGAGACTTAGAAGGCATAGAAAAATACTCATAATAGTTCTGGAATATAATAATGATGTGTCCATAATTAAATAAATTGGTTTGATAGAAAAGATATGAAAGAGACACATGATTTCATAACTACATCATGATTTTTAACAGAAAGATAAATGAAAATGGAGTTTCATTGATACATATGGATTTTCAATATATTTGTATTATTATATCTAGATGGTTTTGGAGAATAAAATGATGTTCTAAATAAATAATTCCAGTATCATATGATTCTCATTTGGGGGAGTAGTATTTTTTATTCTAAATATCATTTGGAAGACATAATGTTTACTCTCTCATTGAGATGTTTATTATAACTGGTCATGAAAAAGAGGTTTAGTGAGATAGATTTCAATAGAGAATATATTCTATAATTGAAGATACAATGTGTTTTAGAACCTTATACCAGTATAGAAGAGACCTACGTGCCTACAAACTAATAAGAAACTACCATGCCTAAAAATTGAGAAGACCTTCCAAGAATAATTGTGTAATAAGAATAAGATAAGTTGATAATTAGGAGATAGTGAATCATCCCAAAAAAATTTTAAGTTCTGTTCCATATGTTTGGGGGACCTTAACTGAAATTATATCCACTGAAAAAGTGTGTAACAGTGTATTTTTTAATGTTTTCATATTACTCTATGCATAATCCTTGGATGCATTCTAGTGCAAGTGAGCCATGTGAAATACTTCTCTCACTATGATTTATTTTCCAACATATTTGTTTGATATTTAGTGAGAATTTCTATAAGGGAGTGTGATATTTAACACCTTCCTTCCAAAGGTGGAATAATATTCTAAGAGAAAATTAAAATAATTTAAATAGGGTAACACCCAGATTTACCCCCCCCCCCCCCCCTCACGGCCTATTCCTTCAATTTGGTCCTAAATTGTGCCTTAAATGTAGTAATAAGTTATCTTGTAGACCCAATAAGGTGAATTGGTCATCACATAAAAATATAACGGTATACTTGTGACATATGAAGGATATGTTACTTTTTAAAATATATGAGGTAATATTAATATTCAAATAAATATATACTGTATTTTAAACTAATCATGCTATCCCAATGTCATAAATATGTTATGTTTTCTACCTAAATAGTAATAGATCTATCTGTATAAGCCCAAAGAAACCCACAATTATCGATTATACAATAGATTCTTAGTATATATTGAGTTATGATCTATATAAGTAAGTAGTTTATCTAAATAAATTTTCTTCATATCATTGTGTAATACCTAGTATTAAAGATCTAATCATATTGTATTGTGATAACACTACAATAATTTTTATTATTTCAAAACCTTGATAGAACAACAAATAAATATTCTACACAATAATTATTATCTCTTGTAAGATTTCAATTAAATAGGTTAAGTCACTATTAATAATATATTTGTAGAGGTGAATATGGTAGGCCCATTGACTAAAGAAATATCTCGGTAAAATCAGGAATACCATATGTATATAAGTGGTTTTTGGGTTATTGATAGCTGTATCGAGTGTAAGTGGGAGTTTGTGAGAATTAGTTCCCAAAAACTAGAATTATTTTCATAATTTTAATTATAAAAATACATGTATTTGGTTTCATATATTTACAGTTTTATTCTTAATATATATTTCTCACACTACAATAATACTTGAATAATAATATTCAAAGAATATTTATTACATTGATATGTGATAGCACTCCTGATAACAATGAGAACCTTAGTATGAAATAAAATGTTCTTCAAGTTTATCTTATGGTCTAGATACTTTTTTTAATAGGATACATATTATATCCAATTATTAATTTTTAATTTATCGTAATCTTTGACACTTATTCTCATTAATTTTTCACATGGTGATCTACAATAGTATGAGATCATTCGGTCAGGCCTACAAATAAGGATTCCATGTACTATCTGTCAGTGCAAATTATAATCTATAACTTTTAGTAATGGAGCATATATTTGATTTCATTATTAATGTATACCATAAATTCTGTACTAAGTTTCATTATTAAATCCACAATTTATATGATCATGGAGAAGTAAGTTCTGTTAAATATTCCATAAGTTTCATGATGTTAATTAAATGATCACAAAAGTATTTGTAACATCCATGATATATAATAAGGTATATTTAGATATTTTATTGAGATAAATGTTTATAATTTAAATCAATGGACATGATGATCACAAGAAATTTCATCAATTCTAAGAAAGTTAAGTCAATCAATAATAGATGATGAAACATGTATACATCTAACATGATGAGATATGTAACTGAAAAAGGATTATATTACATCCTTATAATTTGTATGGATGTGGTTATTTTTATGAATTTTCTCTTTGTCTATGGGTTATATGATTTCTTTCTATATACTAATCTTTGTTTGTGGGTTATACTCATTTGTAATGATAAAGATACCTAAAGTCTAACAAACTGTGTGTATCTATAAGTTTGTAAAATTCATTTTAAATTAATTTGTTAGAATAAGACTAATATCAATTTTTGATCAATGTATGTTCATTTTCTATCAATTATAATAAAATTCTCACTTACTTATATTCCATAATAAGGAGGTTGGATTGTTATTTCTCATAATATTAATAATTTTCTCTAATGAGGGTATGTGAATATTTATTTTTTATGAGATATATCAAATTTTGTAAAACTTACATGTCCCTCTTAGTATTAATTTAGAATAATTATTAAAATGAATTTATTTAATTATATCACTTAAATAATTTCTCATTTAATAATTTATAAATAAATTAATATTAATTGACCTGAGATTTATTTATTCAAAAATTAAATAAATTTTACCATTTCATAATAAAACATTGAATTAGTTTATTCTACCTTAATAATGGGGAGGATAAGTGATTATGTAACATCCCAATATTATATGGTACGCTTCTCTTTGAATAATACAATAGCGTGTGTCGTACGCAACTTCGAGTTCTAACACACACCACAACCAATCAAACTAGCCGTTATGAATAGTAACACACACCTTTTGGAATTTTATAAATTTTATCATTCAAAATTGACTTCCTTGTTAGAATCGGAATATCGAAATTATCTTAGGGTGATTTTTTGGTATTTTTATGAAAACATTCAATTTTTTATGAATAGTGAAAAAACACTAAGTTATAGTTTAAAACCAAATTTTTATTTAAATAATTATATATTTTATTTGAATTTAATTATGTTCAACATCGATACATAATAACTATATAAGTTCAATGTAATTAATTGAAGTTAGTTTAGAATAATTTTAGGTATATAAAAATTGTATGGAACTTTTCACCGTCTTTTACCCACCTCCTAGGAGAATTTTGAAATTCACATAAAACATAATTTTACCGCTTCTGTGAGTAGAATTTATAAAATCCTAGAGTCACGGTTAATATCAAGGATTAAAATGTGCTTCAATAAGTTAAAAATAATTTTGGTGAATAGTAACTTTTTACTTTTATTTACAAAGGTTAAAAGTAAATATGGTAATTTAGGGTAAAAATGTTATTAATATTACTCTAACACATGTCCTAATTCTATTTCACAAGTTTATATCGATCAAAAATAACCTCTGGAATAAAATATTATCATTTAGGTCCACCTGGATTAGATTAGGACATTTATTATTATTTAATACAAAGAAGAGTTAAAAGAGTTAAAATCAATGTTTAATTACTAAAAAAATTCATATAGGTTTATACATAAGATAAATTAGTTTATAAATTTTAAATAGAAAGCTAAAAATATTTCCTACAAAATGGTATTTTATTTATAATTTTTAAACATTAATTAATTTAATTTATTTATGACACAATGGTGATGCATTAATTACCTAATTAATGAAATAACAAAATAATTGATATTATAAATATCAAAATAAATGAAATTTGAGACTTTTTATGCATTACACTAATTTTATAGGTTAATATAACATGTTGGTATTGATTTAATTAAGTTTTTTAGAAGTAATCATTCTGTTAATAGTTTCACAAAAATCAAATACCAAATTGCGTCAAAATTTACATAAAAGAGTTTTTAAAACAAATATTATATTAGTAATTTATATTCAATTCATAAAAATCTAAGGTTCGACCAAGAAACATATATAATGATATTTTTATCATTAATTAACCACTTGGGGTTCTCTTGGATGTATATAGTAAGTTTATTAACCATAAAATATAAAAATAGAAAGACACATGGTAAATGTGAAACTAATTAACTAAGAGTTAAAACTAAATGATAAGGTTAACATAGTGACCAAACCTATCTAAAACCTTTTTTTGTGGTTTTAGGCCCATCACCACCTTATCCTAGAAATAAGTCACTTTTGTTCTATTAGAAACCGAATATGAATTTATTATAAAATAATATTTCTATCTTTTCCTAAGGTTCCCCTCACCCCTCTTATAAAAGGGAACTCCCTAATTCATACCTTCAAAGCCTTTTGGCTCAGCCAACCTCTGCCCAAATATTCTCTCAACTTCCCTCACATCAACTTAGAGGCCTTATTTTGATCAGAAAGCCAACCAAAGAATCCCTTTTGAGCAAATCAAAATGAAGAACCCGAAGAATAGGTAATGTTTTCACCACCCTCTTTCAAGTTTCATTCTTCTTCAACTTCATCTATCATTTTTATTTCAATTATAAAATAATAAATCCAGTATATTCTATATAATGTGATGTTATTATAAATATGGTACAACCATATTCATTATTCTATCCATCCTTTGAATGAAATTTCACCATACGTGTGTACGTACGGCTTACCGTCTCCATGTCGTGGTGTAATTGTTATTCAAAACATTATTATTTTGATGGGTATAATAATGATGTATAATTCATGTAAATAATAAATATAACATGATAATGATTCTGTATATATGATATAATATCCAATTATATATTATTTTAATATCAAAATAATGATATTGTCTCTCGTACGTACATACGGACTACCGTCTCCACGAACATGATGAGATTCATTCCCCATTGTATCCATTCAAGAATAATTCTCATTTGATGACTAAAAATAATTTTTAAGGACTTGATATCATTCTGGATATTAATAAGATACAACCTATCCATAACAAACATGTCTTATGTAACAAAACATATAAAAGAAAATGAGTAAGTTAACACACAAAATGACGATAATACTAAAATATTATTAAAAAATAATTATTAGAAGATCATATATGATATCATAATTTTGTATATGGTTCTTGTATAATTTAATAACAATGTTTTAACTATTATAAAGGAGGTTAACATACCATAGAATAAGGAAAAGTACAAGTTAAGGGTTTATTTCACAATCTCTTAATTATCCGAGGTTGTTTATACATAATTATCTACTGGGGCCTCTTTATCATCCACATCTATGTTTCTTAAAAATGTATTTCATATCATTATTACAATTTTACAGAATATGGGTTAAATTCATTTATACCCTTGTTGACTTTTTATAAGATGTTTATAAATAAATATTTCTGTCATTTTCCAAACAAGGTCCATTTTAACATTTTCGACAGAATTAAGGTAACAATGTCTTTTTTAACTTATACAGTGGTTGCGGCTATTTTCCACCATTATAAAATCATCAAATATTCCCTTACAAGATTATAAGAATATTTTTAATGTAAATGTTTTCTTTTATAATTATGTGACTATTAAATGATTTCAAAAAAGAGATATTTCTCTCAAATAGTTTTGATTTCATCTATGTCAACATCATTTGATTGATTTTAAGATTATTTAAGTTGATTTATTATGGTACAAAACTTCCATATTGTATTTAAGTTTTTGTGATATGTTTGACTGTGGATGTGTTATTTTTATACCATTCATGGTTTATGGAGAAAGTGTTGACATTTCGTATGCTAGTTTTAATACAAATGTTTATGTTATGTTTAGAACTATTCATATGAGGAATGCATTGGACTTAATAAGTGATGGGTGGAGCCTGATATAGATACTCGATGGATCGGTAGGTATCATGAGACAAACTAGTGTCATGGAACAAGGCCTTGAAAAAATCTTATTTGTAGTCTTAGCACAAGGCCTTGACTATGTGGTTATGATAGTCTGGCATTATGCATTCCATCATTATGAAATTGTTTGTTGATATTGCATGTGATTATTCCACTATTAGAATATCCATGTGAATAAGTAAATGGAATTATTTCATTTTATTTCGGCCATATAATGATGAAGTTCATGTTTAAAAGGATTTTTTTTGTTATACATTGCCTTAAATGTTTATGCTTATTTATGAAGGTTTCCCCTATATTTTTATCCTTACTGTGCATCTGAGCTCACCCCTTTCTATGTTTTATTTTTTCCAGGATGTAAAAAAAGTATTTTATGAATGAACTGTAGGGATATTATAAGGGGATATGACTGTGGAGACAAGATGTTGTTGTAGTGTTCACCTAATTATGTAATGTAACCATTATGAATGTATCTAGTGATTCCAAGGCTACTAAACAAATAGGTCTTTCAAGACTTGATCATTTGTGATCATGACAATTTTATGTAATAATACATCGACTCTGGGTAACTGGGGTTGGGGCGTGTGAGTTGGTATTCAAGGAAGTTTAGTACAAACCTTAGAAGCTATATTTAGATAAACTATGATTAGAGTACATAGACCTAAGATGGACTTTGAGGATTAGTATAGAAGATCTTCCTAGAATTTTGGTATTGTATATATTTTGTCAGTTTTCCAAGAAATACATCCCTGTCTAGATACGAGAAAGTATAGGTGGCTCTAGCCCATATGTACGTATGGGTAAAACCCAAAACCACCGCTTTGATCTAGACTCGATTGGGAACTGGTGCACGACAATGGTCCTTGTTTCACTCTTGGTTATGACACTCCTGGGGATATGCTTAGGATAATTCATATTTTCTCTACAAACCATTATGAAGGGTTTATGAGTATACACATCCTCAAAGAAAACATTTTTATGATTATGGATTATATCCATAAATAGTTCAATTTATGTTAAGTGTTTTACAGGTATGGAATTATGTATTTTGATTCATAAACTGATCTAGATTATTCCATTGTTTAGAAATGGCACCTAGTGGAAGAAATTAAAACTGTATCAATGCATGAACTCCATGTAGGGATTTCCCTCCTACTCAAGATAATTATAGTGGATCTGGTGATACAACTGGTGCTTATCAGCTTATCACTATATTGGGACAACACACTCAGGTTATGAATAATAACCTTACCCGTATGGAGCACACTGATCCACAGCGTAGAGGATCAATGTCAGATCGTTTCATCAGGAAACAGCCACCAACATTCAATGGGAGTAAAAATACATTGGTAGCTGAGCAATGGATAAGTTCCCTAGAGAAAATATTTCAGGATTTAGGGAGTAGTGAAAGGGAAAAAGTTATCATGGCAGTTTACTGCCTCACTGGAGATGCTGATCAATGGTGGTCATTGATTCAAAACACGAAGGAAGATGATAAAGTATCAAATATGGAATGGAGGGAGTTCGAATATATTTTCTTAGAAAAATAATTTCCTCATGACCATTTAGTATATATGGAAAGGCAATTTCTGAGTCTGAGACAAAAGGAGGATGAGAATATCGCAAAGTATTAGGTTAACATTACAAGGTTAGCAAGGTATGGTGCATATTATATACGTAACCCAATAAGTAATATTGATTGTTTCTTTGATGGGTTAAAACCATTTTTCTGTCGAGTAGTGGTCTCACAATCATTCTTGTCATACAAAGATATTGTCTTGTGTGCTATCAAGATAGACAAAGAATTCTCTATTTCTTATTACTTTAAATCAAAGAAAGAGAAGAAGAGATATTTTGATCACTATGGAAATGTAAATTAATGGAAGAAAGGAAAAGTTTAATATCCATCCTGCTGTAAATGTGGGAATAAACACCATGGTACTTGCTTGAAGGGAATGGGAGTCTGTTACAGATGTGGTGAAAAAGGCCACCAAGCTAATGATTGCAAAGGGAAGAAAGACGCTACCGATGTTCAGTGCTACAATTATAGGGAGATGGAACATTGTGAAAATGAATGTCCTAAGCATAATGGGAACTTACCTCAGAAAAGTCCAAGGGATCAAGGTCAAGCTTATGTTATCACTACTGTTGAGGTAGAATCTCTGAAAGACATGGTGGCGGGTAATTTAATGTTTTCATCATGTTTAGAAAATGCATTATTTGATTTTGTATCGTCACATTGTTTCATATCTTCCCAGTTTGCTAAGAAAATTAGGTATTTACAGTTTGATTTAACAAGGGAGTTGTCAGTCAAAACTCTTAAGGGAAGTATCATTGCAACAAAGGTTTGTGAATCAGTCCCCATTAGAGCACATAAATGTTCCTTATCTGCAGCTCTCATTGTCATAGCTATGATTGAATTTGATATAATCCATGGTATGGATTGGCTTTTGGACCATGATGAAAAGATTTATTGTAAGAAGAAGTAAGTTACTATTTTTGATGATGATGACAAGGAACACCTTATCTTTAGATCTGAGTCATCACCACCTAATTATTATCTAGATCCACCCCAAGTAGCTCAAATAAATTCAATTATTGGGGAGGAAGATAATGAAATAACTTTTGTTGAGGAAAGTAATTTCCAAATAGGGGATGTACCTATTGTGAAAGAATATGTTGATTTTTCTTTCAGAGCATTTACCTGGACATCCTCTAGAATGAGAAATTTAGTTTTCCATAGATTTAATTCCTAGATCAAGGGCCATATCTAAGACCCCTTATAGAATGGACACTGTGGAATTTTTGGAACTAAAGAGACTACTAGAGTAATTTAGTAATAAGGGATTTATTCTCCCTAGTGTTTCTCCATGGGTAGCCCCTGTCCTTTTTGTTAAGAAGAAATATGGATCTATGAGGTTATGTATCAACTACAGGGAGATCAATGCTATAACAATAATGAACAAGTATCCCCTACCTCGCATTGATGATTTATTTGACCAACTACATAGAGCTCAATACTTTTCAATGATTGACCTTCGATCTGGATAGCATTAGTTGTGTTTGAAGAAGGAATACATTCCGAAGAAAGCATTTTGAACCAGGTATAGGCATTACATTTTTACAGTAATGCCTTTTGGGCTGACTAATGCACCCTCTATTTTCATGGATCTAATGAATAGATTTTTCAAAGAATATCATGATGCCTTTTTAGTTGTATTTATTGATTATATATTGGTATACTCAAAAAGCAATGAAGATCATAAAAATCACTTACGCATTATCCTGAAGACTCTTAGGATACTTGAATTATATGGGTCGTTTAGCAAGTGTGGATTCTGGATTCAGGATATTTCATTTCTTGTCTATATTATCTGTAAGGATGGAATCTCTCTTGATCCTTCTAAGACCAAGGAAATACAAGAATGTCCAGCACCGACGAGTATAACTGAGGTATGCAAATTTATTGGTTTAGAAGGTTATTATCGATGTTTCGTCCATAACTTTGCCTGATTGGATAACCCATTAACAAAACTCACACATAAATGGGTTAAATTTGTTTGGACAAAAGAGTTTGAAGAATGTTTTGAAAAACTTAAGAGAAGATTACTCAATTCTTCTATATTGACTCTACCATTGGGGAATGATGGGTTTGTTATTTATAGTGATGATTCAAATAAAGGATTTGTTTATGTCCTTATGCAGAATGATAGGGTTATTGCTTATGCATCAAGACAAATGAAAATTCATGAGAAAAACTATCCTACTCATGATCGTGACTTAGATGCTATAATTTTTACTTTGAAGATATGGAGACATTATCTCTATGGTGAAAAATTTGAGATTTATACTGATCACAAGAGTTTGAATTACATTTTCTCACAAAAAGAAGTCAACACGAGGAAAAGGAGATGTCTTGAACTACTCAAGTATTATGATTGCACGATACACTACCACCCAGGGATGGAAAATATGGTTGCAGATTCTTTGAGTAGAAAAGATCATAGAGTTTTGAACAAGATGAGAGTTAAGAGGGATCCTATTTTCATGGATCTAGTAAAGATGGATATGGGAATCACCATGGAAGTGGAAACATAAACACATTTTCAAATGGTTGCCAAAACATCTTTACTAGAAAGGATTAAGAGTTCCCAGACCGATGATGAAGAATTTCAAAAGAAGATTAAAGCTGTGAATGATGGGATATTTAGTGACTTTATGTATGAAGATGGAATTTTGAAATTTGGGAATAGACTTTTTGTTCCCAATATACCTGATCTAAAAAGGGAATTTTTGGTTGATGCTCATAGTTCCAATTTTCTTATACACCCTGAGAGGACCAAAATGTATAGGGACTTGAAGGAATGTTTTCGTGGGACAACATAAAGAGGGAGACTTCTGATTTTGTGTCAAGATGTAAGTTTTGTCAACAAGTGAAAGCTGGAAGGCAACAGCCTGGAGGAGTCATGAAACCTCTTCCCATACCTGAGTGAAAATGGGATAATATCATGATGGACTTTGTCATGGTACTACCAAAGACTCCTAGAAAGAACAATGAAATATGGTTCATTGTTGATCATCTAACCAAGTCAGCACATTTTCTTTCTATAAGGGAAGATCTAACACTTGAATGTCTAGCAAGACTATATAGTAATGAAGTTGTATGACTTCATGGAGTACCCCTATCGATTGTTTCTGATCATGATCCATGTTTTACATAAAGATTATGGAAGTGTCTTTAGAAGGCCATGGATACAGAACTTCATTTGAGCACTACCTACCACCCTCAAATAGATGGACAATCAGAACAGACTATTCAAACCTTAGAAGACATGTTGAGGTCTTTCTCACTTGACTTTCTGGGTATGTGGGATCAATATTTACCTCGGGTATAATTTTCCTATAACAATAGCTTTCATTCAAGTATTTAGATGGAACCGTATAAAGAGTTATACGGAAATAGATGTCGCACACCAACCTGTTGGGATGATGTTGGTGAAAAAAACACACAGGCCCAGAACTGGTGGAGGAAACAATGAAAAAGTTAAAGGTAATCCAAAACCACATCAAAGAAGCTCAAAGTAGGCAGAAGCGTTCAACCAATAACAGAAGTAAGGATTTGGAATTTTAAGTAGGAGATCATGTTTTCTTAAAGGTATCTCCATGGAAGGGAGCCATATGTTTCGGTAAGAAAGGTAAATTGAGTCTCAGATATAGTGGACCTTTCAAAATTATAGAACGAATTTGGGTTGTAGCTTACCATTTGGAAATACAGCAAAATCTCTCCAAAGTTCACGATGTGTTCCATGTATCACCATTGAGAAAATACATGCCTGACCCAATGCATGTACTCACCTATGAGGAATTAGAATTGGAACATGATCTGTCTTATTGCGATGATCTTGTCAGGATTCTTCATACTAGAGAACAAGTGTTGAGAAACCGGACGACTCATCTGGTAAAAGTTCTATGGAGAAACTATAAAATAGAAGAGGCGACGTGGGAACTCGAGGAACTTATGACGATGAATCACCCAAGTGTTTTTATGCAGTAATATTCTAGAAATTTAGATGAAGAAATTATTTGGAGGAGGGGAGAATGTAACACCCCAAGCTTCTACAGTACGCTTCTCTTCGAATAATGCAATAGCGTGTGTTGTACGCAACTTCGAGTTCTAACAGGCACCACAACCAATCAAACTAGCCATTATAAATATTAATACCAAGATTTTGGACATTAAAAAATTTTATCTCTCAAAATGGACTTCATTTTTGGATTCGGAATATTGAAATTATCTTAGGGTTAATTTTTGGTATTTTTCAGAAAACATTCATTTTTTATGAATAGTGAAAAAACACTGAGTTATAGTTTAAAACTGATTTTTTATTTGAATAATTATTTATTTTATTTAAATTTAATTAAGGTCAAAATGGATACATAATACCTATATAAGTTCAATTTAATTCATTGTATTTATTTTAGAATAATTTTAGATATATAAAAAAATTGGAACTTTTCACCGTCTTTTACACACCTCCGAGGAGAATTTAGAAATTCACGTAAAACCTAATTTTACCGCTTCTGTGAGTGGAATTTCAAAATTCTGAGAGACATGGTTAATATCAAGGATTAAAATGTGGTTCAATAAGAAAAAAAATAATTTTTGTGAATAGTAATTTTTTACTTTTATTTACCACAGTAAAAAGTAAATAGGGTAATTAAGGGAAAAAATGACATTAATATTACCTTAACACATGTCCTAATTCTATTGGAAAAGTTTATATCGACCAAAAACAACCTTAGGAATAAAATATTATCATTTAGGTCCACTTGTATTAGATTAGGACATTTATTATTATTTAATTCCATGAAGAGTTAAAAGAGTTAAAATCAACATTTATTTACTAAAACATTTTTAATATAGGGTTATACATAAGATAAAATTGATTATAAATATTAATTAGAAAGCTAAAAGGATTTCCTACATAATTAAATTTTAATTTATAATTTCTATACATTAAATAATATAATTTATTTATGACACAATGGTGATACAGTAATTACCTAATTAATAAAATTATAAATTAAATGATATTATAAATATCAAAATAAATGTAATTTGAGACTTTATATGAATTACACTAATTTTATAGGTTAATATGACATGTTATTATTTATTTAATTAAGTTTTTTAGAAGTAATCATGCTGTTATGTTTTTAAAAAAAATCAAATACCAAATATGGTCAAAATTTACATAAAAGAGTTTTTAAAACAAATATTATATTAATAATTGATATTCAATTCATCAAAATCTTAAGATCGGCCAAGAGACTTATATAATGATAGGTGTATCATTAATTAACCACTTTTGGTTATATTTAATGTATATAATAATATTATTAAATATATAATATAAATATAGCAAGAGACATGGTAAATGTGAAACTAATTAACTAAGAGTTAAAACTAAAAGATAAGTTTACTAAATTGAACCAAACCTATCTAAAACCTATTGTTTGGGTGGTTTTAGACTCATAACCACCTTTTAATAGAGGTAAGTAACTTTGGAGCTATTAGAAACCTAATATGAATTTATTATAAAATAATATTTCTAGCTTTTCCTAAGGTTCCCCTCACCCCTCTTATAAAACAGCAATACCCCTTCTCTCTAATTCACACCTTTAAAGCCTTTTTTCTCGGCCAAACACTACCCAAATATTCTCTCAACATCCTTCAATTCAAACTAGATTCCTTAGTTCTATCAGAAATCCATCCTATGGAGCCATTTTGATCAAATCAAAAGGAAGAACACGAAGAAGAGGTAATGTTTTCACCACCCCCTTTCAAGTTCCTTTCTTCTTCAACTTCTTCTTTATTTCTTATTCCCATTATAAAATAATAACTCCAGTATCTTCTATATACAATGATGGTATTATAAATATGGTACAACCATATTCGGTATTCTATCCATCCTTTGAATGACATGTCACCATACGTGCGTACGTACGGCTTACCGTCTCCACGTCGTGGTGTAATTGTTATTCAAAACATTATTATTTGTATGAGTATAATAATGATGTGTAATTCATTTAAATAATAAATATAACATGACAATGGTTCTGTATATATTATATACTATCCAATTATATATTATTTTAATATCAAAAGAATGATATTTTCGCTCCTGCGTACGTATGGACAAATGTCTCCACGAACGCGATGAGATTCATTCCCCATTGTATCCATTCAAGCCTAATTCTCATTTTATGATTAAAAATAATTTTTAAGAGATTGATATCATTATGGATATGAATATGATACAAACTATCCATAAAAAACCTGACTTATGTAACAAAACATATAAAAGAGAATGAATAAATTGACACTCGTAATGACGATAATACTAAAATATTATTAACAATGAATTATTAGAAGATCATATATGATGTCATAATTATGTATATGGTTCTTTTATAATTTAATAACAATGTTTTAACTATTATATAGGAGGTTAACATACCATTGACTATGTAAAAGTACAAGGTAAGGGTTTATTTCACAATCTATTCATTATCCGAGGTTATTTATATGTAATTATATACTGGGACCTCTTTATCATCCACATCCATGTTTCATAAAAATGTATTTTAAATCATTCTTACTATCTTAAAGACTATGGGATAAATTCATTTATACACTTTTTGACTTTGTATGAGAATTTTATAAAAGAATCTTTCTGTCATTTTCCAAAAAAGGACCTTTTTAACCTTTTCGACAGAAGTAAGGTAAGAATGTCTTTTTCAACTTCTATGGCAGGTGCGGCTATTTTCTGCCATTATAAAATCGTCAAAGCTTCCCTTACAAGATTATAATTATATTTTCAAATTAAATTTATTTCTTTTATAATTATGTGACTTTTAAATGATTTAAAAAAGATATATTTCTCTCAAATAGTTTTGATTTCATCTATGTCCACATCCTATGATGGATTTTAAGATTATTTGATGTTAATTTATCATGGTACAAAACATCCATATTATATTGAAGGTTTTTTGATATTTTTTACTGTGGATGTGTCATTTTTATACCATTCATGGTGTATAGAGAATGTATTGACATTTTGTATACTAGTTTTAATACGGATGTTTATGTTATGTTTAAACCTATTAATTTGAGGAATTCATTGGACTTAATAAGGGACGGGTGGAGCCCACTATAGCTCCTCGATGCATAGGTAGGTCTCATGAGACAAAATAGTGTCTTGGAATAAGGCCTTGACAAAATCTTATTTGTGGTCTTGGCACAAGGCCTTGACAATGTGGTTATGATAGTCTGGAATTCTGTATTCCATCATTATGAAAGTGGTTATTGATATTGCATGTGATTATTCAACTAGTATAATATCCATGTGAATAAGTAAATGGAATTATTTTATTTTATTTCTGTCATATTATGCTGAAGTTCAAGTTTAAAAGGCTTTTGTTTTAGTTATACATTGCCTTAAATTTTTATGCTTATTTATGAAAGTTTCCTCTATATTGTTATCCTTACTAGACATCTGAGCTCACCCATTTCTATGTTTTATTTTTCCTCGGATGTGAAGAAGTATTTTATGAATGAAATATAAGGATTGTATAAGGGGATATGAGTTTGGAGATAAGATATTGTTGTAGTTTTCACTTTATGATGTAATGTAACCTTTATGAATGTATCTAGTGATTCCAAGGCTACTAAACTAATCGGTCATTTGAGGCTTGATCTTTTGTGATCATGACAATGTTATGTAATAATGCATCGACTCTGGCTAACTGGGGATGGAGCGTTACGGATGAATAAAACAAAAACACTCTAAATCATTTTCACTTCATCAGTTAGTTTGAAAATCTGTTGAATGAAATATTGTATGATGAGAGATAGAGTGAGAAAGAAAATGCATTAAATAATCGGTATTACAAGGTTAATAGATGTTTTCTATTGAGAAAATAATCCTTCATGAAAAATTGTTTTGATATTATTTTTAATCTTCAAATATTATTATAAAAAAGGAATGGATAAAAAGATGGCCATAATCTAAAATTTCATTAATGAAAGATTATCATAACTAATTATATTTATATTTTCATTGATTCACATAAAATTTCATTAAAATTTGGATCATGAGTTTTCCTTATCAATATCCATATCCAAAATTACCTTCTATTTTCTCCTTGTAATGGTCAAAATGATATTCTATATTTTTTTCAAACCTGTAAAAGTGAACCTCTTTATTTATTTATTGGGAGAGTACCATCGTAGTGTAGATACTCCTAAAATATGAGTTGGGATGATGATTATGTCATGATTCTATTTTGGAGGTGAGATGAGATTAATATCTTCCCATTTTACTTAACATATTTCCCATTAAATATATATCGATATTTAAATGCCACATTATAACATAAAAACCATGTTATTGATTTCTTCATCCTTAACTCAAAAGTTTTAATGAAGCACCTATTTTTAACACATATCCCTATAGTAAATTTATAGACCAGCTAGGTCATGTTCCCAACTAATCCATATCATAAAATTTATCAAATCTGGTCATAAATGGATAACTCTTGTTGATTTTTGTATTAAAATATTGGAAAATATGTACTTTCATATAAATCATAAGTTCTAAAATACCAATTTCAATATTAATTCTCTATAAAAAAATTAGTTTTTTCCTGAAGTTTTCTTATATGTCTTCTGTATAACACCCATGCTTACTATAGATCATTTAACAGTAATATATAACATAATGGTAATTCAAAAACCCATTTTCATTTCATCCCATGTTCTACCACAATAATATCATGAAGAAACTTCTTGTGAAATTATTATTACCCCTGGAATCCTTTAAGATCATTTTGGGCTCTCACATTATGATTATTTCAAAATATCATCAGGAATTTACTAGTCCTCATTTGAGTTTTAGTATTACTTTACATTTATCTTATCTTTGAATAACCTATCAATCAATAATGATAATGTTTTCAATGAATAAAATAATTAAAATACCTTAAAACTCTTGAATTGGTCGTCTCAAGAAACAAGTCAAAGTATTCCTCTAATATAAAGTTTACTTAAAAACTACACCATAGTATAGAACAATGTTTAAAAGATTTATTCAACTCTTATTGAAAAAAATACTATATTTAATGTGTATCAATATATATCAACTCACATAACCCCCTTTATCAATTAAATTCACAAGTTTTCATTTTTAAGCACCCCAAAGGGATCTTCAATCAAATTATTTTCATTTTTTGGGAAATATGATAAAAATTGTATGATATCTTCTCCACAATTTTTCATTTATAACCTAAGGTATCCCCTTATATTGGAAAACTTACTCACCTCACCCACACAAATATTTATAAAAATAAAATTTACTCTCTCCCTCCTTGAAAGAATATATCATTTGTTTCCCATTCCCCTTTGTTAAAAAAATTATTAGTTATAAAAAGTGAAAATAGACAAAGAAACATATTGGGATTATGGGGGATAATGTACTACCAACAAACCTTTCAAGATTTATAATCCATATATTGTAAGGGGATTTTTCATCATATTCATAACATAATAATATGTTCAAATACACTATAATTAAATATTTCCACGATCTACCATTCCCATAATGAAGTGATAATTTATATAAATATCCTTTAACCTTTAATATTGTACTAGTTTATTTGACATATTTATTTCAATTCATTAACACTTCAAATCACCAATAGGTATGAATCATATGCCCTAATTTCTTCTTATTGTGAATCTATAAAAATTACTTGAGTTATGTATCATGATTTAGAAGTATACTCTAACCATAATGATCTAAAAGTCACTAAATTTTTCTTTATGGAATTCCAAGAAACCCACATTCCTCTAATAAGGAATGGACCTCCATAAGTATACTTTTAATCACTAACATAAATGAAATATTCCACATTGGTATAAGCATAGAGCTAAAGTGGCATGCTATTTTCATACCTCAATCCATAAAAAGTATTCCCTTTGACATGGAATAAGATTCGTTTTTAAAAAAAAGATGTGTCTCTTTATAATTTCCTTTCAATCTTGCATAAATAAGTATCATTTGAAAAATATCAGCTCAATATGTTGTTAAATAAATTATGATACGAATAATACTATATAACTCCAATTTATCTACAATTATTTCTTGTTCACCCATGGAAAACTTAGTCCTAATGGATATAATAGTAGAATTCTCTCTCCATTCAGCCATTTTAAAATTCCCCAACAGCTCATGATAAATTATCTCTTTTAAAATAATGATATGACCTACTATGTTTGTGATCTACATGCCTAATAATAATGAAATCCTACAAATCATTAAAATATCAAAAAAAATCCTCATTTTGGTATCAATGTCCTCGCATGTATTCTTTTTTTTTTTTGAGAAAAATAATGTCATCAAGATGCATAATCATAATGAGTGAGTTTGTGTCATTTTTTAAACATAATGATTATAATATTCCTTGACATTTTTTAATTCCATGTTAAATTAGATACTAAGAATATTTGAATAAAAATCTTATTGTGCATGATTAAACTCGTATGACACATTCTTCACCTTAATAAATTCCACATCCATCACCACCAAGAATAATTTCTTTTGTTCGTTCAATATAAACCCCTTCCTTAAGATATATGTTAAATAATTATGACTTGGAATCCATTTAATATATCTTTTAAATCCCTTGAGAAAATATTTATGAAATATTATTATTAATTGAATCATTGTTACTAGAGAAAATTTCACATAAAAGACTATATGCTCAATTTCAGACTATACCTTAAAAAGGAATGTTTTTTCCATTCTACTTCTCCTTTCGCATTGAGTTTATTTCTGAAACTTCACTTTGGACATATCACTTTATTATCAATAGAGCATGTAACCTAATTCCATGTGACTTTATTTTCAATATGATTTTTCTCTTCTTATATTCATATAATCTAAAAATTATGTTATTATACCTCATTAACACTTTTTGTCTTAGATATCAAAATAAAACAGGTGTGATTGGAAATTCATAAACTATTAGAGGTTTGAAAACCCATGTCACTGTCTATAATTATATTTATAGTCGTAATATGTTTTCAATTATTTTTTTTAAATATAATATTATTGTACCAATCCTTCCTTATCATTATAAATATTATAATCTTCCAAAAATTTTGAAATTATACTTGTGAAACACAATCACTCCCATTTTGGACAATGATTTCTCGTTGAACATATTATATCCCATTATCAATAAGAAATTTTTTATGTAATGATATTTTATTTTCTAAAAAAATTACATAAAATATATAAATGATTTTCCACTGATTACTGGTAACACTGCTAACTCTTACCAATGAGTGTATATCCAAGGAATATTCATTCCCCGTTCACTACACCATTGAGTCTATTTTTCACCATCTTCACTTTATTAAAAGTATCTCAATTATTTATTAATTACTTATTAAAATTCATTATGTTCTCAATACTTCATACATTATTAACTAATCCATGTTATTTTTACCCAAATGGATATTTCTTTTATACCAAATTCAATTTCCTTCTTTCATACTCATGATGTAAATATTTTAATCATTGGAAATTTGATATAAGATAACACTTTTTCAATACCACTTCCTAATCATGGTTTCATCATTTATCTTCTTATAAGATATATTTGGAAATAACCCAATAAAAACATACCTTCATTATTTGGTTATGACCATTGGATTCTCACAAATCAATCCACCACAAGATCATCCACAACATACTCTATTTAGTGGAAACTATATCCCTATATATTTTGTTTACCAAAAACAAGTTTACCAAAAGTAAATATTCATTACAACTTACACACCTCATATATTATTTATCACACACACCACAATAGAAATAATAAAAGTATCAAAATTACATTCAATGGTAAAACAATAAATGTAAATATAGAAACATATATATAACACAAACTATTTAACATACTTAAAACTTTTTCTTATGTGAATTGGGTAAACACAATACTAATTTCATTTATTATAACCACAATATTTTAGGTGATGCAAATAAATTACAAAGATGTGTAACCCTCACCAACTTCTCATCTCTTTAATAAATTATCAATTGAACCACACTTTTCTCATATGGTCACACACACATATATAATAAGAATAATTTGTCCACATAATTAATCCTACTCTCCTGTAAACCTAAATCATAAGGCATGATATTCGGAGCTTTGTTGACAACATTGTGAAAAAATAACTTTGTTGAACTTCTAGACCTCCCAGTACTTCACTATATAACCATTAGAATATATTAACTTCTGGTGGATATAATTCATGCAGAGAAGTTTTACCACCGTTTTAGGGACCTAACAATCAACCCATAACTTTTCATATTAAAATTTATTGTATGTAATTATAATGGATGAAAATATAATGATCAGAAACAAAATTCACCTCCAAAAAATCTCCAGCTTCATATTTCTTAAGGAATATTCTAAAATCTCCAAAACATAGCATACAACAACATTATAAATTCATTTTCCTCCTCCATTCAACCAAGTCCCACTATGTTCCAATGTTGCCTTAGGATTTTATGAACCAAAACCTTGGTAAATATGTCTAAAAAATTTTATCTTCCTAATATATTTATCAGTTTCGGATCATTTTCTTCTTGAAATGTTTTTTATGGAATTATAATTATGTTCAATATGATTTTTTTTTAGAATGGATCGCCATATTATTATACAAGTGAATAACATTTTGCTTGTCATAATAAATAACTACTTCATATTAAACCCTTCTGAACAGCTTCAACAATTCATTCAACCATTCCATTTTTTCAATCATCTATTGAATATATATACATACCTTTTGTGGAATTTATATTGACAATATTTTTCAAATTTTACAATGAGATGATATTAATTCCTCAAAAAATAAACACATAACTACCTTTAATATTTCATGTTCCCTTATAACCCATAAATTTTGATTTCATTATTCATATAAATGGTTTATATGTTTCAAAGAACGTGGTTTGAGTTTCTAATACTTTCAAATACTTAAGAATCCACTTCACAGTCTCCAGATGATCATTCATGAGATTACAAATATATCACCTCATAAAACCCACTACATGGTTAATGTCAAGATGAGTGAACACCATTACATATATCACACATCCTACCATTGACACATCTGGTGTTTTAATTATGTACTTGGCCTCAACATCTATTGTCGAAGCATGTGACATGGAAAATATGAATGAGTAGCAAGATATTTTGATATTGGATTACATCCATCCATCCCAAAACCTTCTAAAACCTTTCATAAATAATCTATATGAGATAAAACCAAATTCAAAATATATATACCATTGTAAATATTAATCTAAATAATATTCCACTTTTATCCTTGATCATTCATCTCAATAATTCCCAACAAATCAGAGTTTAAAAATTAGGATTTTCTGAGCATTTTTTCTAACTATCAATATTTCATAAATATATAAAATAATTATAATTAATTCCTCATCTTTCTAATGATTATGATAATAGTAATGATCTTAATTTTACCTATTGAAATATTATTCAAAAATAATTGAATCAAATTTTTTATTCCATTTTCATTGGGATTTCTTCATCCCATAGAGATAATTATTAAGGTTACAAAACAATTTTTCCCTATATACTAGTAATCCTATTAGTTGTTTCATGTATATATCCTCCTCTAACTCACCATGAAGGAACCTATTCTTCATATCCATATGATCCTAATATAGATATTATGATTCCATAATTACTATCATTGTTTTGATGGTTAAATGTTTAACTACTACTGATAATGTTTATAGGAAATTCACCACATCATTTTATTAAAAACATTTAACATTGAACCATGATTTGTATATTTTTTTCCATTACCTTCTTCTATAATTTTAGTAAATTGACTTGTTCTCAAGATCCTATTTACCCTCTAGAATTTTATCCATCTTCATATTACTATTTAAATTTAAGGAATTCATATCATAATTCATGGATAATATCCCACTTTTTAGAGTCACTAAGTGAATCTTCTTCCTTCAAAAAATAAAAGTTCTAAGGCATCTGTTTGGAGAGAAAAATTCATTTCACCCTTATATCTCTAAATTAGTCTTCATATTCAAGTTAATCGACACAATTGAATTGGAAGATGTAAACTACTTGGCTCTTCTCTTTCTATAACTACATAAACATATAGTAATCATAGTTTATGGTTATGTAATTTTGGTTATCCCAATTGAGCTTCATCTTCCATTGAACCTTATGGTATTACCAAAGCTCGTGCATCGAGAATTTTTATTCCTTGAGCACCAACTTCTGAGTTAATTGGTTATTTCAAAATATCAATACTCTTATCTAGATATATATAGGTGATTCCCCCTTGAACATCCTACTCAATAATGTTATTATCCTTCCATAGAATTATATCATCATAGACAACATTCCTTATTCTATTAACTTTTTTCTTTCACCATCCCATAAGAAAAATAAAAAAAAATATCTCTATATTGAAGGAAAAAATACATTCTGTATTTTAAAACAAGATTTTATCTATTCATAGAATTTATAGGAACATAGGAAAAAATATCGAAGACTATTTGATGATGAACTTATGATAATTTTCATGAACATAACTCATCTAGATGTTAGTTCCTTACTACTGATAGTAGACATATATTGGAAAGATAATTTAACATGTCGAGTGCCTCAAACCAAATTTCCATAATCATTCTTGAGTAACACCTTATACTCCAACATTTATTTCTTAGAGTCGGATTCATTCATTCAACCAATCTATTTTACTTTGGAGTTCTAGTAACCATATTATAATCCCTTATTCCTTCCTTATTAAATAAATTCCTTAAGTTGTGTGCAGTGTACTCCCCATCGTTTTCTATTTGGATACACTAAATCTTCTAGCCACACTCCCTATTTTCAAATGATTTCTGCTAAATAAACACTTTTAATACATCATATATATGCTTCCTAAATTAAATCCAAACTTTCATTTTATAATAATAAATTAAATTATTAATGTAAAGACAACAAATATAAGACTAAACAAGGGTAGATCCTGAAATGTCTAAGTTTTCAAGATCAAACTTTTGGTCCCTATACATCCAACCATCTTTTTTAAAAGACACAATTTTCTTATTTCATATCACGCAAATTTAAAAAATTTCTATTTCTATGTGATAAATATTAAGTATTTATCTATCCTTTAGAATATTAATATTCTTATCACAATAGTCACAAAACATAGAGTGCCATAAACCTAGATCATCAAAATTTAAAATTCAAACCATTACAATTTTACAAAAAATCCTGATCATGTAAAGGGTAATATCCATTACTCCTTTTAAAATCAGCATGGAACCATGTGTCACTTTCCAGATCCCATTTTTGAAGGTATTTACAAAACCTTCACCATACAATTATTCTATAGAAATAATATTATTATATAAACCAAAAATGTGGAGAACTTATGATAACATCAATAATACTTCATTAAATATTCTAGTGTAGACCTCTCCTTTTCCAAAAACATCCATGAATTCCATGTCAACTTGATGGAGTTTCCAAAAATAACCTGATATATATTTGAAAATGAATCATTCACTAATAGTTGAATGATTGGAGCCACCAGATTGAATCACTCAAGCAACAAACATTGTAGTAGTGAATAATAAGCATGACTTACAATTATTTTAATTAATGGAATTTGAAGTAACAATCATTGAAATTTTTCAACTATTTATTGTGGCCATTTAAATATTTCATGACATGTCTTTTATTTTCATATTTATAGTAGGTTGAACTAGGTATATCAAACTGCCCTTGTATCTTCTCCCATTGAAATTATTGAAACCTATCAAACGATGGATTCTTCTCAAATATTTTCTTCTATTGAGGTAACTGATCTAATCCACTGGTTTTAAGGATACTACTTATTGGAACTTGATATTCTATTCACTTTAGTTTATTATTGAGTGTTTGATTACTGATACAATGAAACACCAAGTATGTTTTTCCACTAGAGTTATTAACTATAGTAACTATTTCATATCATCTTTAGATAATTGAATATAATTGTAAAAATGTCTATAAATCATCAAAAAAAGGTAACTTTACCTTTTGAATCTACCCATATATCATGTCGAAGTCATTTACATGATCTTCCACTAGTTTTCCTTTCAACTTACTTAATCAGAACAATTATCTCAACATGAATACATGGTTAAGGGATATAATTTTCTGATAAAAATCTTTCAATGCATTCCTAACATCTGTTTTAGTCTTCTTGTCTAAAATATTGAATGATAAATTCCTTTAAAAATATATTCAAACAAGTTCCAATGCATTACTATATAATAATTACTATTCACATTCTCCATTATAACCAGATTTAACCTTGATAATGGTATTTCATAGTCCATATAAATTAGAAGGTCTTTAATGTGCATTTTTTAGAATCAAAAATATATTCCATCAAATCTATCGATATTAATCTTACCTTCATTTAATGACATGCTTGAACTACTACAGTTGTGTTAAAACTATGAATGGTTAACCCCTTTGATACAAATTTTTGGAGAAGATCCCATAAAAACAAATATCTATTATATTAATCAAGTTATCATATTTTCTCACATCATTCCACTAGAAGATCATATAAAAGAGACTCTATATACTTGAAAACTAATCTCCATATTTTTTTTCTTCCCCATAACTGAGTGTTCCAGAAGTAGGTATTCACTAAACCCTACACATCAAAAAAAGTATTCCTCACTCCTACCTTATTATAAACAAACAATGTACCAAAAATAAATTCATTGTTAAAAATTAAAAAAAATACAGATCGAAAGAATGAATAGAATGTATTTAAAGATATTTAGAATATGTTCTATGTGTACAAATGAAACCTGATAATCCATTTTGTTATAATAGATGATTACATGTGATAAAAATATTTTACAATCAGAAATAACCCCCCCCCCCAAACTTATCAACTTTTAAATAAATTTTCATTCAAATCAGAATTTTCACTGATGGTACCATGAACTTATATACTAAGCACAATCAATCGAACAATTTAAAAGTACTACCCTAAAAATTCAGATCATAAGACATTACCACCTAATATTTGTTACCAACCCATTGACCTATTATTTTTTATGAAATTTTTCACCTCCCATAACATCACCGGATAACAATCAAATGATATTAACTTCTTATAGAATAACTTTTATTAGATATTTTTTCTAGCAATATATGCACCTCACGTTTATTTCATCACCCATAACATGAATTTATATTGAGCATAATTCTAATGGATGAAATTACATTGAACTAATATAGACTTCCCCTACAAAAAAACATATATTCTTGAGAAACATCATCACATTCCCAATATAACAATATTGAGAGATTCTCAAGAGATTGTTCCTTAAACCTTTGATAAATAGACAATTGTTATATTTATTTTGATGTTTATTTAATGTGAAAAAAAACTCTATACTTAAGTGATATTTCATTAGTGAAATTAATAACTCCCTTATAATAAATTAATATTAATTTCAAGAGGTTTTTTTGTTCGTTGTGCGAGTTGAGAAGCCACTATCTATTATACATGCTTTTCTCCTTTTTCTATATTTATATACAACCTCAACCATAACTTCTTGGTCAAGATTAATCCTCTAATTTATATATTAGGAGTTAAACATATATTTCGATACAATGGTACTATATTTTGATAAGTATTCTTAATATTTCTAATTTTATCACACATTCTATAATGTTCCTTAAGATAATAAAATTTTTATGTAATTATACATTCAATTTTGGATGTTTCATTTATTTCATTCTATTAATATATTTTTTAGTACACCTCAATTCAGGAAATATATTTACATAATAGAGTGTTAGGTAGTATTATCACTCATGTGTTTTGTGTTTGTACACTCAAAATGACCAACATTATCCTTCCAAGAGAAATATCCTCGATCAGAAATCATGACATCCAAATTCAATATATCTCATTCCCTTCTAATTTTAGGTTTCACTATTTAGTTGCAACCTTCTCATTCATATATTCATACTCCTTCACCTAGGATTATCCACTGGTTATGGAATCTAAATTATTTTTCTTTGTCATCTAATTATTTTTGGATTTTTTATAACCACCATTGGCAGATGTTATAATAGATTATTCTCCTTCTAAGGTAATGTTATCACCTTCTTCAATTCCATATCATTGGTACCAAAAATTATGTTGAATATTTTGGTATCATAGAAATGGATTTTGGAACCATTATAGATTATCCAAGTTTATTAGAAGCATAAAACGTTTTCACAACTATTTTAGTGCATTAACCCACTTCATTCACTATTTAATTTACTCTATAGCCTAAGACATTTTGAAAGAATATTTTGTTTCCACTAATTTCATATTAAGGGATTTCTAGCCTCCTTACTCATAGAGAATATATTTATTATGGTAGTAAAAGGAATTTTCTAAGTACCTGTTATGATTTCTTTAAGATCACCCATATTTAATTTGAATTAAATTTCCATATTGAAAATGAATTTTCCATTTGATTCATATAGATATATTTTAAATGACCCACTCTCATTATTCAATGTTATAATTTCTGTGTACATATTTTTAATTTTATTAATAATTACAAGAATCTCAATTATTAAATATAATTCCTTCTTTGTTTACTCATATTTTCATTTGTCTATATTACTCCCTTCAACATATCCGGTCAAAGGATATTTGGGATGATTAAACATATCCATGAAACTCATTTTCCATTATATTTTTAATTATTATTCCTATCTTTCAAGTTACTCATCAAAATATACGGTGTATTTTTTTAAATAATAAACATAATTCATTGATGTGATGTACTTCCATTTTACTTATAATAATTTTCCTTCATTTCAAAAACCTTCCACTTTGTTTCTTATTGATAATCCTCGACACTAATAATCACTTTAATCCTCATTTTTTCTAAAAAACAAATAAAATTAATATTTTAAATATTTGAAACACTTAAAGGGATGTTTTTATTTCAATTTCTTTTTTTTCTCATTTCATTCCTTTTAAAATAATGGCATAAATTCCTTTAAATTCATAGAATCATACTAAATATCATATTCTTTCTCATGATATTTATTTGGTTCAGTTTGATTTGAAAATTCTGACAATTTTAATGTGGTACATTCTCATATTTTAATTATCCACTTAAGGTCTTCCCTAGTACCATTTCATAATTAATCAAGATATTACTATGTTTTGGGATTTTCCACTCATTAATGTCTCTATTCATGAGGGTTGAAATATTGGTATCAAAATTATCGAAGAGAATTACCATCAACATCTTCACCATGGTGAATCTATATGAAATTAACCATATATTTGAATGGAACCCAGAATTTTTTCCCAAATAAATAAATCTTCCAATAATTTATCTTATCCAACTTGGATATCCTAAAATTTAGTATATCATATTCATATTAGTGAGTTTGTTACCATTTTTTATAATCATAGGAATCATGGAGTTTTTTCTATATTCTATTCACTTTTTTTCAAGAATTTTTATCTATAATTTCTCTAAAATTTATGCATGTGATGATTTTTGTGCTCTCCCATAACTTTTAATATTATTCTTCTCAATAAAAGTGTAAATTATCTCAATTTCAAGAATATATACAACATTTTTAATGATGTCGATAACATCCAATCCATTTTGTATAAGATTTAGAACCATTCTATCTATCTATAGATGGAAAATGTTCCCATCAAACAAGATAACACGATTATTATTGATGGTGTTTATGATTTTTATAGATATATTCAATCAAACTATATTATTGACAGAATAAAAACATTATTTCAAGGTAAAATACTTAGATCTGCATCGGGATTTCATTGATTCCAAATGTTATTCACAAGTGAATGTAAATTACTAATGGGGGGTGAATAAATGGATATCAAAACACCAAATATGAAAGTCATTTTCCCTTCATCAGTTATTATGACTAGGATTTTAATGTAACATTATGATGGTATAAATATATAAACAAATATACCCATGGAATAAGTTTTTTAACATGGGTCACACATTCATTTTAGAATTTATCTAACCATTACATAAATATAGTTATGAACCTTCTATACATGTTCTTATATTATTATCAACAAGACTAAAGAATAGAGCATGAATATGGTCCTAAATTATAATAGTTATATAGAATGTTTAACATCAATAGCTTGATCAATATTCACATTCATTTCAACATAATTTCATTTTGAATTTGAATCACAGGTACAACCTTGTTCTTATCCTTATCTACAAACAAAATCACCTAGAAAAACTCCTACGAATAGTCAGTCAGTAATATAAAAATTTTATCACACCATGAAAATTGAAACATTCCATTTTTTATAATGAAAAATCCATCAATTCATAGAGACTATATAAATAGGTATAGTTATAATCACATCAACCATGCCATATTTCACATTCAAGATAAACCCAATATATATATTTTTCATAGGTAATTTCACTTAAGTATATATGGATTTAAACAATATAAATTGACTTGAATCGACACACTATAGTGGTTTAAGGATTCTCCTCAAATTCTCACCAAAATTCACATTTTGAACTTAGCTCCAACTATTCCATATCTAAAATCATCAGGTCATATTTATATCTAATCCAAGACATAAGATTCCTCATAACTAGTCCTAAATTAATTACATTAAATACCTTTAAAGTTCAAAGCATGGAATATAGGGTTTTTCATATCACACAATATTTTGTAACCACATGTTTCAATTTCAGCTCCCCATGGTCACTTCTAAATTATCTCCTTGAGTTTTCCGAGTATGTATTCAAAATAATATCAATCACTATAATAATAATTTCTGCATTCATATATGGTATAAATGTAGTTTAAAAACAATTTTCTAGGTTATAAAGGAGGTTACCACTAGAATATCATGATTAAATGCCCTATTAAACACCTATTGTATTTAGAATTCTCCATAAGACATTTTGGGGTCTTACACCATGGATATTTCAATGGATCATCATGGAATGTGCAAGACCTACACAGATTTTCTTCATTTTATTGCATTAATATTAACTTTAAATATCCTCTCAAACATTTATGAGAATGTATTCAATTAATATAACAAAAAGACACCATAACAACTACTAAGTGAATCATATCAATAAACAATTCATAGTATTACCATAATTATACGGTCATCTAAAAAACACACCATGGGAAAATTGTGTTTTGAGAGTTCATGAACATCTCAGTGTGAATAACATGGATCTATTTACTATATCTCAATTGATATCAACCAAAAACTCAACCATTTTAACTCATTTAAATGGGGACCTTCATTAATCTCCTCGAAATTTCTCTTTAAATATAGGTTTTTATGATTATAAAAAGAAAAATATAAGGGATATACTTACAATATTATCCACTCATAGACTCCATTTTCACCTAAAGTGAACTCATATATGTATCATAAATCCTTTTAATACGTATAGAAAATAGGTATATATATGTATGATCGATATATATGGTTATCCAATCATAATTCATCATAGTAACACCTTGTGGATCAATATCAACATCCTATTATTTGTGTAGAACATTTTGATCTTTCTAAAGTTATAAAATTTAGTATCCATAAATAAATGAGTAAAAGAAAATAGAGAGAATATCAAATTTGATAATAATTTCATGAATTAATTATTTTAATTATATATTAAATAAAAAAATCATAAATTTTTAATATTTTTTAATATGTTTGGTCTAAAGTATTTTAAATGTTATCATTTGTTTCAATATTTAGATAAAACTTTTAAAATAGGAATCTATATTCATATAGCCACTGCTCTTAATCCCATAATTTTATATATATTTATAGTTGTTAGATACACCCAAATCACCTATGATTAAATCTAGTAGTATCTGTATATCAGTATCAATGATTTATTATTCTTTATAAAATTAGTGATTTTCCTAAGTCATTTAGATTTATTAAAAATAAAACCATATCGGTTATATTTATATTAAATGCTCATGAATGCATCTAATATTTTGAAATTAAATAAACCGATGATAAAACAAAAACTATGAGTTTTTTACAGAGGTTTTGGAGAAATTAATAATAATTTATGACCCTAAATAGATTACCTATTTTATATTGATTTTAACTGTTATTTTCATGATTCTTGATATATATTTTTGAATAAGATTTGTTAAAATCTTGTCTTCATAGGTAATTTTCCAGAAAATAGAATCATAGTTCATAACAAAAATATATTTTAGAGTATTAAATTAATTATGGATTCTCTGTTGGAAAGTGAGAATGGAAATAAGAGAGATATGGTTAGTGGAGTCTTAAATCCATTATATTTATTTACAATGATGATTTGGTCCCTTATATAATCATTCATTACTAAATAACTCTATCCCAATGGTATGTATGTTTATTAAACACTAATTGTTTACTTATAATACATTATAATCCATTATTCCATATGTCATTTAAAAATCATGATTTCATTAACATTGAATCATTTAACCATTAATGTAACAAGATAAACTCCATACACACTTATTTAAATGTAACACTACTTTACCTAAAGAAAACTTATGTGGAAGTCAAGAAACATAATACTATTATATGATGTACTATATATCTCAATATACATTTTTGTGTTATACAATATGAGATGGAGTCTACTTTTCGGGCAATATGACTAGAAACATATATTATAGTATTATATGTAGGATTTTGGTCATTTATTCTTCATTATTATCATGATAAAATGTATTTAATGAATATAAACGTAATACATAGATAATAAAATAAATCCATAGATTAAAAAGTTTTTTCATATGTGGTATACTCATTTTTCTTAATTATCATACCATGTTTTCACTCTAAAAAATAATTTTCAATGATTTTTTTATAATTAATTCATCTCAACATATAAAACACGTGGATTTATATTCCCCACAAAAAACAAGAGTTCATATAGGATCCCATAATAAATTGAAAATATAATTCTAGATATAGTTGCATTGTTGATCAAATGATCCATAGTCATCAATTCTTAATAATCTTGTTTTTTTCCCATATTATTAAAATTTTACATTGATAATTATCAAAATATCTATACTCAAATTATCTTAATTACGTCTGTATTTCCCATTCAGAATCTATCACATGCCACCACTAGACTAGCCTCATATTTTATAAAGATATAATGATTCTATTACTTCCACCTTTCATAAATAATAACTTTTTCACTAGTATAATTTGATCACCTTGATATTTGACATTTTGTCACATGGAAATATGGATGATAAATAGTTTTAATACTTATTCCTTATAAAAAATAATATTTTAGTAACAGAATTCATCATCCACAGTGGAACTCATAATTACATTGGTATCCAAGATAGTTAGTGTCTACACCATATGAAATTTTTTTAATTGGTCAGTAAGATCTTAATAGTTCAATTCACTCATCTTCATTAGATAGAACCAATATCCTTGGATAGATAAAGATTTAATGACTACCAATTTAATTTTTTAAAAAATAACAATAAAAAAATAAAAAATAAAAGTTTATTCCAATGAAAGGAACATATATTTATTATTAAAATTTGTTTATAATTAGATTATCCCATAATTAAATTAAAAATATAATTTTGGTACTGAATTCTAATTTTTAAATGTTTTGGTTAACAATCAGAAAAGTGGTGAGTGGATTTTGATTGTTTCTTCACCATTAAATTATCATTTTATTATAAAAACCAAGAAACATTATATAATTACAATGTTGGTATAAAAACTAGATTTAATGGTGTGAGGGACCTCCAAAAGTGATCTTTAAATTCCTTTTTATACTACTAGAAGTGTTTGTTTTGGTACAACACTTAAGGATGCATTCATATAGATATTGTGACCAGGATCTCATATATACAACATTTAGTGTGGGTGAAGGTGGCAGTCATAGTCGGTTCATAGATTTGTTCTATGAATTTGGAAATTGGGCGTTATGATATGGAATTTGTTAGGGTATTTTAGAGTGTATTCAAAGGAAGACTGAAATTAAAAGGATCATTATTAAAGAAGGGGATGCCAAAGGATTCACATATGAGGATTGGAGGCTGAAGTGAATCTATAATTATAAGGGAGGTAGGAATGTTCACTCATGGGAGGTGATGATAGAATTCATAGAAGCTACTAGGGTAACAGATGATAGAGGAAGGAGAAAGAGGCCTTTTTAGTTTCTATAACCACCAAATGGTTGTCACCCAGTTTTTTCTAATACAAAAATAAGGAAAAATTTTCTATCATGATAACTTGATAATATATTTTCATCAAATAAAGTGTTCAAAACTCCATGTTTTAATTTAGTCTATGCTTGATCAAAATTACTATGGTTCCCATCAAATTTAGAATTTAAAATCAATTATCTCCAAAAAAAATTATACCACTCACTAGATTTATTTTCCTTTCCAAATTTAAGATTTTATTTTCACTCAATAAGATTTATTTCTCAAGTATAATCAATTATTAATTTTTTATAACAATGGGAATGAGATATCGATGAAATTGTTGATAGAAACCATGATGTTTTTCAAAATTTGGAACATGATGTTGATAATAAATGAATTGTGGAATCAATTAAAAACAAGAGTGATGACAAAAAAAATTATTAAATATTAATGAAAAATAAGGAGGAAAGTAATACAAATAATATATATAATAATAGATTTACATTTCTTGTTTCATTATAACAATATGACATATATATATATATATGAGAAACATGTAGATATGACCATTACTGTCGACTAATCTATATTATCAAAAGAGAATCCAATGGTTATGATCAATGTCATGGGATAAATCTAGGGAGGTGAATGGTCATGGTAATTATTAACTATAGTAATAGAGCTCGTGGTAATCACCACCCTTGGAAATTATAACAATTAAAATGTATTTTATAAAACTCACTAATATATTCCATCAATTTCAGAAAATATAATGTATCTATCACTTAAAAAATATGGGGAAAAGTGAATAAATAATAATTTAATTCCTTGAATATTTTATTTTACTCATTAAAAATTTTATAAGGAAACAGCATTTTTTAAAAACAAGTAAAATGAAAGATAGTGAAACACTCACAACTCCCGTTATTGAATGCATGAGAGACGTCATAGTCTTCATATCCCAATTTTTAAAATAAATTTTATTTGTAATGCCTTCATAAAAAAATATCAACTATTATGAAAATATCATATTTAGTACATATAACTTTCACCGTATTTTTTATGATTAGGAGTGAAAAATATTTTTTTTGGGATATTTTTTTATCATCACATTTGATATAATCACCTTTTAATTTCTATATACCTGAAGAATGTCATCATATAACATAGTGGGAATATCATTATTCAAATTTAATCAATGCTAAATAATCTCATCAATAATAATTCTTGAATTACTTCATAAATATTAATCAAATGAGCTTGATTTGATGAAGACGTGAAATTTGTATGTTTTATTGAACACCAAGAAAAATTCATTCCACTGTATGTGAATCGGCAATATTTTATACAATTAAAATATTGATTAATATTAAAAAACATTACCTTAATTAAATTTATTGTAAAAATATATCTTTTTATTTTCAAGGTACACGTGAACATATAAATCTATATCATTTAGGGATACAAAATTTATTCATAATCTCCTCATGTATAAATTATATCACATTGGGAAGTAAGATATTTAATTATTTATTGAGGTTTAAAAAATTAGAATATTTAATATTTAATATTATGAATAATTAATTAAAATTATAGTTACATTTTTTATAATTTTTATAATCAAACATTCCAATGATGTTTTAAAGAATTCAATAATATTGATGTTTTCTAAACATATAGATTAATGAAAAACATCAATTTATACAAACCATATGATAATAAAATTAATTTTACATTCTTCATTATATGTATATATCTTACGATGGATACATGAAATAAATATTATTTAGTTCACCTCGTAATGTAATTTTTACAATTATGTAAAACATTCATAATTTTGAATATTCTGTAGGAACTTTGAACACTTCAGAGATTCAATGATGTTGTAATAATTATTTTCATATAGAAAAATAATGAAAACAAAAACTTCACATAATATGAATATAAAATCCAAATTTTTATGGAAGAACGATACTGATAATAATCTCATATATATTTAACATTACTTTAAATTTTGATAACCAATCAAAAAAATTATATGTTAAACATAACACATATCTATTCAATCCCTCTAGACAATTATTTTGATGTAAAAATATATCAGAATAATTTTTCATCCCTGAGTTTCCCAAACATTTAAAAATTCATATATATGTTTAATAACATTTAATGAAATCTAATGATTTATCTAGTACTAGATTCATGTCAGGGAAAATATCTAAAAATACATAATGTTTTTGATGAATTTATTTTTATAGTAAAGGAAATTTTATTTATTACTTTCCACTCCTAATAAATGATGATTATATATAGTCATTTAAACCACAATTCTTGTGTGTATAATAATGATATTAATTTTCAACACATTACCACTCAATTATTCTTATAATGGTTGTGAGCATTTTAAAAATTGTTCTTCTTGAGGATTTTATATGTGGTATATCATACATAGTATTTATTTTAATCAATATGCACATCATTTAACATATAGTAACAAAAAAAAGATACATGAGAAGATTTAATTGAATAATGTTTCATGTAATATATAAATGGTTCAGATGATAGGTGGGTACACCCATATATATATCTACTTCAAATTAAAACATAATATAAACATTATAAATTAGCTTGCAAAACATCTAAGGATTATATAAATTAAATTATTTAATAAAAGATAACCCATAGTAAATCATCATATGGGGGCGTTCATAATAACATAAAATGAATTAATAATTCCCTAAAAAGTGATAATTTAATAAAAAAACATTATTAAATACCATTATCATTCTCTCCTATATAGATATCTACTATATTTCCAATAAATTTATGTGCATGTATACTTGTATCAAAAATCATCAATATAATTGATATCGGATGGCCTAAATAATAAATTCATGTATTCAATATGTCATGATCTATAAAATTCTAGTTTACCATAATTTATTTAATTTTACATAATAAAAAATCATTAAAAAATATTTTGAATCAATTTATGTTTATTTTGAATGATTCATTATATATAAAATCATTTAACACCACCTTTATCCAATATATCTATATGATATAAATTTAAAATAATATCAATAATATAAAAATATTTCATCAAGACATCAGAAATGCAAAAAAGTTGCATAAAAATTTTATACTAGTGGCACTACCACAAAAACAGTTTTTCGCAGCGCCCCCCTTTATCAGCACTTGTTTAGTAGCACTGATAAAGTGGGGCCTTTATCAGCGCTTTTTTTAGCACTGATAAAGGTTCGGCTTCAAAAAAATTTAAAAAATATATTAATATATTAATATATTAATATAGTTATATTGTTATATAAATTTAATATATAATTTTTAAATATATTTTAGATAAGTATAAATGTACATTTACACTTATTATTCTTAATATATTAGATATTTAGTGAAAATGACTTCTTAATAAATTAAACAAAAATATTTTTAATTAATATTTTGATAATCATTATGGAGTAACAGTCATTTAATAACAATTTGAGGACTAAAAAAATTAAAAAAAATAAAAAAATATCCAAAATATGTTGAAAACGCAACTCAAACTTCAAACGGCCATAACTTTTGATATGGGTGTCCGTTTGAGCTCTACCACACATCAAATCGAAGCCTGCGACGAGCTCTACGTCTCTGTCACAAGGAAGGACCCTAGTCAAGCATTTTTCGAGGCCAAAAGAAGCCCATAAGTCCTCTAAAACTGAGTTTTTTGTCGGGGTACCCAGATTTTTTAACATTTTGTGGATTTTCAAACTCGTTTAAGGGTGTATTATTGGCTTTTCTTGGCAAGGAATGAATTTATTCCAAGTTAATACATTCATATTGATATTATGTTTTTGAAATTTTATCCTTTTTTATAATGAACTGCTATTTATAATCAAATATATAACTATATGTACATATTTTTTATATATTCGCACCTAAAAATTAAATTTTTTAACTAAATAATTAAACATATTTACATATAAAATATATTATCATTATCTAAATAATAACTAATATCCATTTTAGTTAAAATAAAAATATATGAATATTTATATACCTATATATTAATCTAACTATAAATATATTAATTTAACTATATATATATATATATATATATTAATCTAACTATATATATATTAATCTAATAACTATACATATATTAATATAACTACATATATATATATTAGTATTACTATAAATATATATATTAATATCACCATAAATATATATATTAATATCACTATATATATATTAATATAACTATATAAATATATATTCCTATAACTATATATATGTAAATATAACTATATATATGTTAATATAACTATATATATGTTAATATAACTATATATATATTAATATAAACATATATTACTATAAGAATAAATATAACTATATATATAGAGAGATATAGTTATATATTAATACAACTATATATATATTAATATTACTATATATATTATAATATAACTATATATATATATTATAATATAACTATATATATTAATATAAATATATATTACTATACAAATAAATATAACTAAATATATAAATATATATATATAGAAATATCATGAATTGGAAAGAAAATCAAAATAGAGTAGTGGTAAGGGCTTAGGCGCGCAGGGGGGAGGTCTCAAGATCAAATCCTGGTGGAGGCAGGGGTGCGCGCGCATGGGGAATATTGGAGCAAGCGATGTTAAAGGGTGTAGGGGGGGCATGGGGAGCATGGGGTATTGTATAGGGGCTGAAAAGCGCTGTAAAAGGGGGGGTTCAAGCGCATAAAAGCCCCCCCGATTGGCAGTATTTTTTAATTTTTTTAAATATTTTAAAAAAAAAATTAAATTTTTTTATTTTTTTAACTTTTATCAGTGCTTTTTGAAAAGCACTGATAAAAGGTTCCTTTATCATCGTTAAAATGAAAGCGCTGATATAGGACCCCTTTATCAGCGCTAAAAAGCGCTGATAAAGGGGTACTTTTATCAGATCTTTTTTTAGCACTGATAAAAGACCCCTTTTATCAGCGCTTTTTTTAGGGCTGATAAAAAACCCCTTTTATCAGCGCTTTTTTTAGCACTGATAAAAGACCCATTTTATCATCACTTTTTTTTGCACTGATAAAGGGGTCCTATATCAGTGCTTTTCGGAGCGCTGATAAAGGGGACCCCCCCCTTATCTACGCTGGCTTTATCAGCTCTTTTCTAGCGCTGATAAATGCCATTTTTAGCGTTGATAAAGGATGTGTTTGTAGTAGTGTGGGTAGGAATATAATCTCTCTTATATACACTCAGATTAATTTTCACTGCTATTAAATTTACATACATGATGATATACTAACTACTCATGAGTTTTTATGAATAATAAACCCAAAATCATTTTTTCAAATCATTTAATTGAAATTATATTTATAAAATCAATGATTCAATAAAAACATATATAATATCTTTAGATCTTCCTTTAGGATATTTAAACACATTAATCTAGTATCATAGAAATATAAAATAGTCATATTTATTAATAAAATTTTAACTTCAATTGGTTGATCATTAGATAATGAATAAATTTGTAACATAATTATAATAGGTTAATAACATTAATTGGAAAATATTTTCTTCTTATAAAAAATGTCCCATAAAGTATGAAAATTTATTTTTTAGGGAATGTATCCAAAAAATATATTGTTGATGGTGAATGTGGTTGAAGGAAAAAATGTAGAATAATCTTATGGATTCACAACGGACACCTAATTGAAAATATAATTATAATTGAGAGATAAATTTTTATATTAACATTCACTTTAATCAATGAATAATAAATCATTTGATGATATTTTATAACATCCCAAATACTCATGAAAAATAATAAAGATTAGTAACATAAATTATATCAAATACTTATGAATAATTTATTTATCTTAAAAAAATAAAAAAGTTAAAAAATTACTTAGGTGGATGAATTAATTGAATGTATTTAATGAATCATGAATAATAATTCATTATTTATCAATATTTATTATTTTTTATAGATATATTAATCTTATCTATCATGGTGATCAAAATTTAACCAATAGAATCCCCAACCAAGATCACCTGAATGGAACCCAATTGATAGTTCCACTACCCTTATACATGTCTCCCCATACATTAGAGGTGGATGACTAGAAATGATGGTCTAGATAGACATAGTGTGGAGACTATACCATATATCATAAAAGATTGTAAAAGACAATGGAAAAAACACAACTAAAATACCATAAAATAATATCAAGATCATAACAAAAACTACAACTTGTGATACGAAAAATGGACATATAAAATTCAATACCAATCATATAAAAGTGAAATATATCACCCATAGGTTGATCAAAAGTATATAAGTGTACAAAAGAAAAAAAATAGAAACATATCATTGCATTAAGGATCCACCTCATAACACTCCAAAATCTGACAACATATTACACATGATGTTAATTTTAATTTTTAGTTACATGGATACTGTAAAATATTTTATAGATTATTTGTTTTCATTTTTTTGAATCTTAAAAATATCTCATTTTTTTTAAAATAAATCACATGTTTAAATGGGAATTTATAATTTATCAAATCTTTTATATATCCCATTTTTTTATTCTTTATATAGTTTTAGTGTTTATAATGTATTTAAAATGAATCTTTACATTGTAAATTTTTGAGAAAACTATACAAGAATGATATTTAAACCTTTTTATCTCATGATTACAAAGAATCTAGATTTTTTTTCAAATTCATACACCGAAATGTTTCATGTTTACACACACTAAAATAATGTCTTCACTAAACTAAACTAATTCCTATACATAGTTACAAACTGTAACGTCCTAGTTCGGGGTGCTGCCAAAAGGTACCCCATAACTAGTTGTTCACATGGCCTCAAGTGAATTTCCCCAAACACCAGAGGATGCAAGATTGTAGTGAGGGCCTTGGGTGGGAGAGTGGGGAAACTACACCCTCATTGGTAGAGTAACATAGTGGAAACAAACTAGTAAACTGAAATGGAAGTAGTAATACCATACACATGAGTTAATAGTGGAAGATTGATATTATAAATAAACTCAACATATATAAATAAATGAAACATGTCTCATTTAATTATTAAAGCTTACAAAAAATTCACAATACTGTAAATATAATACTAAATCCAATGTAATAAAAATTAAGAAAACTCAAACAGTATTGCATGCCTCATCTTGGTCCCATGCTCTCTAGGTCAAAGAGAAATCAAGTACCTGATGAAGAAGGGTGCTTTCCCTTATCTATACCTACAACCATATAATCTTTTTGGGTCCAAAATCATGACCCAAACATGGTGTGATATAAGTCACAGTAGGCAACCACCAAAATATATATGCCTAACTGTCATTGAATATATATATATAAGGGATTATGAAAAATGAATCAAAAAAACTAGAAAGTACTCAGAAGTAAAAAGTCCTACAGTTTACAATTATGTCCATTTAAATTTATTAATTAATCTAACCATTTAATAATATACCCTTGGGATATAGCCTAATCCCTATATCCCCCTATATAACATAAAAAACATCTCAAAAGGCCGCCTAAACTATTAAGTAAGACCGAGTCTAGAATTGTGCTTTTCCTTGGATGACTCATCCCAATTATTCATTTATTCCCGAGTAACCCTCTGGGAACGTTCTCATAGTCTAACCCATTTGGTTTAAAATATCATCAATTCAATAATATATATAATTACCTTCCTGTAAATCTCACACAGTCTAACCTTTTTGGTCCCACAAAACAGTCAGCATTTACAAACAGCCCCCTAAAAACTATCATGGTCAATGCCCCTTTAGTCTGCATAATCGTGAATAACTATAATGACCACCTATAATCTCTCACAGTCAATTACCATTGGTCAATGTTCATTTAATAACGACCCTCAGGGTAGATCTCATAGTCATTAACTTTATGTTCTATGACCACCTGGTAGCGCTCACATGCAATACCTCTTGGTCCACATAACAATAAATTATACATAAATGACCCTACCTTGGGAAGCTCTCATAATCTATTCCCCTTGGTCATTATATCAAAATGGTAAACACATGCAACTTATATAAATAGAAACTATATCCTAACAACACTATTCATGGAAAAAATGCAATCCTAATATTAAATTATAGAGTCAATGCCCATAATCAATCAAACCTTTGAAACAAATCTATAATGAATGCAATAAACCATATGCCAAATCAATAACTATTTCTCAAAAAAAAACCATAACAGGTATTAAACAATGTTAAATTCCAAAAAACTCAATAAAGTAAACATGTGTATTCTTCACTTTTGGCATATATAATCCAAGGCAATAAATCTAAGGAACAAAACACTCACCTCGATGATGTGAGATCACTGTAGTTGAATTTCTTCCCCAGTATCATCCTAGAACGATGTAGATCATTAAAAAGGGTAAAAACAATCAACCCTAGATAACTCTTGAGAGAGGATAAATATGGAATATAGGATCTTTGGGAAGAGATAAATCACTAGTTGGAATCCAACGCACATAAAAGTGTCTCAATCAGAGCTCAGACAGAGGAAGGGTAGGTAATCGAAGTTTTTCGATAGTTCATCAATCTCTTGTGTGAGACACAGGAATAAGAAGATCATTCTTGGGATTATATGTGACCCCTCTCTAATTAATCAATTAAAAAGAAAAATACATGACATGTTTATTTAATGTACATTCCATGTACTAGACTCAACCAGCTCCCGCATTTGGTGGTCTGCCAGGTCACCCACAAATCCATGTACTCTGTCATTACACAGCCAGTAGACGATATGTACACAAGAGTATACTACATGTACTAAAAATTACAAAATGTGTACTTAATATGGTGTATCTCTCAATGAAGTAAAAGTGAGATGAGAAACAGTTACCTTGACTCAAACTCATCCCATATGTCCTTTAAATTCCAAAAAGAATAAACGTATGTACATTAATTTCTTTCTTAAAAAAAATATATAGTTTATTATTCTTTTATTTCACTTATTACCATTTTATATATTATTAGTCAACATATTAATTTTATGTGAGATGTTTCGATGATATTTGGCTTATGTATCAAAAATGACTTAGTAGGTTGACTATGGTAAAACTGGTCATTATTAAAAAATATATAAACAATATTAATCAAGAAATATTAATCATATTTATACATAAATTATACTGTTAATACCAATAACTGAATATGGTTATGAAAAATTAACTATGTTAAAATCCTGAAGATGGTAGGTTGTAAGTACGAGTGAGAAACGTTTCTATTTTCCAATGATAGTTATGGAAATAAGGTATATAATATTTGATATTTATATAATTATAATTATAAAATATATTCTATATTATTTCATTAAATATACTTATATATAAACCATTTTTTGTGGTGATTAAAGAGAGTCATATCGCTTTGTGATGGTGGTAGTCCGCACCTACTCGAGCGAAATTGACATCATTTAGTGTAAGATAGATAATGAAATATAATATTTTAACATTGATGAATATATAATTCATAAAAAATTATTTCATTTATATAAAATAGATTTGTTAAATTTATACTTATTTCCATCAATATAAAGAGTCAAGAATAAATGAATAACATCTCTTCGTGTGGTGGTAGTCTGCCAAACACATGTGTGATGATATTGTATTCCTTCTGAAAAGGAAAGTAAAAAAATGTATATAAGATATATTAAGTCATTGGTTATAATTATGTTTTAAATATCATATATATACTATATATCTATCATAATTCCCAATCTTGATAAGTTTTAATTGAAAAATGAATGACATCAGTTTGCAATGTTGTAGTCCTCTATACTCACGAATAATGATTTTTTAACCAATTTTATAGAAGTGGAAATGGTTGTAGGTAAATAAATTAACATAAAAACATATAATTAAATTTAATATTGTTATATTATTATATTATAATGGTTTTATAATAATTTATGGAGGTGGAGGAATAAAAGAATAAAAAAAAATTCGAAGAACGTTTCATGTTCTTGGGGTATCCTTTTTAGGTTTTCTCCAAAAGAATTACAAGGTAGGATTTGTTCCAAAAATATTGATTCTAGGTTGTTAGTAGAAAATATTTTAAGAAATTTTGTTAGGTATTTTACAAAAAATGACGTTTTTAATGTATGAATAAGATAAGAGAGTGACTAACCTTTTATAAGTGACATGAGTGGCTCACCTATAATTGTTTAGAATGAAAAGGTATACCCACACATTAAAAAATCAAAAAGGAAATAAAATTTAGAATTATTGGTAATTATAGTTTATAGTGTATAAATATATCCATTAAATATATTTTATACATGTTATTATGTCATTTTAACACTTATAATTTTAGTTTAACCAATGGTAAATCAGTTTTTACCTTAACCACGATAAATAATGTTTAATATCTTTACTTTTCAAACTTTTTTTAAAAAAATTAAACCTAATAGATTATATAAATTATAGTGATTGCAAATATTGAATCTATTTTTCAAAATTATATTCAAATAAGTTGAATTTATTAATTCAAAATTAATTCTGCAGACGTGATGAAAAAACAAGTTTTCAAAGAGAAAATGGCCACACATTTTCAATGTTTTAAAATAAAAATTTATTATTATAGTGATTAAAATGAAAAAATATTTATTTATATAAATATATTGGAATTATTTTATTTTTTAATAAATTTAAATTATAACTTAATCATATGAATTATTTAAAATAAAAATCATTTTTCAATAGAAAGCAGAGTTTTGATTATTCGTTGAAAAATGAGACATTTCAGAAAAATCCAAACAATTCCCCCAAAGATAAATTTTATATTATAATTTCAATAATAAGGATCATTTTTTCAAATAATGTTTCTAAAAGTGATAAATATTAATTTTAAATTGTGTTTTCAATGTCGCTGACTGGTGTACCCATCTTGAGACTTCCAGAGGAGGGCGTAGGGTGCTTATTTTACTTTGACGCATCAAGGAAAGGACTCAGATTTGTCTTGATGTAGGAGCATGAAGTGATCACATTTGGTTCTTGACAGCTAAGATAACACGAGCAGAACTACACTACTCATGACCTGGATTTAGAAGTAGAGGTCTTCACCTTAAATATGTGGTGACACTATCTAATGGTTGAACACTTTACAGTCTAAACGAATCACAATAATCTTAGGTATATGTTCTCTCATAAGGACCTGAACCTAAGACAGCGATGTTGGATTGAGTTCCTCTAGTACTATGACTTGAAGATAGTCTATACTCCTGAGAAGGGAAATGTTGTAGAAGATGCACTCAGTAGGAGATCTGGAATACAGCTACTAGGCGAGGTGAAGGTGCAGTCGGCCACTTTGTAGATATCATTTGTGGATAGGGATGGAGAATCTTTTCTTCAGTCTCTTATAGTTACTCCCCCAATTATTCAGCAATTCAAGGAGGCACAGAATGGGGACACTGACTACGAGGCCAGACATGCTCAAATATCCACAGGATAGGAACCTGATTTATTTTTTGAAGGTGGGAGCATGTAATCCACATTATAGGGCATACCATGGTACCAGTGTCACTTCAGGAGTAATTGTTGGGGGAGTTCTAAACATACCCTCTAGCGGTACATCCATGAGTGGAAATGATGTACCAGGACCTTGGACGATAGCACTGGTGGCTGGGAATGAAGAAAGTAGTTACAAAGTTTGTCTCTCGGTGCCTCATGTGTCAACAGGTGAAGGCAGAGCATCAGGTACCAATAGGCATGGTTCATCCTTTAGAGTTCCTAGAGTGGAAGTGGGATGGGATATCCATGGACTTCGTAACAGGAATTCCACATACAACCTGGGGTCATGAATTGATTTGGGTGATTGTCAACAGACTCACTAAGTTATCCCACTTCCTACCGATCAGAGATCAGGGTTCAGTAGAGATCTTGGGATGTCTCTATGTGTATGAGACTGTGAAGCTACATGGAGTACCTTCAGTGATTGTCTCTGATTGGGATACATTTTTTACTTCCCGACTATGGAAGGGGTTGCAGGAGGCTTTCGGGACACAGCTTTTTTTGAGAGCTTGGGATGCCTCGACGATTTTCTCTGATCCTGTGTGGGTTAGCTCCAAGTGATCTTGTGCAGGTCAGCTCTTAGTGATTCTGTGCAGGTTAGTAGTAGAGCCTCTTAATTGATTAAGAATATTTAGTAGTTACATCTAATCATCTCTATTATTATACCTAAAGATATACCTACTGTGAGATGATTCAAAACCCTTGTGTTCCTTCATGATTGAGATGGATTACTTGATATCTTAGGTATATGTATGGGAATTTACCTAAGTGGGGTTATTTGTTTATTTCATACTTTTTGGTTTATCCTTGGTGGATTTTGTGAGACCTTGAGGGTCTCGGGGTCCCTACTGAGTATCATTATACTCACCCCTGCACAGGATATTTCTTCACCTTGTTGTGTTGGATGGAGATGATGGACATCACTGATTGAGGATGAGAGCTCCAGGAATGTATAGTAACCGAAGGTGGACCATAAGACATGTCAGTACATAGATGAGATGGGTGGACCTGGAGTGTTGAGGAGGTGATTTGTACCTACCCTTCAGGTAGGAACCTCGGAGGATGATCGAGTAGCTATCTTTCTCTTTCTTTAGTTATATTGTATTTCAGTTGTACTTGTACCTTTACTATTGGGCTTGTATTCTGACCCCTTTTACATTCAGCACTCTTTTGGTTATACAGTTTCCTTTTGTTTGTATCTTTCAGTGTTCTTGGTTACGTGATTTTTGCAGGTTATAAAGGCAATGCCTTCCCAGTTTTAGGGAATACACCTTTTAGTGCTAGTCATCATCCCCTAGCCTATGGAAAGCAGGCTTGGTGTTCTCACAGCACAGGCCCTAGGGGATGGGTCATGACACATATGATTAGAGAATCCTATACAAGGAGATTCTAATATTACACACTAGTGTCGGCAGTGTGAACATACTCTAGGAGATGAATGCTTTGGCAGGGATCTCCCAGTAGCTGCTTTGAGGCCTTAAAATGATATCTTGGGTATGGATGGGTTATCTATAGTCCCTGATTAGATCTATTGTTTTAGGCACAAAGTGTGGTGTGTCTGAAAGGAAGGGACCATTTTTTCCTTCACCAGCAAGAAAGAAACCCTTTGCAGTACAGGATAGACTTTCTCAGAGGAGGGTGCAGCCGATCACTCACTAGTTGACTAGCCTCACCCATAGTGAGGTGGACGATAGGAGTCTGAGTTTTCTTGTAGTGGTGGATGAGTATCAGGATGTCTTTCTAGAAGATTTCCCAGAACTACCTCCACACAGAGAGGCATGATTTTAACTATTTATAGGGGTGGCTCCGATATCTACACTAGAATATCAGATTTATCTCATAAAGCTTCGTGAGTTTAGGGTACAGCTGGAGGAATTATAGGAGAGGGTGTTGATAAGGCTCGGTGTTTCACCATGGACAACCCCAGTTCTATTTTTGAAGAAGTAAGACAAGAGCTTCAGGCTCTTCGTGGACTTCCATCACCTCAACCAGATGATTTTAAAGAACAAGTATCCACTTATGATGATTGATGGAATCTTCAATCTGCTGAAGGGAGCAAGGTGGTTCTCAAAGATCGATCTTAAATCATTCTATCATTAGTTTCAAGTAAAGGATGGGGATGTAACAAATACATCCTTAAGATGCTGGTATAGCCACTTTGAGTTTTTAGTGATTCCCATCAGTTTTACCAATTTCCCAGCAGTTTTTAGGGGACTCATGAACAAGATATTGTAGCCTTATACTGACCGTTTCCTGGTAGACTTCATTGATGACATCTTGGTGTACTTGGCATCACACGAGGAGCATGATACACACCTACAGATAGTCCTTGATACACTCTGAGAGAACCAGATTTTTGGAAATCTCTTTAAGTACCAATTCTAGATTCAAGAGTTCTACTTCCTATGACATTTAATTTTGGAGGTTGTAGTTGCGATGGATCTAAAAACGATAGAGGAAGTGATTTTGTGAAATCCACCCAAGAGTGTGACTGAGGTTCAAAGTTTCCAACAGTTGGTTGGGTACTAACGGAGCTTCGTACCTGACTTTTCCATTGTATCAACAGCCTTATCATCTTCGACAAAGAATGGACAACCCTTCATATAGACTAAGAGGATCTAGAAAAGTTTCCAGGAGCTGAGGCAGAGACTGACAACGGCCCCCATATTGATACTACCAGAAGAGGGAAATGGGTATGTAATCTACTGTGATACATCAGGGACCGCACTGGGTATTTTCCTGATGTAGGAGCGAGCAGTGATCACCTATGGCTCACAGAAGTTGAGGAACCATGAGAAAAACTATACCACCCATGACTTGGAGTTAGCAGTAGTGGTATTTTCCTTGAAGATGTGGTGGCACTACTTGATAGGTGAATGGTTTACCATATATTCATACCACAACACTCTTAAGTATATCTCCTCCTAGAAGGACTTGAAATTAAGACAATAGCGATAGATGGAGTTCCTCCAGGACTATGAATTTGAGAGTCTATATTCCTAGGAAGGGAAACATGGTGGAAAATGCACTCAGCATGAGGTCTGGTTTATAGGTACTGAGTGAGGTGATGGAGCATCTCACTGTGATGCAGACTTCCTTCATGGAGAGTGATGGAGTATCATACATATATTCTATGGTTTTCACTCTCCCACTCCTTCCGTATGTTTTGGAGTCATATATTTTTTAAGTTGACTATGGGGCCCATTGTGGTCGGATATCCTCTTAACATACCCCTGAAGGATTTTCACTTTGTGGGGATCATGTCATCCTTTTTAGAGGACACACCATAGTACCAGTGACATTATGGGAGGAGGTGTTGACGTAGTTCCATTTAACACCTTTGGCTTTATATCCTAGTGTAGAGAAGATGTAACTGGACCTACAACGTGAGTACAGGTGGCCAGGGATGGAGAAAGCAGTGGAAGAGTTCATTTCATGATGCCTCACTTGTCAGTAAATGAAGGATAAGCATCAAGTCTAAGTCGGCTTGACACAGCCACTTGAGGTACCGTAGTGGAAGTGGGATGGAATCTCTATGGACTTTATGATGGGGTTACCACACACCTCTATGGGCCATGACTCTATATGGGTGACCATTGACTAACTCACAAAGTCGGATCACTTCCTACCCATCTAGGAGTAAGGATCGGTAGAGGGATTTGGATGCCTCTACATCCAAGATATAATACAGCTTCACAATGTTCCATCAAAGATCATCTTATACCGTGATGCACACTTTAAATCCTAGTTGTCTAAGGGGTTCTAGGAGGCATTTGGGACTCAGCTGCACTTAAGAACAGCTTTTCACCCTCAGACGGATGGTCAGACAGAGCGGATCATACATATCATAGGGGACATGATTCGTGCTTGTGTCCTAGATTTGTTTCGCATTTGGGAGGACCACCTTCCACTAGTGGATTTTTCATACATCAATATCTATCACTCCAAAATTATAATGGCACCATTTATGGAATTGTACAGGTTTCCATGCGATCACCTCTAGGCTGGATAGACCTAGGGGAGTCCGCACTAATGGGTCCAGAGTTGGTACGGGCTACCACTGAGAAGGTGCAGATCATCCAGGAGTAGATGAGGACTACAGAGATCAGACATAAATAATATGTTGATAAGAGTGGAGACCCTTAGTATTTGAGGAGGGAAACCATGTTGTCCTTTATGTCTCACCCAGACAGGGATAACATGGATTTGGACAGGGCATAATGATATCTCCAAATATCATCATACCTTTACAGATTCTCAACAGAGTTGGTGAGGTGGTGTACCGACTATCTCTTCCCCGCAAATGCAATGGGTGCACAATGTTTTTCACATGTTGGAACTGAGAAGGTACGTGCATGATCCATCACACGTCATCAACTGGGGCGAGCAGGACAATAACAATGGGGTGACATTTGCGGAGTTCTCGGTGGAGATTGAGGATTGACATGACAGGGTCCTTCATGGATAGTCGAGTATTCTGGTGCATGTTTGGTGGCAACACGAGAATCTTCAGGAGAGAAAATTTAAGAAGGAGTCTCTGATTCATGTTCAGTAACCCTATTTTTTTAAGTAGAACTTATTTTGGATTTTTGGGATGTAAAGATCTATGGTGGAGATAATGTTATGTCGTAGAATTTCAATGATTTTGTTTTAAATCATATTGAATTATTTCAAGACCACATGCTCTGATGAAACTTGATTCTATGTCTTGGTGAGCCCAAAAAGAAATTATGAACTTTTTTAAAAGTATATTTAGTAAACATGTCATTGGGTTTTTCTAAATTCTGAAATGATTGTCAGATTAAAAATATGAGGGCACCGTTGAACTCGAAATGCTAGGATTCACCAATAAAAGAATTAACTTTGATTGGTAATGGTAAGACAGAAAGGTTTTTTTAATTTTCATAAAATAATAAAAATAACTTTCAAAATGTTATTTTTTTTATTTTCTCAACCGTTTAGTGGAGGAAGGTGACACTATGGTGCGGTGATGAGGTGCCAACGAGTCACATTAAAGGAATCCACTTAATAGATCATCAATAAGCAGTGTAATAGCTACACTATTTCATAAATGAAACAGTATAATGATGCAACATCACTGTGTGAAAAAAACCTTGAGATGTGTTCCAATTTTAATTTATCTAAGCCATTGGAGAGTGGGAATTAAAACTATGAGAAAATCTATGAAGAACCTCTTGCAAGTTTCCACTCTAGTGAAGAACGATGAATGGCAACAGAATGTCATTGACATCGATGTACATTGAAGGAAAAAGCTGGGAAGAAATGAACAATATAGACCTATTGAACCCTCAAGGATAGGACGATATGGAAACAAATGCCAAATGAGGTTGGGGGTTTGTTTGGATTCATGTTTTATCCATTTATGTTCTAAAAATGAATGTAAATCAACCCATGAATAGGATGATCAGTGGATCATCTGTTCTTGCAGGAGGGTTATATCTCTAGTATTTCTTTTCAGGATTGAATTATTGTTGGTTGAACATTATTCCTAATACCCCCTACATTAAACTACTAATGTAGAGAGTGTGGGACGACACGAACAAGTCCATACCCCCCCCCCTCCTAGTGTGTTCTTGCTAGAAGAATTTAAAAAATGGTGGAAAGGCAAGGTCATGGTCGTCGTAGGGAAGTTGGAAGCCCTACGGTCCCATATGTGTATATTGTTTGAGAGAGGAACCATTGGAGAAACTCCAGTGGCCTGAAGAAGGAACTGTTGGTACGCAGACATATGTCGGCGGTCACAAATGGACGGTGATCGCACACCCATCGGTGCACCATGGCGGCAGAAAATCACAGCTGGCTAGCCCTGGTAGTCGGGAGACGCGGCCCCAATCAACACTGCCTGGGGTAGTGGCACGCAGTTGAAGACCGCGTGAAGAAGTCTCGGCTGACAAGATTGGCTGGAAACATCACTACCAGGTCACGGTCTCTTGACCGCGAATGAGAAATTGACCCATATAAAACTACAGGGCGAGCTTGGGAGTCAGACGCGAGATTTAGTCACTTCCCAGCCAAGCAAAATGCCAGTCTTCCTCTGGCAGACCCATGACCTGACGAGACTGACCTAGGCTGGACTGGTACCGGGTGGGGTTGGCATACCCAATTTGGGATGGTGGACCATGGGCTAGGTCGAGTCGGTCCACCCTTGTCGGAACGGACCAGTACCTTATCGGCCCCTTTTTGGAATAAATTTAATAACATACAGTTCGGGCATCTGATTGACGCACCATCTATGGCATTGGGACCTTTTTGATGAGGTGGTCCTTTTGGGATACTCTATTTGAGTTTTTGTAGAGGTTGGCATATAGTTGGGTTAGATCATACTCGAATCCAACCAGGCCCTTTTTACAAAAAATTCCATATCTTATAGACATGGCGTTTTTCAACATGTATTCTATTATGATTGGACCCTTAAGACGAGACATTCATATGTGTTATTCTATGTGGTATTTTGTGGTGGTTGAGATAAGACCAATGTCTTATGGGAAATATTGTCCAATAATTAATCTTACTAACTTTGGGAATCCAGTGGTTGGTTGTAGCGTGAAGAATAAAGAGAAGCCCTTCGTGGATCATCATAAAAGTGACCCTTCATGGATGAACATAAATGCGACCCTTCGTGAATTAGCATTAAATAGGACCTTCATGGATCAGAATAAAATTGAACCTTAGTTGATAAACATGAAAGTGACCATTTGTGGATCAGAATAAGAGTGACAATTCATGGATCTGTATAAAAGAGGCCCTTCATGAATCAGTAGTATCATGACCCTTCATGGATCAATAATAGAGTGACCCTTCATTGATCAGTAGCATAGCTACCCTTTTTGGATCAATACCAAATCCTCTAAACAGAATAATATGATCTAGATTTAGGACTAATCATCATTACTTATGTACTTAGGTAATTGTTGGTTTGAGTTGTCTTCTGCTTTGACCTATGTATTTGAGATATTTCTTGGTGGTATTTCCTTTACGGTATTTTACATTGTCAGATTTTTCATTTGTGTATTTCTAAGAGAATTTCGAGGGTCTCGGGGTCCATAATGAGTATTGTTATACTCACCACTACAAGGTCTCTCCCGCACCAGGTTTTTATTGTGAAGACGACATATAACTTTGATTGGGACTACGGGGAGCCAGGGATAGACGGGGCTCGGAGGTGGATAGATAAACGTGGTGTGCTACAGTGAAACCTGATAGTGAGTTGTACCTACACGTTAAGTAGGATCCATGGTGGACAGCCTCTAGATCTTGTATTTCTTTTGTGGAACTTTTCTTTCTATTGGGCTTGTATTTTAGCCCCTTTACATTCAATTTATAGATTTTACTCTTAGTGGTGTTACTTTTTCGTGGTTGTACTATTTTCTTTCTTTGGTGGTTTTCATTCTACAGTATTACATACTTGTGTGAGTACAGGTTTAAAGGAAATTCCTTCCCTTTTGGGGATATGCCATTTCGGTGCTAGTCACTAGCACGTAGCCTATGGAAGGCGGGCTTGGGGTAGTCACGACACGAGCCCCAGGGGATGGGTCGTGACACTGTAACACTATATTAAAATAGTATTTACTACAATTTTTAGTAGTTTTTAATTGAGTAATATCTAAACATTTGATGGTTTATCACAATATATTCATTGGAAACATTATATGTTATCAGATGTCGATCGAAATACACATGTAGGTTATGATATAGTAAACTGTGTTTTTAATTATAAGGTAAAATATTTTTAATACTATGGTTTTAGTAAAAAAAATTATCCATGTCTCATCTTTTAATATAGATAAATACATATGGAGAATAATTTATGTAACTCACTCTAGTTTAAAAATTCTTATTGGAACAAAAATTGGGATTCTGCATGTGTTGTAATGTGATTTAAAAATGGGAAATGATGAATAAAAAAAAATATTCCAAATGTTCTTGAGTATCATCAATTGCATGAGGACACTAGGGGAGGTTCTGTACAACATAGTTTAAGCTAAAAGAAAATTGTAGTCATTAACCAGAAAATGGCACCAAAAGACCATGGAAATAAATTAGAGTATGAATTTTAAAAAGTATAATTTATTTGAAATAATAGCCAATTTACTAAAATATGAACTTGATATGAACAGACTTGTTAATGAAAAGTATACAAAGAAGAAACACATTTATTTTAAGTATAATTTAAATATTTTGACAAATTTTTGTGATTTATATTTTTAAAAAAGTGAGAAATGCAAAATAACTAATTTTATAAAAAGTTTTTTTAAATATATGAAAATAAATCTAGATTCTAAGAATCAATCTTAAAGACATATTTAGAAGGATAATTGAAAGTAATGTAAGAACTTAAATGGATGTAAATATAATAATGAGGAAGAACTAACATTATATGAGTGTATGAAAAAGATTTTCATTAAATATTATTGTCCAAAACTAAATAATGAAGGGAAAGGATGAGTGATAGTTTTTGATAGGATGGATTTACATTGAGGATTTAAATGAAAGAGTTTATGGTTTTTAAATTAAGAAAGAATCAAACTACTTATGCTTAATAGAAACTTCTATGAATGAGGTATCTACTGACTCTAATTCTATTTCAGGTTACAAATCTGATTTTGGAAGTCATTTTAATGAAATAAATGAATAAAAAGAAAAGTTTTAGAAGGATATTTTATTAATGGAAGAATTATATTAGGAGTTAAAAATGTAAAAAAAAAATGTTATTCAAATATAAAATTAAGTTTTCTTGAGAAAATGAAAATAATAAAACTATGGATTTTAATGATTAGGTTTTTTTCGTTTAGGAAAATAATAATATAAAAATAGAAATTGTGAAAATTAATGATTTGAATGATATCATTAAATATTTTCTTTCCAATAATAATTAATGTAAATATTATAAATTCAAAAAAAATTAATGAAATGACTCACATTGAACAATATTTTCAGAAACTCAAATAGAAAAATATGAAATTGAGAAATGAAGATTCATGTTCAAATGATAAAACTCCTGAAGAATTAGAATTTATTCAAAAAGATAATGATAATCTTAAGAATGAAATTGATTGTTTAAAATAAAACATAACTATTTTTTCCAATGTCATGAAACGTTTAATGCAATAATGTTTTTAATAAACCATAAAATGTTAGAAAAAGGGTTAGGATATAATAGATAAGTACCTAAATTTTATTGAACATCATTTGTTAAAAGCACTAAATGAAATGTTTCCATTATTACATGATTTAAAAATAATTTAAAAGGTCACTATGAAAATGGGTTCTCATTAGGACTTAATTATTCATTAGGTCACACTAAGACTTTCATTTTAAAAAAATTCTATTATATATTACACATAAATTAATTTTCAAAATTAGTATGTGTAACTAAGGGTTATATCACTAATGCAATTGGACCCAAGATAGTATGGGTACCAAACTAATTTTCTACTTAATATTTTTCAAGAAATTTGACTAAAGAATGTCAATAAAATATGGTAAACTGACAGAGGATTATCAAGAAACATGAATAAAAACTATTTAATTTTTCTATTTTTAATTCATGTGATAGATTCATTTTCACCTTCGGTGATAATTTTGAAGTCTTGGTCAGCAGATTTTTAGAAGTGTTAATATTTAAATCTTTTATAATTTATAACGTATAATATGTTGAAGGTATTCAACCGAATTTATTTAGTATCTCACTTATTTGTGATAATATAATGAGTGTTATGTTTTATGAAAATAAATATTTAGTTTTTAATGATAAAATTATCTTATTTTATATAAATAAGAAATATAATATTTACTCCACTAAATTTTCTGAACTATTGAGTAGAATGTAAATTTTTTAGATGCAATAGAAATGGATAATGTTCTTTGGCATTAATGGTTGGGATAGATTTATTTTTAGAAACTATCAAAACTGACCACACATGGAATGGTTCTTAAACTATTCGAGTTCGTGGTTTGTAAGTAATTTTTTAGTGATTCATTCTGAAAATTTATGCCGAAAAAATAGTTAAATATTTTAACAATGTTAATACTATCAGATTATTAGAATGGTTCCATAATGATTCATATAGAAATATTAATGCCTTTAGTTTGGGAGGTAATAAATATGTTTTTTGTTGATTATCTCTATGGGTTTACTTGGATATAATTATTAACTCAAAAAAGTGTAGCCTTAATTGATTTTTATATAATTTGTAAACTAGTTCAAAACAAAAAAAAATTAGAAATTTCTACTATAATTGATAAATGAGGTGAATTTTATAATATATAATTTTTAAAAAAAACAATTGATAGTTTCATAATTTTTATACTCCAAGATCCTCAATAATGTGGGGTTTTTGAATGAGAAATCATAAAAATTCAACAAATTGAAATAATAATTCTTAATCAAATTAATTCAATAAATTATTTTAAGATGAACATATAATATTTCTTATTATATTTCCAATAATATTTTTTCCAAACCATTGTCATGGAATAATCCTAATAATATTGTTAAAGAAAATAAACCCATGTTTGGTCATTTTAAAGCATTCATGTTTAAAGTTATTATCTTAAAAACTCTTGAAATCATAGATAGGTTTGATTATAAAATTTATTAAGATATTTATAGAATATTATAATGAAAATAAATCTTATATAGTATATAATAAGAGATCAATTACTATTGGATAATCATTTAAGGTTAAATATAATGGAAACAATAACAATAAATTATTGATTTATAAATTTTAAATGATGAATTTTATGAGTTTAAATTCATCAAAATCAATCTCAAAAACTTAATCTATCACCATAGGGGGGGAATATATCTTCTTAATATAATATTATAAGTTATAAAACTCATAGAGTTCACTCATTGGATAATTTAATTTTAAGTGTGGAATCTGGAATTCAAACTATAAATTTAGTTAGGAATTATTTTTCTAATTATATATTTTCTATCGTATTCCTAAAAATTGTAATCATGATTTTAAATATACTAATGAGACAGTTTCTATAGATTATGTAATTATTTATTTTATAAGAAATAATTTTTGGAATATTGTTGAATATATAAATGATAAATATACTAAAAAACATAGTGGATTTTGAAATTAAAGGTGATAGATATAGTAATATAATTAAAAATAAATCTAAACTTTTTTCACATGGATATTATCAAAAATAAGGAATTTATTTTGAAGTGAATTTACCTATAGTTTATAGAAGAGAAGTATTTTGTACTTTATTTTTATTTTCTTCTTAAAAATACATTATACTATTTCAAATGGATGTTGAAGTTGAATTTTTAAATAACATAAATTCTAATGAAATATTTGTTAATCAACCAGTTATATTTAAAAATTAAAAATTTCGAAACTATGTTTTTAAACAATCAGAATTTTTATATAGTCTTTAGAAATATCCTAGAGCTCAGTATGGTTGATTTTATTTGTTTATGTTAAAATTTATTTTAATAATCGGTTATTTTATAAAAATATTTTAATTATTATAGTTTAAAATGTGATTTTAATTGTGTAAATATAAGTTTATAAAAGTGTGTTTGGTTTTATAAATAGGTTTATTAGTACTTAATTTTATAATATCATGAATTATAAATTTATAATGATCATAATGATTAATTATAACATTATATTGATCTAAAATTTTCACAGAGAAATGAATGTATATTATCGAATCAATATAATTAATTTAGGGAAATAATTAAAAGGATAAATTTTGATTTATGAAAAATATATTAACCAAAAAGAATAATAATTCTAAATTTAATTTTGAAGAAGCTGCAAAATTGAGAGAAAATATCCTATTTTGAGGAATGATAGGAGGTCTATTATATATAACTGCTTCTCAATTTGATACCATGTTTCCAAAATGGTTATGTTCTAGGATTCAATTTAATCCAAATGAATTTAATTTAAAGGTATTTATGTAAATTCTTAGATATGTTAAATGAAGTATAAATACTAATTTTATTTATTCTAATTAGAAATGTATTAACTTTATATATTATTTAGAATCAAACTTCAGCAGCTATAAGATTGATTAAAATGAAAAATCATGTATTTTTTATTTCCTTGGTAAAATTTTAATTTTATAGAGTTTTAAAAAACACCAAAAAAAATCATTATCCATAGCTGAGGTATATTACATTATTGATATTTTTTTGAACTATTTTTTGGAAAAAAAATATTAACTAATTTACTTTTTTATTTATCTAAACTAGTTATATGTTATGAAAATAAAACATCAATTTCAATATCTAAAACCCATTTATATAATTCTCAAACAAAACACATTGACATTAGATTTCATATTATAAGATGATATGTTAATAAAGGGGATATTATTTTTAAATTTATTTCAATAGAAAATTATTTTCCTAATATTTTTACTAAACCATTAGATTCCATAATGGTTGAAAATATAAAATTTGAACTGTGAATTATGAGGATTTAACCTTAAATGTTAGAATTTTAAATAATTATTACTAATTACATGTGAAAATAGATATTCTCTATAGACTTTTTATATATTTTTTTCAACAAAAAATTAGATATATTAGAGTTTACTGCTTGGAGCACTACTAAATTTTAATTTCTTTTTAAGAAATAGATTGTGTTTTTTGAATATTTTTGATATCTTGTTTACTGGTATTCAATATTTTGTATACATATATTAATGGGTATATTAAAATTCGGTATGATTGTAATAGTTGGAGATTACAACTATTTCTAGATTCTCAATCACCTTTAAGCATGAATATTTTTTTAATGCTTCTAAATTAATTTTAACATGATAAGAGTTTAAATATGAAATAGTTTCTCTATAAAATGTTATTTCTATTAATTTCTGATTTATTTAAAAAATCATGATATTTTTTAAAAAAAGTAAAAAATTGTTCAATTTCTTTAATTAAAAATGGGGCAGTGTTACACCCTAATATTTTTTGAAATATTTTTTTTCAAATAAATTCAATATATTTGATATCTTTCATTATATAAACCATCAAGTTTAAAAGAAAAAACATATTATTAAGATATGATTAGTTAATAAGATTGTTATCACCAAGTTGTGGGAATGGTGGGTATTAACGGTATTAAATAAATTATGATAATATGAAGTTTGACCATGTATATAAAATGAATTGTCTGGTTACCAATAAATTATAAAAAAACTATTCATAAATGAATGAATTATTATTTAGAGAAACTATATTTTATGAACATAAATAAATTGTACCCAAACAAATTAAAAATAAATATTTTGTGAATTATTTTAATGAAATTTTTATATATTATATATTCAATTAAATTTTTAACATTAATATAATATTTTTTTCTAGACAAGAGATAAAAGAATCCAATTTTATACATAAAACAACTATTTTTCTAATGAGCAGCATTGCCACCTTTATGGAACTTATTTAAAATTAATTTTTCCAAATTTTAGAAAACTTAGTTAAAAAAAGAAATGTTTTTTAAATCGCTATATTAATGTTATCTAGGAATTAATGTTTGTGAATTTTCTAAAATGATAATTTTTTTGATGAATAGTAAAAAATATTGGTCTTTAATAAAAAATGTTATTTATTTTAAAGAATTTGAAAACATAAAACTATTTTAAGATGGTTTAAAAGGATAAATTAGTTCAATTATGATTCTGTTAATAAAATATATTTCATTTGAGTTAGTTTAATTTGTAATTTTTATATATAAACATATTAAGGCTTTGAACATTTTCTCTTTGGAAAACTATTTTCTCGTCACATCTATGGGATTAATTTAAAAGTATATTTTTTAACTTATATGATTGTAATTTGTAAACATGGATTCCATATTTTAATAATAATAATTTATATTATTTAATAGGTTCCACTTAATTTTTGGACATAATGAATAAACTGTAAAAATAAATTATTGCGGTTAAGATAAAAATGGGTTTACCCAGGGGTTAATCTAAAAAAATTGGGTTTAAAATGAAAAAAAAACCTACCCATTTAATGGAAATATTTCAAAATTTTATCTTATAGTATCATGAATAGTCCATTTTATATACTTTATCATGTGGAAAATGTCGGTATAAATTTTTCTATTCAAAAAGTACAAGTTTTCGACTCACCTCACTTACAAAAGGCCACACCCTATACTACCCTCTTCCCACAAACAAAACCAAATTGCTAAAAAAAAATAAGTACCCAAATATATTAATTAATTATGCCATCTAATCTGATAATTCATATTTTGGTAATCAATTCAACCTAATAATACTTTTGGTGCAAACCAAAAGAAGTTGTCTGAAGAAGAGGTAGTGTCCCTAACCAAGAGTTTTATTTTATTTTATCCTCCACCTCATTCAAATATTATTAAACCTTGATGATATAACAGATTCATTATATTAATTATACTATGATTTTATTATTTTAATTAAATAAACTAAATCATTTCCCTCTTCCATCAAATGTGTTATGAAATCATCATTCTTGTGTACGGTGAAATACCGTCTCATAAATCGATGTTATTTATTTCCATAACCCCCTATAATGGCATGATAAGACAATTTTTTTATTGTTCATATATGATATTTATGATATTATTATAATTCATTATTCATTATATCACAGATTAATTCTTAATTTCAATTTCATTGTAATATGGTAATGTTGTTCGTATGTGTAGTTGACTACTGCCTCACGAAGCGATGTTATCTTTTCTTCACTACAAATTTCATGGAATGTAATATTGAAACTTTTAAATAAAAACATGTATTATATATGAAATAAAAATTATTATGGAAATTTAATATATTATTTAGCATTCAATCTTTTAATCATTCAAGAATATGGAAACATCATTCATGCAAATTTATGACATATCATCACTATAAATGGTTTATTTTATTTTTTATCTCTAAATTTTTTAGATTTATATAAATACATATATAATAAATATATATGATATTTATATCATGGTAAACATTTTTTAGATTTTTTAACCACGATCAAATTTATAGCACTAAAAATAAAAAATCAAGCCATACATTAAAAACAAAGCCATTTTTTCCTGAAACCTGACTTTAATGTGAATTTATATTAAATGGGTAATACAATGTAATAATAATATCATATATGGTATAATATATTTAATTATGGTTTTACAGTAGGTTTATAATAAACTTATATTTTCTATAGATTCAGTTCGAATGTGTATGAATGAAGTCAATAATTATGATAAGGGATTTTTGTCTCAATTTTTACTTCTATGAGACACATGCCATATTCACAGAATATATATTTTATATTGTTTATATACTAACCATGGATTTATTTTTTTTATTATTATCTTAAAAATTATTAGTTTTTACAAATCCATTTTTTGATCTCCCTTTTATAGGGTTTACGATTAAAAATTTACTAAACAGAAATGGGATTTTTACATCCATTTTTTTCATTGAAACATATATATTATTATGAACCTATCTTATTTTATGAGATGAATATAAATAACCTTTTTCATGTTAAATAATTAAATTTATTATATTCATTATATTTAATGTTTCATTTAATTTTATTCTTTCATGGGGCTTACAATTCAGTATTACCAATGTTGTAAAAGTTGTATGGTATAATCTCATTTTTATCATGATTGTTTATTAATATATTTATGATGATGAAATATTATGATCCATCATTCATGACACTCATAAATTTTATTCTTCTATGATTATTTTAGGAAAATAAATATTTTCCCTTCATGTACTCAATAGTTTATATATTTTTTATGAAAAATCATTATTATTTCTCTTTTCTAAAAAACCATTTTTCTCCAAAAACTAGTTTTTCTAAAAAAAATAAAAAATATTTTTAATAGTCTAAAAATTATTTATTATAGACATTTTTATCAATTTTTTACAATTTATGATGAATTTTAATGGAATATTGATTATATTTTCTAGGAAATTACCATTTGGAATTTACCAAAAATGTGTAAGGAATATTTATTTTATCATTTACATCATGATTAGAATTTACCAAAATCATAACCATTATTTTATTTGAATCTTACATTATAAATTTTCTATTTTTTTCAAATAAAATGATTTTTAAAATGTTTTATGTCGGAAAATATTATAGTGAAAATAGTATTTCCCTCAATAAATGTTTTAAATGACATTTAAAGATTCCATTATAAGTTATAAATGTCATTTTAAAATAATAATATTTTAAAATGTTTTTTTGTTAAAAATTATTTTCAATATGGAAATAATATTTTCCTAAAAAATGTTTTAAATTATTTATAAATCTTCTTTTATAATTTTTCCAGGATAATTTAATAGAAAATTATTTCAAAAATATTACAAAAATATATTATTTTGGAAAAAATAATTTCAAAAAAAAGTGATTTACCTCAAGAGATATTCGAATTGATCTTTCAAAATAATTTTCTATCTAAGATGAAAATCTTTGATGTTACTTGTGTTTTACTGAGGATGTTATCCATGTATTAAATTCCTGTTCTATGTATGAATTTTTTTTGGTTATTATGGTAATATGGTTACGAAACCCATTCCACTTCCATGGTTATACCATTATAAAATTATTATCAACCACACTTCATTTTCCCATGGGTTATACAATGGTAACATTCCAATAAAACCTAAAACATTTAGTTCCCTCTCAATTCATTACTTTTCTAGTTATGATTGTTTGATGTGTTTAAGGGAGGTTTGTGGAGTGTTTTGTGGAAGCTAGTGGTGTAGTAGAACTACTGTAGGAAATACATGATTTGTATGTTTATTAAATGATATAAAAGTTGGTTTTATGGCTTGTCCAAGGTAGTTCACAATGTGTATATTTTTAGGGTTAAATAATAAAATAGGGACACATTTTTCGGTGTAACCTAGAATCCTATGATTACCTGACATGAAAGTGTATTACACGTCGTGTAATTCCCCGATGTTGTATGGTTTTAAAATATTTTAGCTATTATTGTTTTCTCCAAACCCTACAGCCAGTATATCTCCTCTCATTCTTGGAATCTGAGACCCTCTCCTTCAATGCTTAGAAATTCTGTTTGATTAGGATTGATGCATTTGATCCCATCATCAATATGTGGTGAGTTATCTTCTTATTATCACTTGTTTCCTTTTTATATTTTTCGATGTTCTGTGGCAATGGTGTGGTTTTTTTGGGTTGTGATTTTGGGATGCATTTTTATAGTCTTTAGTTATAGTATAGGTTGACCATTATTTTCTCGTAGTGTGGTTATGGTTCTCAAGTGTTCATCTTCAACCTACAGTGCGTGGTGAGTTGTAAAGATTCTTTGAGGTAGGATTTCCCCCAATTTTTCTTTATTGTGTATCATGTGGTAGGGTTTTGATTTTTTTTCCAAAGGGTTATGTTTGTGAAGGATTAATTAAAGATAATAACTGATTTAATTGAAATTTAATGGTAAAGGGGTTTGTTTTTCAGGCTTTTATAGCTTTCATATTATTTTGATATTGTGGATTGTACTATCCTAATGCCCATCTGAAAATTATGGTCATTAGGGATTATTTCACTGTATATATGTGTTTTGACTATTGTTCTTATTGTAATTGTTCATAATATAACCCAAAAATGGAAGTCAATTGACCACTTGTACTTAGCTAATGAAATGGATTCCCTATGATTTTTGTTTATGCGATAACACCCCTAAAATGAAGAAAAATGTGATAAAATCTCCATTATAAATTTTGAAAAGAATCATGATGTGTTGTGATCTGTGGTTGGGTTATGTGGGGATGATGGTTTATGCATCGTGATTTTAGGGAAGTAAGGTGATAGTTTATGGGTCATAATTTTGTGGTGTTAGGGTATGGTTTTATGGATGAATATTTGATTCTGATATGTGGTTATGTTGTGCTAAATGCCTGAGTGGTGATGGAATAAATTAATGTTTAATAATGATTGAAATGGAATCATTTGGATTGGTTAATGGGATGGAGATTTTGGAAAATTTAATGATGGTTTGTGTGATTATATGTGGTTGATTATAAATAGTTAAATGAATTGCGTGATCAAATAAATTGGTTGGAAATGTGATGGGGGTTTTGTGGAATGATGTGCGATGTTATGAATTTATAGGTGGTAGGGAAAGTGAGGGTGTTGTGAGTTGGTTGTTTGTTTGAGAACCTATAGGTTGGGATTACGTGTTTGATACTATATATATATACGTTTATCTTCCTTGAGATTTCTATACACACCCCACTCATGTTGAGCACTATGTGTCAAACACCAACATAGTCACATAGGAGGTGCCTTTCCCAAAATACATTTGGGAGGATTTCTGGATGGACACCTATAATTCTCTACTCTCTCTTCCATGTGATAGTGTCACAGGTGTCTTTAGGTGAGTTGTGATGTGTGGTCATGTGTTTCTTTAGGATAAAATGATATATATTCCCTAGTTATCTTTAGTATGAGATTCGATATGTTTCCCAAGTGTCTTCAAGATGAGATTTGTTGTGATAGTCTGGTGTGTGAAGGTGGGATGTGATGTATTGTGATAGCCCATGTGTGTGCGTTCAGGATGAGATGTGGTGTGTGGACCAACTATGGGTGAGTGGGAGGAGAATTGGTATATTCGAAAGAGGAGGGAGTGCCAGTAATTTTTCCTTTGGGGTGTGAGAGTGGATAATTAGTTGTAAAGTGGTGTGGGGTACCCCTATCATTGATTTTCATTAATTTATATTATATTACTTAACATTAACTATTTGGTGAGGGTGCCTTGGTGAGGATGGGACGGTTAGTATGATTGTTTATATTCAATTCGGTTCTGTAGTTTTCTCACAGGTTCATTTGTATGCTTCTTTCACATATGTACATGAGACTTTGGTTTTCCTACCATGTATACTTGTATGCTCACCCTATGTATATAAAAAAAATTAGGTTTCCAGGAGGATTTTTTGTACCATGTTGGACCTTACTAGCTCAAATCCATGACAGTTATTTTTTTTCTTATTTAGATTTACTTTTGGGTATTTACTTTGGGGACTTTTACCTATATCATTTATAATTATACATGTATGTGGGATGCTTTTGGATTATATTTAATATTTTTTTTATATTTTTTTTAAGATCCATTATATGTACCAATTTTATTTTCATATAAAGGAAAATTCCTCCCATATTTTCATATTTGTACACCCATAGAGCTAGTCTCCAACCTAGGGCCTACGGGATGTGGAACTCGGGGTAATCATTATCTATCTTCCCTTATTGTGGTATAATTGGAGGGATGGGTCATGAAAGAGTGGTATCTGAGGTTATTGTTGAGATATAGGATGGACTTTGGAGTTGGGAATAATAAGGGTTTCATTGGTTGGTATGGAAATAGTGTCTATTGACCTTGGTTCAAGACATATGCTGGGGATATAGTCTAAGACATGGGATTTTAGGGGCCCTTGTGATCCAATGCCCGAACTATGAGCTTATTGAATGGCCAAGTGAGATGGACCTTCTCTTAGGGTAGAGACCTAGGAGAGGTACATTCACCATAATGAATTGTGTTATTCTTTGAATTGGGTTGTTTTGCGACTATTATAATGCATAAAAATGAATTAAATTATTTAAAATAAATCTTATGAAAAATTACACACTATCAGGATTAGGAAGTTCTTTGTTTTCCTTTATGATATGGATCATGTTCTTTATTTGTATTTGGCTCAGGCAGTTGAGGTTTAGCAGGATAATCTAATTGATCATCGTAGGGTTTATTCATTTTAAGAGGATTGTCAGTGGTAGAGTACGTTGCATAATTTCTAGCGACTAGCTTTGGGAAGTATGAGGGTAGTGTTTCAGACATGGAGATAGTTAGCTTCCTAGAGTATCTCAAGATCACTTTTAGTTTGATCCAAGCCTTGAATGAGTACTGGGTCCCTTTCTTAAGCTGTCAGATGAAAAAATTTGTATGTTAGTGGTAGAAGTTGTACATAGGAGAGTGGAATAAGGTAGATTTTTTATGGATTGAATTCCAAATGGAGATCCAGAAATAGTTCCTTTCATCGATCATGAAGGTAGTTTTGAGGAAAGAGCTAGTATCCCTTAATCAGGGTAATATATCAATGTAGGAGTTGGGAATCAAGTTTGAGGACCTTCTACATTTATTTTGATATCTTTTCCTAGATATTTCGTCTCTTGTGAGGTGTCTTGAGGAGGCACTCTATCATTCTATCTAGTATATAGTTACTTCTTATATGTTCTCAATGTACCTTGAGGTTGATAAGGAGGAAGAGGTGATAAATAAAATACACTTGTGATGAAGTTTTCCACAACAAGTGACCCATCAGTGTTACTTGAGGGAAGAGTTGATATTGGAAGGCCTCTAGTACCAGGACCTTTATGTGTTTTGACTAGTAGGGATTGAACCTTAGCAGCTTCCCTTTATACCTTCTGGTTTACATGCCTTTCATGTGGGGTTGGATATTTTTTGTTTCTTTTGTTGGATTCACGACCATGTTCAGAACTCGTTCACATTGTCTAATCAAGCATAGTTTTCATGAGGTGAATAGGTTCAGCATCAGCCTCAATAGCAGCTACCAATGACATTGTTCCATCAATATGGGAAATAGATTTCTTCTCTGCCAAGGGGATATGTAACAGGAAGAGTATGACCTCTAGATATTTCTTATGTTCAGGGACAATGACCTGAGGTTTGTCATAGAGGTTATCATCAGTAGAGTGGTAGAAGAGTTTTGTGTGGTGAGTTTCACCCAATAGAGGCACTAGTTCCTTAGGGACCATAGATCATCATATGTAGGATCAATTTTTTTAGAACTCTTGTTTGTGACTTGTTTGATTTGGGAGAATCACACTCCTTTTTGTAACCTCTCTAGACCATTATATAGAACTATATGTGGAGAGGCTTCACGTACCACTGGTGTTGACAACACCGGTTAGAGGCCAGACTAATTTGTTTTTGTATGTCAGGGGTATAGATTGATGATGGGGCAGCATGAGTCCCATGGGGATCCTTTATTTCTAAATATGATTTCATAAAATTTCATCCTTGACATTGAATGGTTATATTCTATACATACTATTATTGACTACTTTTGTAGGAAATTTGTGTTTCCAGATGAGGATGGACATCATGTGGTTTTCTTCAATGAGTGGAGTTTTTAGGTGGACAGTCAGCCTATGGATCCTCTTCTTTACTTATGGACTGAGTTATTAGTGGACTCAGTAGACTCAGGGATGGTAGAGGTTCCCAGGGTTGGTGGGTAGTTCCAATATGTTTTTCTCGATGAGGTTGTGACGCTACCCACTAAACGTGATGTTGATTTTGGGATAGACTTGCATCATGGTGGTTCAATGATTTTGATGTATTTTTATAAGAAGAAACCTTCTGAGTTACAGGATTTGAGGGTTCATGTAGACAATCTAATCCTGAATGGTTTTATCCAGCCTAGTGTTTCATCATGGGGTGTTTCAGTGTTGTTCTTAAGGAAATTTGATGATAGTCTAAGACTTTATAAAGTCTAATGGAGGTTGAATCAGGTGACTTTCAAATACAGTTACCCTCTTCCAAGGGAAGATGAAATTTTGAACCTGCTGAGAGGGGTGGGTTGGTTTTATAATATCGATATGTTGTCTGAATATCACCAGTGGATGGTGAAGGGGGTAATATCCTAAAAACATCCATCAAGTGCATGTATGGGAACATCATGTTTTTAGTCAAGCCATTAAGTGTTAAGAACACACCAGAGATGTTCATGGATGTTATTGATTATGTGTTCTATGAGTTCCTGGATTGGTTCATCATTTTATTATTTGATGATATCTAATTCTACTTGAAGTCAGACGAGGAGCATGATGAGCATCTCAAAACTGTCTTGCATATTTTTGACACCACCATCTCTATGGAAAGTTGTTCAACTGCATGTTTTGGACAAGATAAGTGCATTTCCTCAGTCAGGGGTTATCTCAGCAGGGAGTGGATATAGACTCATTGAAGGTTTAAGTAGTTTTTTCTTGGGCATCACACATGAATGTGATAGAGTGTTATAGTTTCCTTGGTATCACAGGCTATTATATGATGTTTTTACCAGATTTTTCTTGAGTTGTAGACACGTTGATAGATTTGACAATGAAAGAACAATATTTTGTCTGGAGTGACTAGTGTCAGGAATACTTCAGTTACCTAAAGGGAAAATTGGTTATTTCAATATTAATATGGTTTTTTCAAGAAATGAGTGATATTTGAGGCGTTTTTTTATTCTTCCCATCTAGTATTAGGGTGTTTCTTGATGCATAGAAAGTTAGTGATATCCTTTGGGTAAAAGTAGTTACATCCCTATGAGAATAACTATTCCACCCATGGTGTGACGTCCTAGACCCAGATTCTCCTTAATAGATGCCTCGGGCATAGTGGGGCATATGGACTCAAGAGAATATCCTAAAATTATAGAGGTTATTGACTTGTAGTGGGGGATTAGTAGGGAGAAATTTCCCTCAATACCAGAGTGTAACATGTTGGATAAATAATTATAGTGTTAAATATCATATGAAATATAAATAAACAGTGAAAGTAGAAAATGTAGTAGATCAATATGGATATTAATAATTGAATCAACTAAAATAATTGACGATGATATGTCATGTCACTAGAAAAATAGAAAACATGGATACAAGAAAACTGGTAGAACATGCTCCACAAAAGTATAATGGAATTCAAAAGACTAACCCAAGCATCCTGAGCTGTGGTTCGGAAATCTGGTGTCATGATCCATCCTAAATAGAATGAAATCAAGTGTTCAAAGATGTGTACTTTCCTTTATCAACAAATTCACTCATGTAATCTTTCAAGGGTACCAAATGGTTCCCAGAAAGGGTGTCAGATAAATATTAGTGGGCCACCACATGTGGTGTCTATAGCATATGTCCCATGTAATGAAAATTTAATAGTGTGCAAGCATGAGAATATAAAGTTAAGAAGTACAATGTAACAAAATGCCCAATTACATTATTCATACCTCATCTAGTGTTTGAACAAGAAATCAAATCATTTTATTTGATTATTATATGTTTATAAATAAGTCACAAATTAGAAATAGTGAACATTCCAAGATGTTACATTGAAACCTGTAATTATATTTAATAATTATGTTCTAGGGTAATAACCAAGGAAACATAGACCTCAAGGGTTTCTAACTCAGTAATAATTGTATCGTTTCTAAGTGTAATAGTTTAATCCAAGTATAATAGTCCAATTAATTATGCAATAAGACCCCTATCAATTCCAAGGATTTCTACAAAGGTAAAACAGGGATAAGCAATGACTGGGCCCAATGGGATTTAACTATAGTACCTACTTGTAAACATTAGATCCAAGGAGTGTATCCAAGGAATTATATGATCTTACTGAAGAGATTATATAGTGTCATATGAGGCATCAAAATTTAGACAAGGATGAGATCCATGTGGGACTCAACCAAAGAAAGATTCATCCTTGAATCAGAATTGGGTTCCAAAGTGCACAAGGCATTTCCTATGTAATCCTTGGAGAGATTGAGTCAGTACACTCCTATAAGATAATGATGTCATGTATAATTCATAATGATTAATCCATTTCATTTAATTAGTGTGATAAGGCTAATTCAGCATGAATCTATTTAATCATGTAATGATTAATCAATAAGTCGATTTGGTTCAAGAATAGCTTTAAATAGTGCGACAATGCTAAGTAGCATGAAACCATTCATTTAATATATTTAAGACATTTTCATAAATCAAGTTTTACTCTAATACCTTTAATTAACATTGTAGGGGGTGTTATGTTCATGAAACGTGTTATTAAATTACATTTAAATAGGTTAACGCATATACCTAGTATAGATGCCAATTTCTGCTACACTTTTAATTATCAAATTGAACCACTTACCTTAGTTAGGTCAAGTGTTACAAATACATGGAACATTGCATTATACAATTCACAATTTAAATCAATCCATTTAATATTGAAAATCATACCCTTATAAAGTTCAATCCAGGGCACACCTGAAAGGTGGCTCAAACTTGTCAAAACTGAAAAATGATAATTATGCCAAAACATCTTACATGGGATAGACGGAGTAGTGGGCGTAACCACTAACAACTAAACACATATTTGGAAATATTATAACCATATTTTTCTCATGATTATAAGCATAGAATATAAATTAAATAAATGAAACTCGATGAAATCGGCGGGCCCCACTTATAATTTCCAAAATAAACAAACAAGAGGGATGAGTTATATACCACCCACCATAGGCATGTATGACTCTCCTCATCCATTATTAACCACTAATTCATCTTTTAAAGGACTGGATATGAGAATATGGTAAAAATTATCACACCATTATTACCAGGTTAAAAGAAAGAGGGATGAAGAGCGGTTAAAAAGGACTTGAGTACTTACTATTGTGCATCCAACATAAAAAACAAAAAATTGAATAGATATCAGATGAAGGTGATCACTTGATCCATATGTTAGACCTTCACAAGAATCAAAATGGGAGAAAATAAAGGTTCAGTATACTAGAATTTGGATTACAGAAAGAGAAAGGTTTGATTAGATTGTTAAGGGTAAAAATGTAAAATTACCAAAAATTTATCCTAGGCATGGTTTGTCCACACAGTTTTCCAAACAATGCGAAAACCATGCAGGGGTACCTAGAGAAAGGGGGAACCACATATTTAGGTCACACTATTAGGGAAACCATGCACCAACCATACGAGATGGCTCTGCCTAAAAAATGAAAACCATATGTATGGTAAGATGTAACCATGAGGCCTACCAGTATGGTTTACTCAAACCATTTCAGAGGGCCATTTTTTAATAAATTTGGGTTCAGGGATCTGAACAAGCCCCAGACACCCTTTAAACCATCACTAAATCAAAATGAATGTATATTAGTTCCAAAATAAAGAATTTGACCTAAATTTGAAGGATCCATACATGAGTGAAAAACCTCGTTCTTACAATCTTACCCCCATAAACAAATGTTTCCCCATGTTAACCTTCCAACGGTGGTGAAACACTTTCTGAGAACAAATTTTTCAAATAATAATATATGTCAAGCTCTCGCACCCAAGTCTAGTATTTCATGGGGTCATGCTACCATAAAACCCATACAAGAGTGACATACTATCCTCATAGATCCTTCGTTCTCTATTCAACGATGTATACTAGATATCTATCAAAGGTAGAATCAGCATACAACTCTACCTTATCAGGAGAAAAGGTATGTGATGTGTTAGCATCGTATTGGTGAAGCTGTGAACCATGGAAAACATCATGAATGGCATAATACATCTAAGGTATTCGCAACCAATGGTATACCATCCCAACTCTCTCAAAAATATAAAATGTCCCTACATAATGAGATTAAAACATCCATTTCTTTGGTAACCATCTATTCTCTATCATGGGTGGTACCCAAAAGAAAACATGATTCCTAACCTTTAACTCTAGTGTTTATCTATGATGATCAACATGAGATTTTAGTCTAGACTGAGCAGTTTTTAAATTATTTTGGATTTTTTAACCTAGTTATGAAGTCTCATATATGAGATGAGGACCTATTAGGGCTTCCTAACCTGCCTCCATCTATCACAGGGTTGAATAGAATGGGCTACCTTATAAGTTCTCCAAATGATCCATCTAAATTGTCTCTTGGAAGAAGTTATTATAGGCATAATCAATGATTGGGATATACTTCTCCTAAGAACCAGAAAAAATCTAGGACACATTCTCGGAGCATGGCCTATATAACTTGTATTGTCCATTCTGATTTTCCATTAGTGTGAGGGTGAAAAGTTGTGCTTGAAAGCACATGTGTTCCCATGCCTTTTTGCAAGACCTACTAGAACCATAACATAAAACGAGCATCCCAGTATCAAATGATAGTATGTGGGACCCCGTGTGATCATATGATATCATAGATAGACAATCTTCCTAGCTCATCAATAGATAAATTCTCCCGAATATGAATGAATTGATTCACTTTTGTTAGTATGTTAATGAAAACTCATATAACATCGTTACCTCTACATGACCTAGGTAACCCAACAAGAATTTCTAGTGAAACATCTTACCATTTACATTCTGTTACTAGAAGTGATCATAACCAGCCTATAGGTTTATGTTTCTTTTCCTTCACCATATGATAGGTGGAACACCTAGTGATAAAGCATGTTATCTTGAGTTTTATCCCAGGCCACCAACATTGGTGTTTCTTGTATTGATACAACTTGGAGATACCTAGATGAAATGACAAGTGGGAAGCATGGTAATTTTTCATCAACTCCTTTATAATATCTTTAGGAATCTGGACACAACCATGAATATGTAGGATGTCGTATCTGTCCACCGAAAAATCTGGAGGTAGGTTATCGCCTGATATACTCTAATGGAGAACCAATCCCTCTGGATTCGAAAATTTTCTATCATTCGCCTTACTAAGGAGGGAAGAGGTATCTATCAAGGAAGAGAGGTAAGACTACTTTTGAATACCATGAAATCTAGATTCATCTCAGAGAAGAGATCCATTAATTTAAATTAATCACTGACTTCTGGTACGACCGGTGCCTTTGTTTTCTAACTCGGTGTATCTAAAACTATATTACCCTTCCCAAGCATATAAGAAAGCTCAATATCAATGGATTTTAGGTATCCAACCCATACATATTATGTATAGTTCAAGTAACACTATTTAAAGATATATTTGAGGATCCTATGGTCTATGTAGACCACAATGTTCTCACCTAACAAATATTGTCTCCCACAACGTAAAGCATAGAAAACTTCTATTATCTCAAGGTCGTGCATCAGGTAAGATCCCTCCTGAGACTTGAACTACCAAGATCCATAAGCAATGAATCTATCCTCCTATATCAGCACTACGAATTGGGTGATGAATTATACATCACAAAATGTGGTAAAACCTCTACTAGGCTCTGGTAGGATCAGAATAGGTGCCGAGAAAATCCTCTCTTTCAACTCCTAAAAGGATTTCTAACACGCTTCTGACCACGTGAACATAACTCGATTCTTTTTAAGTCTAGTAAGAGGTGAATAATGATGTGAGACATTTTGTATGAAATTTATTTAATATCAAGCCATCCCCAAGAAACTTTTTATATTCAACATGTTCTTGGGATGCTCCCAGCAAATTACAACACTAACATTCATTGGGTCAATAGATAATCCGGATTCCAATATGATATGACCTAAGAAAATATAATTGTTGATCCAGAATTGGAACTTAGAGAGATTATCATAATGATTATATTCATGTATTGTACATAGAATTATCTCAAGATTATTGTCATGGTTGTTATGAGTGTTAGAATACACCAACATGTTGTCCACAAAGACCACAAAAAAAAGAATTGAGATAGGGATGGAAAACCCTATTCAATAGATCCATGAAAACTGTGGGCACATTTATAAGACCAAAAAACATAACAAGGTACTCATACAGACCATACCTCTTATGAAATGGTGTATGAGGTATGTCTAATGTCCTTACTCATACTTGGTGATATCATGACCTCAGTTTGATCCTATAGAAGACCCTAAATCCCTAGATCTGGTCAAATAGATCATCAATTCTAATTAGTTTATACTAGTTATTCACCATAATCTATTTTAAGTTTATATAATCCATGCATATACATAAGGTCCCATCCTCTTTCTTATAGAAAATAATAGGAAAAACCAAAGAATATATACTAGTCCATATAAAAATTTTGGCCTCTAAATCCACTAACTGTTTCTTGATCTCATGAAAATTTTTAGGGGACATCATGTATGGTGGAATGGACACTATAGCTACACATTAAAAAATTTCAATTATAAAATATAAATCTCTCTTAGGATATTAGCCATAAAAATCATCGTTGAAACATCCCTAAAATTTACCTCTACTAGAGTAAAATCATCTTGAGGAAACCATGATCCTTTATGAATATATTTTCAATCTAGGAGGTCACTCTACCAATCTCATGATGTTATAGTCCTAATCTACCAGCCCGGGCATCCCACTCGACCATATATAGATAAATTATGCCCTTTTATTATGTAAAAGATAACGTATTGTGATATTTGTCTACAAAATCATGATACTGAGCCAACCAATATATCTTGAGAATGAACATGAAGCCTGTCATCTCAAGAATAATAAGGTTCCATATGAAATGGTAATTTCCTTCATCAATGGGAAAATACCTACATTGGTCTATGCTCTCTGACCATGCTCATAATTTTGTATATAGGGTTATTACAACACATTAATAATGTATCTATAGTCCGAGTATTCCATGATAAATATAAAGATAAAAATTTTAAAAGAACCTATAACAAATAAAGAAGATACTATAGTAGACTCCACTAAAATAATACTTGAAACTATAGATGGTCTCATAGCCTGATCCTCAGTTATTGGCTATTGTGTAAGCAACTAGCCTGATCCATGGACCTGTGCAATATGATGACTACCACAGTCATAACACCTTTATTTTCACTATTGGTGATCAGGGTTCTTGCTTCTATGGATGCGACTTCATCCTTGGCCAGTCCTATCGATGCTATTCTAACTCCCTTCCAAACATTGTGAAAAAGGTCCGTCTCCTGAAGGTGGATCTTGAGCCAAACCATTTCCACTCAAACCTGGTGGAAATGTCTTGTAGAATCTATGAAGATTCTTTATATGCCCATAAACATGACACTCCATTAGGTCTCTATCGCAATGGGGATTTTGGTTCCCCAATCTTCAACACAGATGACATGCTATGGAGTTATCAAAACAGGTACTCTAGTTTTCATTACCCTAATGATAAACCTCAAGAGAACATTTCTTGCCACCAGAATAACTATTGGTCTTCTGTGGCACTAATCCTCTATGCCCAGTTCTATTACCATTCCTCTAGTTCCCTTAGTGATACATTCATGATTTACTATTTCAAAAAAAAATATGATGGATAAAGACATTCACCTACATATAAATGGAATAAAAAATCCCATCCATGAAGTGCCCAACACACAAAATCTCATCACCGATTAAAAGTGGTGAAAATAATTGTAACTCAGTTAAATGTGCTGAAAAATAAAAAACTATCATATAACCCAACTCAAGATGAGTGAACACTCCAGCTCTATCATCCATCAGTATCAAAGTAAAGAACTAATCATAAAAGGTAGTCTAGAAATCAATAGATAACATACCATGATGATGACCAACCTAAGAAATCACATCCCACCAGCACTTGGCAGAATCATGCAACATGTATGTAGAAATATTGACCCTCCTCTCTGTAGGTTTCTCAAGATGCTCAAAGATACACATGGTGGCCTCTATCCAAGGCTCCGTAGAATATGTATCTAGATCCATTGGGAAAGTAGTAGGATTCTATTACTTGAACTCATGATTTAGATCATCCATTGTAGGTGTAACTCATAGAACGCAATGCATGAACTGCATAATACATAAGAAACAATCATGAACATGGGAATCAATTCTTAGATTAGGTACAATAGTTGGTGCCACATTTGGAAATCCAAGAAGTAACACTTGCAGCTCAGCACCCACTATATCGTATGTATGATTGTCTCCAAATTCATGGAATATGATACGAGGATGTTGTGGAAGCATTGGTTTAAAAATTCCAATCACACGCCTCAGAAAAAACGTAAAGCCGATAGATAGAGACACTTATGGAATATAAACAAGTGAAGTCTAACTACACAATGTATACAACCCTAAATATTCATTTAGATATCCCATTATAAGTAAGTTCATAGGTATAATTTTATTTTCATTTTACATTTACCTATAAGGTTCACTCCTCTACATTTCATAAACATGACAATTCAGGAAAATGACATGCAACCATTTCATTTTAGATTCGGTGTTTCTCTTTGAAATGGATATTCATTCCCATTAAATCAATTTTTATACAGCTTATCACTGAAAATGACACCCATTTATTTATAATACAATGGATTCACTTGGTAAATTACTCATCCCAACCCATGAGGTCACATACCACCTCATGAATAGAAAAAAGCAATCAATCAATCACATCCCATAGTAGTAAAATAAATATATAAAAAATGAAAGAACCACTCATCAATCACTGAAATAACCAGAAATTAAATGTAGTGAAATGAACCTATCCTTAATACCACGTTGTGACGTCCCATACCTGGATTCCACTTAACAGGTTCCCTAATCTCATTGGGTCACATGGCCTCAAGAGCATCTCCACAAACATTATAGGTTACTAACAAGTAGTATGGGACTATGGTCTGTCTGTGGGGAGACTGTTCCCTTATTACCAGAGCATAGCATAGTGGATAGTTAATAACATAGTTAATTTTGGAATCAATGTGATTAAAAAATGGAAGAAGAAAAAATTAATAGATCCGCAAGGATAACAATAACTTAATCAACTAGAATAACTAATGATGATGTTTCATGTCACTAAAAAACTAGAAACATGGTTATAAGGCAACAAGAATAACATGTTCTAAAAAAAATTATAAAGAACATCAAAAGAATGTCCCAAGAATCTGGAGCTCCATCTCGGTAATCTACTATCAACCTCCATCCTAAACAGCAAGCTATCAAGTGTTTGAAATTGTATGCATCCACTTATGAACAACGGAATTTATGTTATTTTCCCCAGTTACAAAATATAACCTAGAGAGGGTCTAAGATAAATCTCAGTGGGCCACCACCAATGGTTTTTGTAACATCAAGCCTATGTAATTGAAATGTAATAGTGTGGAAGCATGTAAATATAAATTAATGTAATACAATGTAACTAAATACCCATATACCCACTTGACCCCTCAAATGGTGTTTGAACCTAAATCCGATACCTTTTATTTTTGTTTTACCATTTTATAAATAAGTCACACATTATCAATAGTGAAGGTTCTGATATGTAATAAGGAAACATTTAATGATATGTTATAATGAAGTTCCAAGGTAACAACCATGGAACTTTAGACCTCATGTTCCTCAAACGTGGAAATAATTGCATTCTTGACTAAGGTTAAGAGTGTAATAAATGGAGTATAGTCCTTGTAATTTTACAATAAGACACCTACTGAGTACAATGTGTTCATACAAGACAAGGCAGGGCTAAGAAATTACTAGGTCTGATGGTATTTGACCATGGAAATGACTTGTCAATGAAATATCCAAGGTGTGTATCGAAGGTATCCTAAAATATTATTAAAGTGATCTTATAGTGTCATACTAGGCAGAAAAATTTAGACAAGGATCAGGATCTCGGTGAGTCTTAACCAAAGTATACTACATCATTGAATTAGAATAGGGTTCCCAAGTGCTCAAGGAAATCCCTATGAAATACAGGGAGAGCTTGGTTACAGCCACTCCAATTTGATAGTGATTTAATGTATAATTTATAATGTTAAAGCCATTGCCTTTCATTAGTGTGACACTTCTAATTGATTATGAAAACATTTAATCAATTCATAATTAATCAAAAAGTTTTTTTTTGGTTAAATACATGTCTTTCATTATTGTGAAAAATCCAAGTAGCATTCAACCATTCATTTAATGAATTTTAAAAAAATTCATAAATCAATTTTCACTCCACAACCTTCATTTACCATGGTAAGGGGTGATTTAGACATGCAGCCTATTATTAAATTACATATCAAAAGGCTAAGTCATACACTTAGTAAGATTTCCAATTCCCATTTCAAATTTAATTGTCAAATTAAAGCAGTTACCTTGGGTGGGTCATGTGGTAAGATTACATTGTTCTTTCCATTGTGAAATTCAAAATTTAAAACAATCCATTTATTACAGAAAATATTATCCATAGAAAAATCCATCCAAGGAAAACATGAAGAGTGTCTCAAACATGTCAATACAATAAAGTGAAAATTATGGAAAAACATTCTACCTGGGATTGACGAAGTTGTGGGTGTAACCACTTAAAAATGACCACCTATTGAGAAATATCATAACCATATGGTTATAATTATAATAATCATTGAATATAAATTCAATAAATGATACCTGATGAAATCAGTGGTCCCCACATGTAATTTCAAAAATCAACAATTGAGGGATGAGTTACAGACCACCCATCGTAGGCTTTTACACCCCTCCCCATCCAGTACTAGCCTCTAATTCATCATGGAATAGAGTATATCTGAGGAAATGGTAAAAACTATCACACCTACATAACTAGTTAGGGATAAAGATGGATGATGAATGGATAAAAATGACTTTAATACTAACAGTTTCACATCCAACATGACGAACAGAATCTTGAACAGATCTCTGGTGAAGGAGATATGTTAATCCCTAGGTTAGGCCTTAAAAGGCATTAAAATTGGAGAAAATGGAGTTTTTGCCTACTGGAATTTAGATTAGGTAAAGAGAAACATTTAATTTGATCATTAATAGTAAAAATTTAAAATTACACAAAAAATAGAATTTTCACGGTTTGTCCACCTGTTTTCCAAAATATGAACAAACCAAGCATGGGTACCTGAAGAAAGGGGGCCCTACATGGATAGGTCCCATGGTTAGGGAAACCATGTGCCAACCATGTGAGATGGATCTACCCAGAAATTTTGATCATCTGCACTACTAGATCTAACCATGCAACCTAACCACACTTTTCACTCTAACCGTGCGATTGGGCCATTTTTTCCAAAAATATGTGTTTTGATCTCCAAACAAGCCCTAAAAACCCTTGGGACCTTTTCTAACTCAAAATGAATCCGTATTAGGTCTAAATAAATAAATAGACAAAATTTTAAAGGATCTATACCTAAATGGAAATTGAGGTTCTTACACAAGATCTTTAGATAGAAGCATTTTTTTGCGCTGAAGTTGTGGTGGAATTACCTCATTGGGGGTAGTTTTGTCATCTTCATGGATCATAATAGTTTGAGGAATGTATTTTCTTAGTGAAATATGAATATACAATAGTGTAGTTGGATGGAGTTTCTTCAAGATTATGATTCATAGATCTTAATACACCTCAAGAAAATGGAATTCTATGGCTAACGCATTGAACCGAAAGTCATGAAGGAGTGTTGTTCAAGATTATATGGATGCTTGGAGAGAAATAGAGGAATTTGAATACGTACACTGGAATTAAAAGGTTGTTTATGGAATAATTTTCATGTTCCAGATAATGGTATAGTCTTAATTGATGCGTAAAGTGTAAGAGTCTCAATGGTGAGACTCGAAGGAAGAACTGATGCATGATTGTTTTTTCCACAGTGATGATATGAAGAGATTGTTGGAGTATATTCTAAAATTAATGTTGTTTTGAGGAAGGATGTTTTTTTCTGGTATCAATTTCCAAGTGATATCTTCATGAGGTCCATATCTCACCTTTGGTACTAAACCCATGAATTTCTAAGATATACCATGGCTTTAGGGTGTGGATTTTGTGGCCAAGGGTGAAGCTACCAGTGGCGGAGTTTGTGAAAAGGTGGCTGGTTTTCTAGAATGTAAAGGTCAAGCATAGTGTTCTTAGTGGTTTTTTTCATCCCATGGATTTTCTTGAGTGTAAATGGTATGATATCCTGATGGATTTCATCACAAGGTTACCCTAAAATCTGAGAGGTAGTGATGTTATCTGAGTGGTAGTGTATTTTTTTTGGAAATCGTGCCACTTCTTAGATATTAAGGATTTGGGCATAGTATATTCCTTGTATAATAGTTATATGGATGAGGTGGTGCGTTTACAAAGAGTTTCGAGATCCATTTTCATATATCGGGACCCATGTTTTACCTCATGGGTCTGTAGGTGATTACATCATTCTTTTTACCTTTAGTTATGACACAACACTTCATTCCACCCCTAGATAGATGGGAATAAGTAATAGACTTTGTAAAGGTTGGAGGATTTATTTCAGTTATGGGTTTTAGAATTTGGTGGATATTGGGTATGAAATATTCCTTTACTAGAGTTTTCTTATAATAATATTTATCACTCTTCCATTGGCGTGGCTCTATTTGATGATTTTTATGGAAGATTGTTTCATTATGCATAGTTTTGGACAGAGGTTGAGGAGATAGTCATTCTTGGTCCCAATGTGATGTAGATCATGACAGAGAAAGTTTTCCTTGTTCGTGAGATTATAAAAGAATTGTAGGACCAGTATAAGTCTTATACAAATCACATAAGGAGGCCCATGGAGTTCAAGGTTATGGATACCTGTTCTTGAAGGTTTCTTCTCGACAGGGAAGTGGAGGTTTTCCTGAGTGAGTAAGATTTCTCACATTTTTGATGGGCCCTTTTAAGTGATGGTGTGAGTTGGAAAAGTGGCATACTAGTTTTATTTTCCACCATAGTTATAGAAGACCCATGACATATTCCACATCTCTTAGCTTCTTTTATTTCTTCACAATGACTCCCAAGTTGTTGAATGGGGAGAGTTCAATATTTATGGTGATATAATGTTTGTGGTGTTTCTAATAGAGATCCAATATCACCAAGAAAAGGTGTTTTGTAGACGGACCATTTCTTTGGTTCAAGTGTTGTGGAGGCCTGGTGCCCTAGAGGATATTACTTCAAATCGACTGATGCAAATGTGGGCCCAGTACCCATAGTTGTTTTGAGTCTTTCTTTTCTCTGCTCTTTTTTTTGATGCAATGATTGATATTTTTTATCAGATGAGTTTTTTTCCTTGGTTTGTGATGTTTTTGGTATGAAGTGTGATAAGATCCTGAAAAATGAAAAGGGCAATACTGGATTTCTTATTGATATTCATTAACTGATGTGGTTTTTCGGTTGATAGGTATCATGGAAATGAAGACAGAATTCCTTTATTTGTTTATTCAGGATGATGTGGTTTTTCGGTTGTAGAGGTTGTTAGATTTGGATATGTGGAAGTTTAGATGGTTTTTAAATGGTTGATAGGTAGTCTGGTTGTGTGAGAGTAAGTATCTTGTGGTCGTGTAATGTGTTTTGTGGTCATTTGGGTTGGCATATTTGGCAGGTGGTAGCATTTGAGGTTCAATTATATTCTTGAGAGGTATCTCATGAGGTCGTTGTTTGGACCCATATATATTTTGGTTTTTGTTTTAGATTATCAAGGAAGATAATCATTTGATAGTTATATGATCTAATTTTATGTTCCCTCTGGGTCCATTACATTTACTATTTTCAGTGTTTGAGGAGTTTTATAGAGGTTGTGGTAGATTTTGAAGAAAGCTAGAGGTGCAACACAACTGATGAAAGAAATAAACATTTCGTAAGTGAATTAAATTAAGTGAAAGTTGGTTTCATATCTTTTAGAGGTCTAATCACAATGTAAAGATTTTGGGGGTTAAATATTAAAAATGAAATCCATTTTTTGGTGGAACCTGGAATCCCGAGATTAAATGACATGAAATTGGAATACACATGTAATTATCTAAGGTTGTATTGTTTAAAAGGTTTTTAGCTATTCAAGTTTCCTCTGAACCCTATGTCCAGTGGATCGTCTGTTGTTCCATGAATCTGGAAACCTTCTCCGTTAGTGTTTGGAGATTTCTTTTGATAGGTATTGATCCTTGGGCTTCCATCTTTGATCTGTGGTGAGTTCTCCTCTCACTCTCACTTTCTTCCATTCGTTCTTCTTCAGAGTTTTGATATGATGGTGAGTTATGGTTTTTTTTTGTGATTCTAGGATCCATTTTGATTGTCTTTAGTTTTTGTATAGGTTGATCTATGTTTTCTCATAGTATATTTGTGGTTCAGTGTCATTCTTCTTCGTCCTTCAGTGCACATAAAATTGAAAAGATTCTTTGTGGTTGGATTTCCCTGGTTTCATTTTATTTTATATCGTACAGGAGGGGTTTCCATTTTTTACCTATTAGGTATGGTTGTTTTGGCATAATTAAATATTGATAATTGGTTGATTTGAAATTGAACGGTAAAGGGGTTTGTTTAACATTATTTTAGATCAATGATGTTATTGTGATATTTGGGTTTGTTTCAAATGAATTTAGAGATTTTATATTATTGTGATATTGTGGATTGTAGGGGACGGATGCCCCACTGAAAACTATTGTCATTAGAGGATTTTTTTTCACTGGATATATGTGTTGTGACTATTGTTCTTGTGGTACTAATTTTGATATAATCCAAAAATGGAAATTGATTAACCACTTATAATTGGATAATGAAATGGTCACCTAAGGATTTTGTTTTGTGTGATATCACCCATAAAATTTAGTTTAGTTTGATAAAAGGTCCTTCATAAATTTGTATAATAATCTTTACGTTTTGTGATGTGTGGTTGGGGCATGTGGGGATAATGGTTTTTGTTACATACTTTTGGGGCGGTGAGGTGATATTTTATCAGTCATGATTTTGGGGCTGCAAGGTGAGGTTTTTTGGGATGACGGGTTGCTTGGCATATGTGGTTATGTTGTGATAGATTCCTGAGTGATTTTAGAATAAATGAATATTTAATAATGTTTGAAAAAGAGGTGTTGGATTTTGTAATAGGATGCGAATTTTCCAATGGGAAATTTAATTATGGGTTGTGTGATTAAATGAGATTGATGCTAAATAATGATATGAATAGGGTGATTAAATGAAATTTTTTGGAAATATGATGTGGGGTTTGTGGCAAGATGTGTAGTTTTATGCATTTAGAGGTAGCAGCAAAAGTGATGATGTAGTGATTTGGATGTTGGTTAGATAACCAATAGTTTGGGATTGAGTGTTTGATACTATATATATATATATACAATTATATCTTAATTTTTATTTCTATATACACCCCACCAATGTAGAGCACTATGTGATGAACACCTGTATAGTTATAGGGGTTGTCTTCCCCAACATCCCAATGGGAGGATGGATGGCTATCCACCCACTCTTCCCTACTCCCTCTTATAGGACATAGTGTCTTAAGAGTCATTGGGGGAGTTGTGATGTGTGGTCCCAAGTGTCTTCAGGATGAGATGTGATATCTATCCCAGGTGACTTCAAGAGGAGATGTGATATGTGTCTTTAGTGTCTTTAAAATGAGATGTGTTGTGATAGACCAAGTGTATGCAGGAAAAAAGTGATGTGTTGTGAGATCCCAACTGTGTTTAGGTGGGATGTGTTGTGGTGTGTGACCTAGGTGTCTGTGGGTGTGATATGATGTGGTATATTCTGAAGAGGGTGGAGTGAGAGGATGTCTTTTGTTGGGGTGTGAGAGAAACTAATCATTGGGAATGTTGTTTGGGTCACCCTATCATTGATGTGCTTTACTTTATGTTATATTACATGATGTGTGTTATTTGGTGAGCGTTCCTTGGTGAGGTTGGGAATGTCAGTATTCATGTTTAGGCGATTTTTGGGTCTGTTCTTTTCTCATAGGTGCATTAGTATGATTATTTCACATGTGCACAAGAGACTTTAGTTTTCCAACTGACTATACTGGTATTATCACCCAATGTATATAAATCTATTTTCAGTTTTATTAAAGGATTCCATGGACCATGCTGGACCTTACTAGTTTGGATCCTTGATCGTTGTTGTTTCACTACTTTAGCTTTAATTTTTTGTATTTAATATAGAGAGTTTTATCTGTATCATCTATAATTATACATCAATATGGGATGGTTTGGGTTTCACTTTTATATTATGTCTTGGAGTTATTTGGATGATTCATTTTATCTCCCGATATTGTTTTCATATAATGGGTAATGCCTCCCATATTGTGAAATTTATACACCCTTAGTGCTAGTCGCCAACTCAGGACTTAATTGAGGGGGTACTCAAGTGGTCATTATCTCTCACCCCTCAATATGATATCATTGGGTGGAGGGGTTCATGACAAAACCCACATTTTTCTAAGGTTTATATTTGGAAGAAATGATGAAATTATTATGAAAACTATTTATCTTGTACAACTTATTTAATGCTGAAATGTTTTTGTAACCCTTTTGTTTTCATGGGTTTTGATATGATGAATGTTTTATGATCTTATGGTACACATGTATATGATTTTAATTATGTGATTATGGTTATGTTATAACCAAGGATGGTGGTTATTTTATAACCAATACTGGTGGTAATTATGTCTCCATCCAATGATTTGGGTAAAGATTGATATCTCATGGAACAAATAGAACTAAAATGGGTAGTGAGCATAGTTCATTAAGGGACTTTGTATATAGTCTTGGGAGTGAACAATGACAACTACAATGGTTCGGTGAGTGAACCCATTCCACTATGAAAGTTTTTTAAATGATCATTTCTTACTAATAAAATTATTATCTATGATTATGTGTGTTGCACAAATATATGTATTATATCAATGTTACATTGTCAAGGATCATATTATTTGTTTACACTATCATTAATGTTTTATAAACTACCAATATTTATTCCACAACACATGATTTTGATCTTTTATATCAGGGTATGGTTTTCATATGTTATGATAATGTTCTTTTACCCTTATAATCATGATTTGTTTACATATTTCCCATAACTTCCATTACTAAGCATCTGAAATCTCCCTTTCTAATGATTCCTTTTTGCATGTTATGAAAAAAGATATTAATTAGGTATATTTATGAATAGTATAAAATGGAATGATATTTATAGGGTATGTGGAATATATTTAACTAAATAAAAATATTGTGTACTTAGTCTCCAAAGGCACTTGTCCTAAACTATTCCTGCATGGATCATTATATTATCCTTTGGAAACTATGGTGAGAAAATATTATTTAGATCCCTAGGGATATTTCTAAGGATATTTCTTCGTATATGTCTAAGGATAATTCTAAGGATTAATCAAAGTATAATGAAACTTCCAAGAATTTTGGTAAATTATGGAGAGTGTGGTTCCTAAGGAATTACATCATTGTATGGATACTATTAGTGGATGTGACTCTGGAAAAGAGGTACCTAATGGAAATAATTTTGAAAAAGGTGCATCAATCCTAAATTAAGTGTTACGTGGTACACAAAAATGGGCCTTTTTGTACAACTTGTTTGACACTCCCGAAGTATATGCCTTCAAAAATAAAAAAATGATTATTAACAATCGTGAAATACTTGAATCATTAACATGAATGATAGTTCAGAAATATGGTGCCATATATTTAAATGAAGGTGTCATGATTTAGACATCCTATAAGTGATTTTTGATGATTATATGGTTTCCCGTTATGATAAGTGTTTCTAACATTACTTCTTTTGGTTTAGTAAATTATAGAAACCATAAAAAACTCGATTAACATTGATTACCAAAGAAAATGTGTTAATGATAAACCAAATAGGATCATGACTATAGTGTGGGATTTTGTAAATATACTTAATTAGTTATCATGATATATGATTAAGAAATTCCACCTTAACAAACTCTCTAACTCAGTAAAGAAGATAATTATAGAGTTCATTAAGAGTTATAGTGGGGGAGACTATGGAAAAAATAAGATCCAGTTTACTATATATAAATAGTGTCGAAAGAGGAATCCAAATGAATGTATCAAAGGGATGAGAAGATGTTTTGTATGTCAAAAATAAAGACACCAAATAAGTAATTTTTTACGGAAAAATAAAAATTTCAGTTAACATAATTGATAAGAATAATGGTTTCCCTATGGCGTCATAAATGTTTTAATTTTATAAATGTGAAAAGTATTGGATTTATAATAATCACTCTCCTAGGGAAAAATATGTTAAAGAGAATCAATAATAAGGTAAGAGTAATGGTTATACTGTACATGATTAAGAGGAAATTAATGACATATGAAATGTATGGGTTGTTCTAACAGTGTTTTTATGTTAAATGTGAGAATCATGATTAAATTAAGGTTTATAAATGTTAATAATTGATTAATATTTCATATTATAGGAAGTAGTAATTATTGAATAAGATGAGAAATCCTAGTTAATGGTTTAAGAATAAAGTGAAATGATTTAAGTGTTTGTGTTTGTGAATTCAAGAATCTAGTTATATGAATCATGAAATATATAAGGATTGTTTTATAGAAGTTTTTCATTAATAATATGAATGAATATTTTAAATAGTACTAATGACTTATAAAACCGATTTAATGGAAAGGATAAATTTTATTTAAAATAGAGGAATATGGGAAGGTAACAATTAACATGTTCATCATGTTTAGAATATGGTTCATAATTTGGATAAAGAGATTATTGGTATAGATAAAGTAAATTCGATAGTATTGATGACATCATAACTAATTAATGATTTTGGAAAAATTGGTTTATGTTTTCATTGATAGAGTTTATATAATTATTGGATTGATGAAATATATTTAGTAATCTATGGTTTTATTCAAGGGATGAGAAAGTACATATGTTTTCATTAAGGTTTTATGGTGATTATGGTTATTACCATGATTCATGAAGATATATGACCAAGGTATTCACATGTTTGGTATGTGAAAATTAAGATATACCTTGTGATATTTTAGGGATTAATGTTAAGTGTATTTTAATAATTTTAGTGACCTTATTAATAAATTTTAAATTTTTTAAGGGTCATAAGGTTAAGAATTTATGGAATGGTTTAAGTTGATCTATGGATGAGGTTTTAGAGATTAGTTTATTACATAAACATATAAGGATTTATTCATATTTTATATCCAATAATAACCTGTTTTTTATAATAATTAGAGATAGAAGGAATGAATTATCATTATATTATGGATCTTGTGATTCATTAATGATTTAAGAATAAAAAATAATTCATTATCATTTCATGGAGTAAGTGATGAAGTGTAAATTGATTAGTGCACAACAAAATGATAAAATTTTTCTTATGGTATAAAGGACAGATAATACCTACATTTATTTTTCCCGTTAAAAATATTTATCATATTGGTATGGTATCTTATCGATTAGATCTTACATAGAACTTCTCTTTGGATCAAAATGTGTTCCATGTGTCTCTCTTGAGAAAGTACATATCTGATCCATCGCATGTACTAAACTCATATGTCATACAATTGCATCATTATATTTCTTATGAGGAATAATTCATAGAGATTTGGGATCATATAGAGAAGTATCACAAAACAATACCACTAAATAAATCAATGTTTTGTGGAAAAACCACTAGTTTAAGGAAGCTACGTGGGAATCAGAGGATGTAATGAGGTAGAATTATCCTTTGTTGTTTTTACCAAACCGATGAATTTCAAGGGCTAAATTCAATTTAAGTGGGGTAGAACATAACACCTCAAGTTTTTTGAAATATTTTTTAAAAAAATATTAAATTTATTTGATAGATTTTGTTACACACAACAACAAGTTTAAAAAAACACTATATACTATTAATATATTATTACATTTTATAATAGTTATTCCCAAGCCATTATAATGGTGGGTATGAATATAAATAACTAAATTATAAAAATATATGGTTTTCACATGTATATAAAATGAATTATTTGGTGACCAATTAATTATAAAAGAAAAGAAAAACGATTTCAAAATAAATGAAATATTTTCCTAAATAACAATTTTTTATGCACACAAAAACATTTCACCTCAATAAATTAAAATGATATCTTATTTGGAATTATTTTCATTAGATATATATACTATATAATAAATTAAATTTTTAACATTCATTTTATATTTGTTTAGACAAGTGATAATATTAAATCCAATTTTACACTTAATATCTATATTTTTCTAAAGAGCATTTTTGTCAACTTTTGCGCACTTAATTTAAAAGTAATTTTTTAAAAATTTTATAAAATTATTTTTAAATATGAATTTATTTTTTGAAATCATAATATCAATATTTCATGGTGTTAATTTTTTCTACTATTTTAAAAAATGAATTTTTCAATAAAAAGTGAAAATACCAGTATTTATAAAGCTATTACATTTCTTTTCAAGAATTTAAAAATGTACAAATTCTTTTCATATTATATTAAAAGTAAAATTATTTCAATAATTTATATATATTTATATATATATTAACCCAATTAAGGCCATTTTAATCATTTTTATATTGAATTCTTATAGAAATACTTTTAAAAAATCTGAACATTTTCTCTTTGGAAAACTGCATATTTATTGCGTTTGCGGGATTGAGTTTTAATTAACTTTTATCACTTATGTGAATGGAATTTGGGAAAAAAATTTCCATAGTTTGAATCAAAATAATTTATATTTTATAATAATGTAAACATACTTTTAGATTATAATTAATAGTAAAAAAAATATAAATCAATCATCGTAGTTAAGTTAAAAATGGGTTTACCAAGGTGTTAAACTAAAAAGATAAGGATTAAAAATGAACCAAATATTTACTATCTCACATTATATGGAAATGTTTAAACGTTTTATTTTATATAATATATAATTTTCTATTTTTTAACCTTTAAAAATATGAAAAATTTCGGTATATGTTTCTCTTTCCAAAAATAAAAAGTGTGTCACCGACCTCCCATATAAAAGGTCACCCCCTCTCCTCTCGTCTCCTCTTTAAAATTCAAAAACCAATTTTATTTTTACAAAACATGACCAAAACACTTACTTAATTCCCTCCTATGTAACACCTTAAGCTTCTATGGTGTGTTTCCCTTTGAATAATGAAATAGCTTGTGTTGTACGCAACATGGAGTTTTAACAAACCACGACCAATCAAATTAGACGTTGTGAGTAGTAATACCCACTTTTTGAAATTTTATAAATTTTATTTTTTAAAATGGACTTAATTTTTTTATTTGGAAAATCAAAATTACTTTATGGTGATTTTTTTGTATTTTTCTAAAAACTTTCAATCTTTGCTTAATAGTGAAAACACTACGTTATTATTGAAAACTGAATTTTTATTTATATAATCAGTTATTTTATTTAAATATATATTAGGTAAAAATAGATAAATAATACCAAATAATCTTCAATGTAATTCATTGGAGTCATTTTAAAATAATATTATATATAAAAAAAATTGTTGAACATTTACCGTCTTTTACTCATCTTTTAGGCGCATTAGGAAATTTGCATAAAACGTAAAATTACCACTACTATGAATTAAATTTTAAAAATATGAGAGACATGGTTTACATCAGTAAGTAAAATTTGGTTCAATAAGATTAAAATAATTTTTGGTGAAGAGTAACTATTGACTTTAATTTACCATAATTAAAAGTCAATAGGGTAATAAAAGGTAACAATTATATTATATTTACCATAACACGTGTCCTAAATCTATTGGATAAAGGGTATTTCGACAAAAATCAACCTTAGGAATAAAATATCATCCTTTTGGTCCACTTGGATTAGATTACGACATATATTATTATTTTATTTAAAGAAGAGATAAAAGTGTTAAATTCAATGCATAATTACTAAAACAATTTTAATATAGGGTTATGCAAAAGGTAAATTCGACTATAAATAATCATTATAAATATAAAAAGATTTCCTACATAATTTCAATTTATTTATAATTTTTAGTCCTTAAATAAAGAAATTTATTTATGATAAAATGATGATGCAGTAATTACCTTATTAATGAAAGATTAAAATAATTGATATTATAAATATACAAATAAAAGTAAATTGAGACTTATAATGAATTACACAAATTTTATAAGTTAAAATGACATATTAGTGTTTATTAAATAATTTTTTTAAGTAATAAAATATTTATGACATTCAAAAAAACAAAATACCAAATAGTGTGAAAATTGACATAAATGAGTTTTTAAAACAAATGATATATTATTAATTGATATATTATTCTTAAATATATAAGGTTCAGATAAAGGACTTATATAAGGTTATATATATTTATAATTAAACACTTTGGGTCCTCGTGGATTTTATAGTAATTTTATTAACCATTTATTATAATAATACAAGAATACATGGTAAGAGTTAAACTATTTAACTAAGAGTTAAATCTAAAAGATTAGGTTAATATGGTGAACTAAACCTATCTAAATCCTATTTGTTGAGAGTTTAGGGACCCATACCAACCTTAGCCTCAAATAAATCATTTTTTATCCATTATAAATCGAAAATGATTGTATAATAAAATAAAATTTCAAGCTTTTCCTAAAGTTACCCTCACCTCTCTTATAAAAGGCACTTACCCTTCTCTCAAAATAACACCTCCAAATCCATTTGTCTCGGCCAAATCCTAACCAAATATCCTCTAAACTGCCCTCACTTCATCCTAGATTATTTCCTTTGATCATAAATCCATCCTAATGAGCCCCTTTTTATCAAATCAAAAGGAAGCATCTAAAGAAGATGTTACCATTTCATCACCTCTTTCAAAGTTATCTTCTTCATCCACATACTATTTCTTTGTTATTTCCATACCAAAATAATAACTCTAGAGCCTTATACATTTTGTGATGTTATTATAAATATGGTACAATATTTTTCATTAATATATCCACCCTAAATATAACAAAGTCACCATACGTGTGTATGTACGGCTTACCATCTCCACGTCATGGTGTAGTTTGTTATTCAACACTTCTTTATTTGGATGGGTATAATAAGGAGTATATCTGATAAAAATAATAAATATAATATGACAAGGATTATTTTTATATGATATACCATCTAATTACATATTATTTCACCATCAAATGATATTGTGGCTCGTGCGTACGTATAGATTACTATCTCCATGAATGTGATGAGATTCATTCCCCATCATAACACTAAAAGAATAATTTTCATTTGATGATTTAAAATAATGTTTAATAACATAATATAATTCTGGATATGAATAAATTACATCTTATCCACAATAAACCTTACTTACGTAACAAAACTTATAATGTAAAACAAATCATTTAGCACCCAAAACAATGATACTACTGAAATATTATTATCAAAGCAATATTAGAAGATCATATATGATATCATATTTATTTATATAGTTCTTTTATAACTTAATAACAAAATTTTAACCATTATAAACGAGTTTAGCATTCCATCGACTAAGGAAAATTACAAGGTAAGGGTTAATTCTACAGTCTCTTCATATTTAGGGTTGTTTACACGTGAGTATCTACTGAGACCTCTTTATCATCCACAACCATGTTTCATAAATATGTATTTCAAAACATTTTTACAATTTCCTAGACTATGGGTTAAATTTATTTATAACCTTTTTTGACTTTTTAAAAAAAATTTATAAAACAATCTTTCCATCGTTTTCCAAACAACTTCATTTATGACCTTTTGGACAAAATTAAGGAAAGAATCTTTTTTTAACTTATACGGCGAGTGCGGATATTTTACACTATTATAACATTTTATAACATTACCTTACAAATGAAAGAAATAGGCTTTCAATATTGAATGCTACAATTATTGAGAAATGGGGAATTATGAAAATGAATGTCCTAAGTTCCAAGAAAACTTACCTAAAAAGGCCAAGGGAACAATGCCAATATTATGTGATCCAGACTACTAAGGTTAAAGCTCTGTAAGACGTGGTGGCAGTTAATTTAATGGTTTCCCCAAATTTGTCCAATGATTTATTTGATTATGGACCATCACATTGTTTTAAATCTTCCTAGTTTTCTATGAAAATAAGATATTTCCAATTTAATTTAACATGTGAGTTGTTAGTCAAAACTCATAAGGGAAGTGTAATTGCAATAATGTTTTGTGAATCAGTTCCCATTAGGTAATATAAATATTCTTTATCTGCTTTTCTGAACATCATACCCATGATTGAATTTGATATAATCCTTTGTATGGATTTTCTTTCAGCCCATGTTGTGAAAATTTATTGAAATAAAAAGGAGGTTACAATTTTTTATGATGATAAGGTGTACCTTATCATTAGAGAAGAAATGTCACTACCCAATTCTTATCTAGATCCACCCCCAGTAGATCAACGAAATTCAATTATTGGGGTGTAAGAGAATGAAATAACTATAGGTTAGGAAAAAATGTTCAAATAGAAGATGTACTTATCGTGAAAGAATATGTTGATGTGATTCTAGAGAATTTACCTAAACATCCTCCAGAATGAGAAATTTAGTTTTCTTTTGATTTATTTCTTTTTTCAAGGCCCATATCGAATAAACCTTATAGAATGGACATTGTGGAATTAGTGGAACTAAAATAACAACTAGAGGAATTGAGTAATAATGGATTTTTGCTCCCTTGTGTTTCTCCATGGGAATCCCATGTTCTTTTTATTGATAAGAAATATAGATCTATGAGGTTGGGAATTAAATACATGGAGGTCAATTCCATAATAATAAAGAACAAGTATCCCCAACCTCGTATTTATGATTTATTCGATCAACTTCAAGGAGCTCAATATTTTTCAAAGATTGATCTTCGATCTAGATATCATCAGTTGTGTGTGAAGAATAAAGTCATTCCAAAGGCAACATTTCATACAAGGTACAGGCATTACGAGTTTACAGTAATGCCTTTTGGACTGACTAATTCACCCTCTGTTTTCATGGAACTAATGAATAGAGTTTTTAAGGAATATCTTGATGAATTTATAGTTGTATTTATTGATGATATCTTGGTTTACTCCAAAATCTATAAAGATCATGAAAATATCTTGTGCACTATTATAAAAACCCTCAGAAGAAATGAATTATATGGGAAGTTTAGCAAGTGTGAATTTTGGATTCAAGAAAATTATTTTCTTGTCCATATTGTCTCTATGGATAGAATCTCTGTTGATCCTAATAAGACAAGAGCAATATATTAATGGTAAACACCGATGAGTATAACTGAGCTACACAATTTTATTGGTTTAGCAGGTCATTATCGCCATTTCGTCCATAATTTTGCCTGATTGGCTAACCCATTAACCAAGGTCACACATAAAGGGTTTAAATTTGTTTGTACAAAAGAGTGTGAATAATGTTTTGAAGAACTAAAGAGAATATTATTCAATTATCCTATCTTGACTATATAATCGGGGAATGATGTGTTTTTTATTTATAGTGATGATTCAAATAAAGGACTTGGTTGTATCCTTATGAAGATAATATAGTTATTTCTTATGAATCATGAAAACTAAAAAATCATGAACAAAACTATCCCAGTCATGATCTTGAGTTAGCAACTGTAATATTTTCTTTGAATATATGGAGACTCTATCTCTATAGTGAAAATGTGAGATATATATCGATCACAAGAGTGTGAATTATATTTTCTCACAAAAAGAACTCAACATGAGACAAAGATGATGGCTTGAACTACTCAAGGATTATTATTTCAATATACACTACCACCTAGGGAAGGAAAATAAGGTGGTAAAAGCTTTGAGTAGAAAGGATCATTGAGTTTTGAAGAATATGAGAGTTGAATGGGATCCTATATTCATAGATCTAGTATGGATGGATATGGGAATAATCAAGGAAGGTGAAACATCAATACATTTTCAAATGGTTTCTAAACCATATTTACTAGAAAAAATTAAATGTTCTCAGACTGATGATAAAGAGTTTCAAAAGAAAATTAAATCTGCGAATAATGGGAGTTTGATCGACTTCATATATGACGATGTGATTTGAAAATTTTGGAAGATACTTTGTGTTCATGACATACAGGATCTAAAAATAGAATTTTTTTATGATGCTCCTTGCTCCAATTTCTCTATACTCCCTAGTAGCACAAAGATGTATAGATATTTGAAGGAAAATGTTTGGTGGAACAACATGAAGAGAGAGATTGCTGATTATGTGTCAAGATGTATGGTTTTTCAACTAGTGAATGCTGGAAAACACCATCCAAGAGGAGTCATGCTACCTCTTCCCATACATGAGTGGAAATGGGATGATATTACGATGGACTTTGTCATGGGATGGCCAAAGACTCCTAGAAAGAATGATGAAATATGGGTCATTATTGATCATCTTACCAATTTAAAACATTTTCTTTCTAAAAGAGAAGATTTTCCACTTGAACATATAAGAATATTATATATTAATGATGTTTTAAGACTTTATGGAGTACCCATATTGATTTTTTCTATTCGTGATCCCCGTTTTACATCAACATTACAGAAAACCCTTTAGAAGGCCTTGGATACTGAACATTGTTTGAGCACTACCCACCACCCTCAAACTGATGGAAAATCATAACAAACTATTCAAACATTATAAGACATGTTGAGATCTTTCTCACAAGACTGTCAAGGTATGTGGGATCAATATTTACCTCTGGTAGAATTTTCTTATAATAATAACTTCCATTCAAGTATTCAGATGCCACCATATGAAGCGCTATATGGGAAGAGTTTTCTCACACCAACTTGTTGGGATGATGTTGGTGAATGAAAACTCATAGGCCCATAACTTGTTTATGAAACAATGGAAAAGTTGATGTTCATCCAAACCCACATCAAAGGAGCTCAAAGTAGTCAAAAGATCAATGTCGATAACTGAAGGAAGGATTTATAATTTCAAGTTGGAGATTATGTTTTCTTGAAGGTATCTTCATGGAAGGGTGTTATACATTTCTGAAACAAGGGTAAATTAAGTCCTAGGTACATAGGACCTCTCAAAATTCTAGAACAAATCATAGTTGTAGCTTATAGTTTGGAAATTCCTCCAAGTCTCTCCAAAGACCATGATGTGTTCCATGTATCAATGTTAAGAAAATATATGTCAGACCGAACGCATGTACTCACCTATGAGGAAATTGAACTGGAACAAGATTTTTCTTATTGTGAAGCACCTATCATGATTCCTGAAACCAGATAACAAGTGTTGATAAACCATATGACTCGTCTGGTAAAATTTCTATAGAGAAATCATAAGTTAGAAAAGGAAAAGTGGGAACCCGAGGAACATATGATGAAGAACAACATGAATAATTTTATGCAGCAATATTGTAGAAATTTTGAGGACAAAATTATTTAATTTATTGTAGAAGATAACACCCCAAGCTTCCACGGTATGTTTCCCTTTGATTAATGAAATAGCATGGGTTGTGTACAACATGGAGTTTTAACACACCACCGTCAATCAAACTAGCTGTTATCAATATTAATACCCACTTTTTTAAATATTATAAATTTTATTTTTCAAAATGGACTTCATTTTTGGATTCGGAATATCAAAATTAGTTTATAGTGAATTTTTAGTATTTTTTTGAAAACATTCAATTTTTGATGAATTTTGAAAAACATTGCTTTATTGTTTAAAGCTGACGTTTTATTTAAATAATTAGTTATTTTATATTAATTTATATTTGGTAAAAATAGATACATAATACCTATATATGTTCAATGTAATTCGTTGGAACCATATTATAATAATATTAGACATATAATATTTTATAGAACTTTTTACCATATTTTACACACATTCTAAGCGCAATTGCAAATTTTCAAAAAACATAATTTTACCACATCTGTGAATTGAATTTCAAAAATCCGATAGACATGATTGACAACAGTAGTTAAAATGTGGTTCAGTAAGATGAAAATAATTTTTCGTGAATAGTAACTTTTAACTTTTATTTACCACGGTTAAAAGTAAACAGGGTAATTAAAGGTGATAATTGATATTATAATTACCCTAAGACATGTCCTAATTGTACTGGATAAGTTTATTTATACAAAAATAAATCTTAAAAATAAAATATGATCCTTTTGTTCCACTTGTATTAGATTAGGACATTTATTATTATTTTATTTAAAGAAAAGTTAAAAGTGTTAAATTCAACGATTAATAACTAAATCATTTTTAATATAAGGTTATACATAAGATAAATTCAAATATAAATATTCACTAAAAGGTAAAATTATTTCCTACATAATTGTATTTTATTTATAATTTTTAGACATTATTTAATTAAATATATTTATGATACAATGATGATATTGTAATTACCTTATTAATGAAAGATTAACATAATTGATATTATAAATATCCAAATAAATGTGAATCGACACTTTTGATAATTTACACTAATTTTTTGGGTTAATATGACATTTTAGGGTTGATTAAATAAATTTCTTCGAATTGATAATGTTCTTATGACTTTCAAAAAAACAAAATACCAAATAGTGTCAAAATTGACATAAATGAGTTTTTAAAACAAACACTATGTTATTAATTGATATAATATTCCTAAAAATATAAGGTTCATCCAGAGGACTTAGATAAGGTTATATATATTAATAATGAACCACTTTGGGATCTCTTGGATTTTTATAGTATGTTTATTAACCATTTATTATAATAATACAATAATACATGGTAAAAGTGAAACTATTTAACTAAGAGTTAAATCTAAAAGAAAAGGTTAATATGTTGACCTAAACCTATCTAAAACCTATTGGTTCAGAGTTTTATGACCCATAAACACCTTATCATTGAAATAAGCCATTTTTGAGAAATTATAAACTGAATATGATAGTATAATAAAATAATATTTCAATCTTTTCCTAAAGTGACCCTCACCTCTCTTCTAAAAGGGTTCTTCCCCTTCTCTCAAAATCACACCTTCAAAGCCATTTGGCTCAGCCAAACCCTACCCAAATATCCTCCCCACTACCCTTAGTTAATCTTATAGGCCTTTATTTTATCATAAATCCATCCTATATATCCCTTTTGGTCAAATCAAAAGAAATCACCTGAAGAAGAGGTAATAATTTCATTACCTCTTTCAACGTTATCTTCTTCCACATCCTCTTTCTTGGTTCTTTTCATACCAAAATAATTATTCCAGTATCTTCTAAATATTTTGATGTTCTTATAAATATATTATAACCATTTTCATTATTATATATATCCTATGAAAAACAAAGTCACCATATGTGCGTACGTACGATTTACCGTCCCCACATCGTGGGGTAGTTTGTTATTCAACACTTCATTATTTGGATGGGTATAATAAGAAGTATAGTTGATTAAAATAATAAATATAACATTTTAATGATTCTTTATATGTGATATACCATCCAATTAAATATTATTTCACCATCAAATTATATTGTCGCTCGTGCGTATGTAAAGATTACCATCTCCACAAACGTGATGAGATTCATTCCCCATCATATCAATTCAAGAATAATTTTCATTTGATGATTAAAAATAATATTTATTAACTCAATATCATTCTGTATATGAATAAATTACATCTTATCTATAACAAAAATTACATACATAACAAAACATATAATGGAAAATGAATCAGTTAACACCCAAACAATGATACTACTAAAATATTATGAACCAAGAAATATTAGAAGATAATATATGATATCTAATTTATTTATATAGTCATTGGATAATTTGATAAAAATGTTTTAAAATTATACAGGAGGTAAACATACCATATACTAAGGAAAATTACAAGGTAAGAGTTAATTCTACAGTCTCTTCATTATCTGAGGTTGTTTATATGTGGGTATCTACTGGGACCTCTTTATCATCAAAATTTGTGTTTTATAAAAATGTATCTCAAAACATTTTTACTATTTCCTAGACTATGTATTAAATACATTTATACCCTTGTTTTAATTTTTATAAAAATTTTATAAATGAATCATTCTGTCATTATCCATACATGGTCATTTTTGACCATTTCGTCAAAATTAAGAAAAGAATGTTTTTTTAACTTATACGGAGATTGTGGTTATTTTATACCATTATAATATCTTAGAAGATTCTCTTACAATCTTATAACATTATTTCCAACATAAGTTATTTATTTTATAACTATGTGACTTTTAAATGATTTCTAAATAGACAGACATATTTCTCCGAAATAGTTTTGATTTCATCTATGTCAACATCCTTTAATGGATTTTACACTTGTTTGAATTTGATTTATTACGAAACAATATTCCATATTTTATTTAATTTTTTGGGATATGTTTGACTATGGATGAGTTATTTTTATACCATTCATTTTTTATTGTTAATGTATTAAAAAATTTTATGTTATTTTTAATATTACTATTTATGTTATGTTTCAATCATTTCATATAAGGAATGCCTTAGACTTAGTAAGTGATGGGTGGAGCCCGCTATAACTCCTCGATGCATCGGTAGGTCTCATGAGACAAACTATTTTCTTAACACAATTCCTTGAAAAAATCTTATTTATTGTCTTGGTGTGAGGCCTTGACTATGTGGTTATGATGTCCGCTATTATGCATTCCATCATTATAAAATTGGTTATTGATATTACATGTGATTATTTGACTAGTATAATATCCATGTGAATAACTAAATGGAATTATTTAATTTTTATTTTCCATATTATGCTTAATATTATGTTTAAAAGGATTATGTTTTAGTCTTATACATTGCCGTAAATGTATATTCTTATTTATGAAAGGTTATTCTATATTGTTCTCCTTACTGAGCTTCTGAGCTCAACCCTTTCTATGTTGTATTTTTTCCAGGATGTGAAGAATTATATTATGACTAACCTATAGGAATAGTATAATAGAGATGGATGTGTTAAAATTATACACAATGTTTTTGTTTTTTATTTCATAATGTAATGTAAAACTTATGTTTGTATCTAGTACTTCAAAGGCTACTAAACTGGTCGGTCTTTTGGGATTTGATCCCTTGTGATCAAGCCAATGTTATGTAATACTGCACTGACACTGGGTAACTAGGGTTGGGGAATTACATCCTATATTCCTAGAATCCTTATTTAGGTCTTAAATACAACCTACAAATATTTTTGGTGCAAACCAAAAAAAATTCCAATGAAGGGGTAATGTCCGTAATCGAGCATTTAATTTATTACTTCCTTTGTAAAATTAAATAATTATTATACCATTATAACATTATAACCAAATAATTTTAAATATATTTATATGTTTTTGTGTTAATTTAATAACATAAATCTTTCTCTTCTTCTATAATAATGGTTATGAAATCACCATTCATGTGCACGGCAGACTAGTGTCTCATGAATTGATGAAATATGTTTTCCATCATCACCTCCAAAGATAATATATAATGATTGATTTATTGTTTATATATTATATTTATGATGTTATCATAATTATAGAATCACAATATTACTTATTACCTCTTACTTTCCATTCTATAGGAATATCATATTTTCGTTCATATGGGCGACAAACTACTGCCTCACAAAGCGATGTAACTCATTCTTCACATATTCTTTACCTGGAAGGTAACAATGATAAGTTTAAATAAACACATGTTATATATATCAAATAAAAAATATTATTTATAGTTATTATAGTATCTAAATTTTATATTTTCACTCGTCGATAAAATGGAAACAACATTCATACGTACATACAACATATCATCTCTATGAATGGTGTATTTCATTTTCTGTCAATAAATTTTATGCATTACTATATATATATATATAATGACTATATATGATATTTATATCACTGTTTAAATTATATATATGATTTAACCATGATCAAATTAAGAGGATAAAAAATAATAAATCAAAACATATACGAAAAACATTGCATTATTGGATGAAAAATGAATTTAACATGGAATTATTTATAAACAAGTAATTAGAGGACATAAGAAAATAACATTGGGTTTGATATATATAATTATGGTTATATAATATATTTATAATAATCATATATTTATTAATTTTTAATTTTTAAGGTATATAGAGGAAGTAGATACTTATTGTAAGGGATTTTTGTCTCACTTTTTACTTATTTGAGACACATAACATATTAACCATCAATTTATTTTATATGGTGTATAAACCTACCATTAATGTATTTTATGATTATTATCTTGAAAATTATTTTGAATTAAACATAAATTTTAAGATATCACTTTTATCTACATTATAATTCAAAATGTAACAATGTGGTAAGGGGTTTTGTCTCAGTTTTTCATCTTTGGGACATACATTATGTTATGCACCTGTATATTTTTTATGAGGTGAATATACAGACACATTCTCATGTTATATCTTGAATTTACGTCTATTCATTATATTTTATGTTTAATTTAGTTTTATTCATTCAATGGTTTTTTGATTAAATGTTACCAAAGTGATAAGGTTTTATTGACAAATCTCATCATTTAATAGGATTGTATAGGATTATATTTATAATGACTAAATCTTATGGTTCATCTCTAATTAATCTGATGAATTTTATTCTCTTCGGGATATTTCATTACAAAACATGTTTTCTAGTCATGTACTCAAGAGGTAAAAATAATGTTCTTATGAAAAATAATCTTTATTTATTTATTCGGTCGAAAAAAATTTTATTCCAATACCATGTTTCACAAAAATGTTTTCAAAAGTTTTTTTAATATTCTTAAAATGATTTATAAAGAAATTTTTTATAACAGACCTGAACCCAAACTCCTAGATCCAATCAGGAAATCATAATATTAATATTTTTTGATTTAATACTAATTAAGGTGATCCAATTTTTTCTAACCAAATTTTACAACAAAAAAAGGAATAAATTGGATTGAACTACATTCTCATAGAATATTTACGATCCGAGTGTTATTAAATTTTGAAAAAATCCTACATAAAAATAACCAAATCATTATATGATAATTTATCCCACTTAATCAAACTTTTCTTTTTTTTACATTAATTCCTAATCGTCATCCGTATGAACTACTTCTAGAAAAAAATCATTCAACATCATTCTTGATAACCTTGGGAAAATGAAACATAAGAAATGTGTGCTCAAATTATCAGTAAGGGTGAACATATTCAGTAATGATTGAATGAAATTAGTGAGTATAATAATAGAATAGGGTTATAATAACATAAACATAGTGCATGATCATAACATAATAAAATTTATACCAATAAAAACATAGATCATCAAACATGAAAAAATGAAATAATGCTTTCACAAAGGAAAGAGTCATAAAAATTTATAATCATGAGCTATGTGATATCAATCACAATCAATGGAAACATTTATAACCATATAAAGAATTATAAAATCATATTGGTATGTTAGAATATAATCATAACAGAACCCTAAAAATTAGAGTAACTATAAGAATCACTTCGAATATAATTCTCCAAAGAACATAAGTATTACCAATTAATTGGATGGATATCTAGGAACACCCACTGTTTAGGATATATTTAGCTCTCCCGGTGCTACTTGGGTGTGTCGGTCATATAAAAATGTAAAATAACCCTAAATAATGTATATAGAGATTTTGTTTCATAATAAAACTAATAAACACAATAATTATTTCATTCATAACATGAATAACCCATGGAAATGAAATTTCTTCCATGAAAATTTCTTTGAAACATAATTATCCCATGGAAATAAATATGTTCTATAACAATATTTTTGAAACATTATTAACCTGCAGAAAAGAAATGGGTTCCATAAAAATCTCTTTGAAACAATCATAATCCATCTAGAGAAAATAATGAGGATCGTATCATTAAAAAATATAACCGTTGAAGTAGAAGTAAAAAAAGGGTTTTGACATTGATGAATAGAAATACAATTAAAAGGTAATCATAAACATTTTTGAGGCAAATATTATTTTCATTTTGGAAATCACATTTAAAAATTAAAAAATAAAAAAATATTTTAAAGTCATGTTATTTGGAAAAAAACCATGGAAACATATAAATAAAATATCATATAAAATAACAGACATGACAGAGATAAAAAAATTTCATGTTATAAATTTTAAAAATAAAATTTCTTTCATAAACATGTTTAAAAAGGGCTTCATAAGTGACTCATTTGCAAAAGGTTAAGAAATTTAATTTTAATACTTTTAAAATGATATAAAATATATTTTAAATTATATTTAGTAAATCATTTTTTAGAGAATATGTTTTTTTAAACATTTTAGAAAACATGAACATAGAATAGAAAAAAACCTAATCTGGAAGAATATTCAAGATCAGGGTCACTTATAATTGACTTCATTGATGCTAAATTAATCAATAAGGGATGAAATATAAATAAATATTATTAAACAAATTCATAAATATTAGGGAATAAATTTATTCATTTTAAGAAAATAAGTTCATATAATTTCCTCTAAAGTAATCTTGACAAAAACAGTTCTGGAGGAAATGAGCATGTAACATGAAGCCTTTTCCAATCTTGTAATCTTTTCAATGTTAAGTCACATGAAATACTAATATCATATGAAACTATAAATATAAGGAATATAATTATTTTAATGAAACAATATGTAAAAGGGGAAGTATATTCATCTCATAAAATAAGATAGGTGCATAACATTAAAATATTCCTTAATGAAGGGAAATTGAGATGAAGTCCCTTAAGGATTTTGTAATATCTGGATCAAAACCCCAAGAAAATAGATAACCTAATAATTATTTGTAAATGCAAATAATTTTCATAAAAATAATTACAAAATACATTTGTGGGTAGTTTATACACCACACAATAAATATAATTAGTGAATATGGCATATGTCTCACAGAAGAAATAGTGAGATGAGAACCCCATACCTCGAGCCTAGACATTACTTTTATGTCAATTAGCTACATTATAAAAATATTTAATCAATTATTTTATTTAATAATTTTAATTTACAGGTTTATTACCCTATAATTAAGGTGTTTATTTTATTTCTTTTTATTTACATATTCAAATAATTTATTATTTATGTCCATATTGGCTGTTTTGAGGATGTTTGGTTCATTGTTTCAAAAAATATTTACTGTGTTTTACATGATCAAAGATTTCATTATTGAAAATATACAGATTAATAATCATCCAATAATTATAAAATTTACACATAAATTATACTTTTAAAAACCAATCATGGCATATTATAATGAAAAATGAACTATGTTAAGATCATGGAGATAGTAGATCGTATATATTCAAGAGTAATGTTTCAATTTTTCAATGATCATTATGGAAAGAAGGTATGAATTATTTTATCTCTAAATAATTCTCATAATATCATAAATACCATTTTATTTATTTAAGTATTATTATATATATAATTATTCAAATGTACTATTGAAAAAATAATCCCATCACTTCATTGGGGTAATCCACTCGTACACATACGATGTTATTATTTTTAGTGAAAAAAAAATTATAGATTATATTTTAAGAATAATAAATATTTTATCCATATTGATATTATTTTATTTATATAAATTATATTAATTTAATTTTTACTATAACTTTACATATAATATTTTATTAAAAAATGAGCAATGTGGCTTATTTAGGTAGCCATTCGTCGTGCACATGAGCGAGGTTATTATATACCACATGGAACATAAAGAAAGAAATTATATATAGTATAATAAATACAAAAGTATTAATATGTTACAAATATCATATATATATATATATACTTTATATCCATCATTTAAAAATTCCATGAGAGGTGATGATGAAAAGGTAATGACATCGGCTCACCAGACAGAACGTTGATGTATACACAATTGATGATTTCATATCCAATTTTTTGGATGAGGAGAGTGATTTAGGTTATTAAATTAAAATAGTAAAATATTATTATTTTTAGGATAATATTTATAATATCTCAAAATAATTTAATGATTTGTAAGATGGAATAAATTTAAAAGGCATGTTTAAGCACATAACCTCTTCTTCTGAAAACCTCCTTAGGAGAGAACCAATGTACTTATTATGATGGTATTATGATCAAAATAATGGATCTATGTAATGGCGAGTAAAGTAGGGAAGAAATAGTTTTAGTTTTTTATTCAGAAAAAACATCTTTTAATGTCTTAGGGATATAGGAGAGTAGGTGGCCTTTTATAAATGAGGTGAGTGGCACACTTGTATGTTTTCAAAAGAAATAAGTGAACCCATGTTATTCAGATGAAACATGGCTCAAAAGGGACCCTTATATAGAATTATACGTTATAAGTTCTATATATGGCTATAAAATATTTTTTATACAAGTTTTTAGGTTGATTTCACCCTTGTCAATTTAGTTAAAACCCCAGTAAAATAGTTTTCACTTTAACCTTCATAATTAATTATTATCATTGTTATTATTAATTATGGTAAAAATTATATTTACATTACAATATAAAATAAATTATTTTTATTCAAAAAAAGAAATATGTTTTATAAAATTAAGTTCACATAATTTTCAAATTTTAATTTAAAATCTAACCCGTAGATATGAGGAAAATACAGTTTTTCAAGCAAATGACTATTTAATATTAACTCTATGAATAATAATGAAAATTTTAATAATAAAAATTTCTATTTATTTATATACAATATAATAATGTCACATAAATTATTCCTAATTAGGCATTTTCTTAATAAATTAAAAAGGAGAAACATTTTGTACTTAATTTTTTTCATAAAACTAGTTTTCAATCAAAAAATTACATATACTAAAAGAAAATATAAATATAATTAAAATGTAATTAATGTAATTAAATATAAATAAATAATACTTATTTAAATTTAAATTATATTCAAAATATAATGGTACTTTCTTGTTTTCTTAATTTATTGAAAACAAATGACATTTATACAAAAAATGGTATTTTCCCAATTCACTAAAAATAAATATTTTCTGAAAATTATCAAAATATCAACCAATGAAAATTGATATGTAATTTTAAAAAATGAAGTTAATTTTATCAAATCTATTTTATAAATGTTCTAAAATTTTCATATAATATTTTTTCATGAATGTAAATAAATATCATTTTTGAAGAATACATATTTTTTGAGAATATAATAACCTTAGAAAAAAGGATTTAATATTCAGTAAAAATTTATCAATTATCTATATTTAGTAGGAAATTTATATATAGATAGTTAAGAAATTTATTTAATAAAATTATTAATCACTATTTTAAAAACTAGTTTATAATAATTATATATTTTTCAGGTCATTTAAGCAAAGTGTTACATGTTGAATACACTATAAAACATAGTATTATTTTCTACAATATCATGGTTGTGAGTACCAAAAGCTATTTAATATATTAATTTTTTTTCAAATATATAGATATTATTTTATAAAGTGTTACAATCTCATTAATGCTTTGTTATGTTTTTTCTTATATTCCATCAAATATAATTTTCTTCTATTTAAAATTTTGGGGGGTTACATTTTTACGCATTTTTGACATTGCAAAAAATGTTTTAAAAGGAATATTCATGTATTTTTCTAAAAAAATTACCATTTATATTTTATTAAAACTATTAAAGGAATCTTTATTTTAACATTTATAAAATGAATGGAATTTATCGCCTTTATGACCATTATTTTCATTGAAGTATCCTTCATAATTTTCCAAGGTTATTTTAAATGAAACGGATATTGAAAATGTGCTATGTTTTAAAATGTTTTTTTCATAGAATAAAATATATTTTCCTCAAGAAATTTTTTTAAAGGATTTCTAAAGCTTCCTTCTTTATTTTTGAATGTTATTTTTAAAGAACTGTATTTTGAAAATGTTTAATGTTTTAAAACTATTTTTCAAAGAGGAAGGATATTTCCCTCAACAAATGATTTAAATGACTTTTAGGATTTATTAATATGTTTTCAAATTTACTTTAAAAGAAAATTATTTCCAAAATATTTAATCATTTTTGAGTTTTAAAGAGTGACTTTCAAATAAAAATTATTTTCCTCCAAAAATATTCTAATTGTTCTTTAAAAATTACTTCCATCTAAGATAATATCATATTATGTTAATTATGATTTACTAGGGATATGATCTAAGGTTTTCACTATTATTATTTCCCTATAAGGTTTATATTTATGATGAAAAGTTTTTTACGCTACCTATATCTTTTCCATAAGTTATTCCGTGATAAAAATTCTTATGAAACCCTCGTTTTTTATGGTTTATACCATGATAAAATGGTTGTGAGACCCACTTATTTTTTCATGGGTTATTATTTGATCAAATGATGAAATGATTATGAATCCTATTTCTTTTATATAGTTTATGTTATGATGAAATGTTTACGAAACCAATTTATTTACATGGGTTTTGATATGATAAATTTTCTTATGATCTTGTGGCACACATATATTTGATTTTTATTTTATGATGATGGTTATGTTATAACAAAGGAAGGTGGTTATGTTATCACCATGATGGGTGGGACCTATATCTACCTCTAATGCATTGGGTAAAGACTGATATATCATTAGATAAATAGTACTGAAATATGTTATGAACATAGTTTAGTATGGGACTCAATCAACTATGATATTATTGGGAGTAAACCTTGAAAACTATTATGGTTTTGGGAGTGAACCCATTCCCCTATGATTGTTTTATAAATGTAGTTGACTACTATGGAAATGATTTTATATATTATGTTTTTCAGAAAATATATGTCTTATACTGATGTTATGTTCTCACGGATCATGTTCTTTTATTAAATTATGATTCATGTCTTATAGAATACCAATAACAAACGATTTTGATCTTTAATATGAAGGGTGTGGTTATCGTATGTTATTATCAAGTTCTCTTACCCTTATACTCATGATATGTTTACTTATTTCACATGTTTACCCCTATTGAACATCTAAGATCACCCTTTATTATGTTTCTATTCTAATGTTATGAAGAAATGTTTTATGTAGGGTATGTTTTTGATGAATAAAAAATAAGAAGAAATTTATCAGATATATTAAATATCATTCACTAAATAAGAAGGTTGTGTTCCACGTCTCTAATGGCTCTAAACCAAAAATATTCTGGTGTGTATTGTTATGTTATGTAATAAATATATATCTATTAAATGTATTGATTATATATGAGAATTTTGGGTCTTAATATGGAGATTTTAAATGTTACGACTGGGTAAAATGAATATTGTTAGTGATTGGGGAGATTATTAGTTTTAATTATTTTTTTGTTTTGAATAATACAAGAACCTCATGTTGTTTTCAAAATACATCACATGTTTATATATATAATTATAATTTCTTAAAAATTCGAATCATAGTTTATTTATTCTTTAATTAGTTTATGTGTATATTATGTTATTATAAAGGATGTTGATTTTTTCATGAGAACTATATTAGAATGATGTTTATGCGTATCTTATAATGCATACGTAGATGCAAGATTATTCTTCTAATTATTACTCATACATGGTTCAGGATTAAACACACACACAAAAATAATGTATCTTATGAACAAATTTTTTTGGTGCATATACATATATATTTTTTGTTCATACGGGATTCATTCTTATGAAAAATAAATTGATACTTATGTAAAATATAGTTCATTATTATATAGGTGTTTAATTTTTTATGATGTTTACATAAATTTTAAAATGATGGTTAAATAGATGTTGAAAATAGTAGTTATATAGAACTAAAATTATTTTTTAAAATAATTGAATTTTTCATTTGAAAAATCTATTTGATACTTTATTTCATAGTTGTTTTTATATTTCTAATTACTAAAAGTTTAGAGAATTTTATTTCTCTATTTTAATAATTTATAAAATCAATAATTATGCAAAATATTCCATGAAAAGTTGATTTTTTTTATCTATATGGGAAAATAACATTGGATATATCCAAATCGTAAAAGTTGTTTTATGTTCTTATTAATTTATAATTGTGGAGGACTATGATTTCTATACAAGAAACACCCATATGATCAAAATATTCGGGAGTTAATGAAAATGGATTGATTATAAGGATTTGATTTAGGGAACTAATTTAAAGCACCATAGTGATCTTTATTTAATAAGACATGATTGATAAAATATGTGATCTAGTTATAGATCAATCAAGAGAGAGAGAGAGAGATAATTTTAATGGTAGGAAATTTATAAATCTTTTCTAATTTTACTTCGATTCATATTGTGATCATGAAGGAACTTCAAATTTTGATCCTATACTACTGGAGTGAAAAAATCTAAAATTATACGCCTTGACATTGTTTTATTCTTCAAGTATTTCAAGTTTTTAACATTGGAACATCCTTTATTTTTTTATGCTTTAAATAGTAGTTTTATGATATTCTATTATAAAATAAAATCTAGTGGAGTTATAAATTCTATAAAAAAAGGTAGGTCATATCAAGTTTTAAATCTCATAAAATGTTAGGTTTACTAATTGTGCCTTGTTTTATATAAAGAATGTTGTTCAGGTTGTACATCTTGGTGAGAAAAGGGCAGGTCTTACACAAGGTTATCACAACTTTAAAAATTCATGTTTATTCCAGTCTACATTATTCCTCTCACTGAGTTATAGGGGAGAGCAAGTTAGTTATATGAACTAGATGATATGAACGAAAATAAATATCCCTTTATATATATTTTTTCTATTAATTTTTTTTTGAGAAATTCACTATATTAAACTTTTATTTAATGAAATAATAATATCTATCTATTTAATTCTATTAAGAATATATTTAGTTGAAAGGATTTGTTTAAAATTAAAAATAAGTATATTCAACCCCCCCCCCCCTATAGACCACATTTTCTATCTGTTATGGGATAATACATGCCTCTATTGTGCCTCCAACCACTTTTAACTATCTATGGGGCCCTTTCCCTTTATAATGTCATGAATCATAAATTCAGTATCCATCCAAGATGGATCATATCAGGTGTGATTATGAAGTCAGTAGGTCAAAACCAATGGTTTTACAACATAATATACATATACATATATATGTGTGTGTGTGTGTGTCTGTGTGTGTGTAAATATAACTAAATAGAAACTAATTAAAACAACACAACCCACTCACCTTCATACTCAACTATCCATAGGTGAGTAATTCACCTACTTTGGCCAATGCTATAATGGGATAATGTACTGATGGTCCAATAACACCTTGATGGGTGATTTATAATCACACCTCATCTCTTAAACTATAAAAATATTATTACCATTTACATGGAAAATGATGACTAATGCATCACAAAACCACACTATAGAACATTTTCCAAATTTCCATCTCAACACCCCTAAGTATTTCAAAACACAGTGAGCATCCAACTCCCATTTGATAAAATTAATCACTCTTAAACACTAATGGACACCTAAGGTGTAGAACTCCTCTAGTTCAATGGCCTACCTCATCATCCTATACCACTCAAATATGGAGGATAATACGGAACATCTAGTGGTCAATTCCAACTCATGGGACATTTACTATATAAAAATGAACCCAACACCCTCAACCCTATTGTGAGTGAAAATAACCAACATCAAACATCAATAACCAAACATGAATGTGGTCATCATTGGCCATGTCCTACCAGTGATTCCATGTCACCCCGTGGCCGCATAATTCACACCCATTGTATTCTAAAAGATACATATCAATAAAAACATCCCATAAAAAACTTTTTTCCAATACATGAAACAATTATAAACTAGCCTCAAATCAACCTAAAAATAACTAGAATGTTGTCCGCAACGTAGTCCATCCTTACCTATAAAATAATACCCCTGGGTGTGTCTCAAGAATAACAGATACCACAAGTAAATATATTCTAAATAAAAAAATGACCATACCCATGCATAAAATTTATATGATTCATCCTCACACATATATTAATGAAAATATTTAGGACCCACCTACCTAGTACTAGTATATATTCATGTTCATAAAATCTCAGAGAAAAATTTTTCCTAACGAGGAACTGATTATAGAATTAAATAATAATAATAAAACATGGTTTTAAATAGAAAATAACCACAATGGTGAAAAAAAATGAAATAGATTAATAAAATCGATGATATTTTCATTTTATAGACCTTATGGATAGACCACATGACAAAGTAATATTCATTGGGAAAATTTTCATCGAAGTAGAGAAAATGAGAGTGAGTTTATGGTTCTAGTTATTCTATTCAAATAGTTACTCTCATTTTAATTTTAAAATCTAATTAATTAATTAAGAACAAAAAATAAATAAATAAGTGTATATCTCAGACCATAATTCAAGTGGCCCTAGCACGATTCTAGTTTTCGGCCAATGGGCTTCCACTGACTATGATAGTATCCACTTCCCCCTCCACAAAAACATTATTAGCTTCCCAGTAGGGTCCTTTTTTGAATATTTTCAACAATATATTCCTCTAAAACTTTTCTTCCTCATCTAAAACAAAGCCTAGGCCATCATTGAACCCTTTGAAAATTCAAAAACATCTAGTTATGTATGATTAGACCACATATAGACCCAAATTACCTCACCCAAAAACACTAGTCATTACAACCTCCCTTCCATTAGACATCTATTCCTTGAGTTTTATCTAAGATCATCATAGAAAAAACCAATCCAAAACCCAAATTTATCACTCCCTCCACTCTTATAACATCAATATTATATCAATAAAATACGTCTAATCCTAATCACCAAGAATAATAACCCGAATAAAACAAATTCTAACAGTCGTTAGTCTGAACAATATGAGTCACCTACTTGAACATATCACAAATAAGATACCTATCATGATAATGGTATAATAACTAACCATAATCCAAAATTCTATTTGTTTTAACCATAACATGTAGTCATCATTCGTCATACCTGATTACCATACCTCAACCTATATAAGGTCATCAAACAAGCACATAACTCACAACTTTCACCATACCAATCATGAAAAAATGAAACCAACATGATCATTCCATACTTATTACCATAAATATATCCCCATCATTCACAGTTCATGTTAGCTCAACTGAATAAAACTACACCAAACATCGATATTCTAATGATTGACCTCCCTTGAGAGTCACACTTTACATCATCCACTTCCCTTACTATTAATCATATAGTCATATTCTAAGGAAATCATGCATAAATAAAATCTAGTTACCACATCTTGAAACAAATATTGGTCCATCATCAAATTCTTATATCTGACCAGATCCACAAACCTTGGCTGAGTATGATATCATCTTGAAAAACATCTCCAGATAACCTATCTTGCCACATTTCTGACACTCCTTATGTGGTTGATCACACTAAACCTATATTTTCTCAATATATAAATATTGGTAAATTCTCAAATATGATAATGAATAATGTGAAAATGATAATATTCTAATGTGGCCACCTAGATAGGTCTTCCCATTCTTCCACTTCTATCTACCTGGAGTACCACTTCAAGCCTCTCTTGATAATGTTTCTTAGTGAGATATATCATATGTTAATAGCATATCAAAGTATATCCAAAAACAATTTCACCTCAATAATATCATCACCAACCAACATCAACATAAATCATATTAAATTTTTAAACATCACATCAAAATCCATTATTGATGTTTCCCCCTGCACCAAGTGTATGAAGTATGGGGATTGATCCACCCATGTCATATCTTGAAATAAGTGCACAATGAATCCCATGTTAGTGTTTATTTAAGTCATCTCCTCATGTATATCATTATGTACCTGCACATCCCACTAGTGTTTCACTAATACCCAAAAACATATATGTTTTCAACATCAACATATTCCATATATGTATCTAAATTTTTTAAAAGAAGATATGGACTAACTCAATATACTACCTAGATATCTTCAGTCTTCCTTATCACTAGAATAAGGTAAGATGTTTTGATTGGAACTCCTAATCCAAATATGTCATAAAGATATCAACTCTTTTATTCCAGTGATCAATAATATGAATGATCCATATCACATTCTCACTCATTTACTCATCAAAATGATTTTGAAGCACAATAGGATACATTTTCTACCTTGTATTCCTTATAACCCATGCATGCAGTGCATTCTTGTCTATTCACTCAGTGTCTCCAAATATCCCATGGCATGGTGACATATTATATCCTCACTCATGATTATCTATCAAATTATATCGAGGTGGTATTTCATTATAAATTATATACCATTATCAATACATATATTAAAATATGTATACATAAAATAGAGAAATCTTTAACAAGTAATGCATCACACTTTCCTATAAACTTCCCTACCCACATCCAAGTCCCATATCATCCGTTCTCACAACCCCACCTATATATTCGAGGGACAAGTACCACACACCACACACATAATGGATGTGTATAAACAATAACATTCGAAGTCATGGAAACATTTTTGTTGAGATAAATTCTATGAAGAAGCTATATATGAGACCACTATATAAGTTTTTATTAGAATAGTAAATAGCTAAACCATTTAAAAAACCAAAATATAAATAATAAGTAGGTAAACATTTTTCATATGAGTCCTATATTTTTATCATTATGTATGAGTATCACCAATTGTAACTCAGGGTTATGAATAAAAGGCATAATTGAATAATATAAATACCACATCTACACATATGAAATAACTAAACTGTAATCATGAAAACCAAAATAAAAGATATTAGTTTCCTTGGTGAAATTTACTTCATCCCACAATTGTGCTTTCCAAAAATGGAATAAAACTTCTAAAATATTTCTATAAACATCCATAACCATTTTACTATCATTCTCTAAATAATAGTTAAAAATACACTCAATACCACCATATAGATGATTTTCTCTATCTCACTCAAATACCACTTTGTTACACCCTCAGATTGAATCATCTGAATTATACCCAAGTTAGAGTTCCACTTACCTCGATAATTACTCCTTATAATTCATAGGATACTTACTAGTAGTGAGGGTCTTGCAAGTCATAATGGGGATATTATACCATCTAACATAAAATATAATTTAATATAATGGAAGTAACATTGATAAATGACCATATATAATATCAATAACACGACTATAACTATAACACCTGGTATAAAAAATAAACATCTAAAATAGAAAACCAATTATACAATGGTGAATCATATTTCCCATAGGATGATCAAAAATACAAACATGTCCAAAGTAATAAAATAAATCCTACTCGACACAGAATATCAACCCAATCCCCTAATAAAATCTAACGGCATCCTACTAATGTAGGGTGAAAGTCAAAACCTAGTAATCTACCATTGATGGTGTCCCTAGATAAAATCCAAAGGCATATAATTATATGTGTATGGATCCAAAAATTTTCCAAGGTCTTCCTTTATTCTCTCTCATGTTCTGATGGGTTTTTTGATTATTTAGTGGTAGTCTTGTGGGTCAGGCAAGTAGTTTGGATGGTTTTCCTAGGAATCAGTCGATGAATCTTGTATTGATTCCTGATGTCATCTATCACTGTAGAAATTTGTTTCATGAATATGGGTGTAATCTGTCAGAGTTTACTTCCATGCTATTTTGGTTTGGAAGTCTAGTCATGTCGTGACCATCTTCAGTCACAACATAGAAAGTCTTGAATATAAATTTGTAAAATATAAAACCCTTATGTATTATAGGTAAATATTATATATGTATTAATTATATTATGAATTTATTTTGTTATTTTACTTTTCTTATCACAATGTGAGGTATGATCGTTACCCCATGAAGACTTGGTTGTCAAATTCCTTTATTCTGTCTCTTTAGGGTTTATTATGCCTTAGTTCATAGAACATGTTTTGGTTTTGGTAAAGGGCTTTATTGGGATGATGAGAGATATCAATATGTATTTTGTGGTTTACAACGATTTCAACATTGTAGTGTGACACCCCTATCTAGGCCATGAACCTTCTTATTTCCATCAAATAATTGGTGATGGACTATATGGAAATTGGGGGGTTACAAAAAGATATCACGCCATGATCTTCAGGTTTGGGTCTGTGGAAGCATGGTGAATCCTCATCACATAATGAAATAGTATTTTTCATGTATTATATATATATATATTATTCCCCTCTTAAATTCATTATATTTCCTTATTCTCTCCATAGACCGCTATGGTAGAATTTTGAACAAACTTATGTCTCTGTTTTTGATCCCTAATAATTTTCAATGTGAAAAGACTACCAATAATCCAAGTAATCATTCCCTAACTCTTTTATTCTTAATTATAATATAATTCATTCTTTTAAAATAAATGGAATAATCTATTATTTCATTTGAATTTGGTGTCTTGTCAATTATTTATAGATGATTCATGATGGGATGATGTCTTCAAGAATTATGGTTTCATCGTACGAGTAAAAGTTGTCAATCTTTGTCTATAATTATGAACTAGGTTAGTTTTAATTAACGCTTTGTATAATAGTATATGATTAAATACTTATACTATTTAATTATTTGAATTTTTTTATTATCTTTCTTTTGTTTATAGTAAGTGAATATTTGGGATTATCTTAAATAAGATGATAATATCCCATTAAGGAATTGAAGGGATGATATTGTTATTTCAAATTCCATTATGATTATTCATAATTTAATTACATCATGATATTTTTAGATAGTGTGATTTACTATTGATATAATTAACTATGATTCATGCATATTTTTTTGGTCTACAACTAATTATCCAACTAAAAGACGAAATGAAAAGTATGATAATGAATGATTTAAAACCCCTATCACATTTTCATGTGAAAACCCTTTTAAATATATTCCAATCATATTTTTACTTGGTATACATGTATTGGCGATGTAATTTTAGAGTTGGAGTGGTTCCAGATGCGTTTATGATGTTTATAGAGGCTTATGAGTGGGTCTTAGAGGATTGGTAGGTGCCTGAAGCACCTTTATACTCACCATGGATTCCCCTATGTTACAATGTCCTTAATTTGTTTGTTTGGACTAACTATTTGGATATCCATAGTATATATCTTACCACTAGTTAATGAGGGTAGGACCTTATTTTAAACTGAGAGGATGTGTTTTCCTATAGTTACTTTCACTTCCCATTTTGTTTGAGACCAGACCTTTTGGGTAATACCATGATGAGAACTAATTTATTTATATTGTTGTGGAGATGAGGGGATTACTGGTGGGAAACAAGTAACCCAAAATTCCTTGACTAAGCGTCTTGGAGGCTTTTGGTGGTAGACTATGTGATTAAGACACCAGATAGATAAATGGGGAATGGTTATGTAATGGTACCAGCCCACTAGGTGTTTTGGATGGAACACCCAATGGGGAGAAATAGGGATATTTAAGCTCCTAAAATTGGAATTTTATCAAGAGTTTCACCTAGTATGAGGAATAACCCATTGAGGCATGTCTTCCATGATTGTTTTAGTCTTGAAAATAGTGGCTTCTATGCTATAGATAAGCTCATATTGAGTCCTAGAGGCCTTTTAAAAAGGGTGTTTTTATAATTATACATCTAATTCTATTAATATGTTTTGGGGTTTTTTATTTCAATGTGATTGACTAGAAACCATTCTATGTATGACCTTATCCTTTCTCTATAACCATGTTTGATTTCTCTCTTGATTATGGGAAGAATCGATCATCATTAATTGTAATTGGGAGTTTGAGGTGTGGATATCACTCAATCATTGGTCTTTCCTAGTATCATTATTTGGGATACCATCTCATCCATTTGTTTTTATCTATGCCCTAGTTTAATGTGTTTAAAATCCTCTTTATTTTTTCCGTTTTATCTTGAATCTAAGGCTAGTAGTATATGATTTTTTATATCTGAATATAAGGTAGGTGGTCTCTAAACCATACTACATTTCTTTCCCTGTTTTCAATTGTGTGTTTTGTGTAGTCACACAGGCCTATTTTCTTTATCACCTAGAATTTAATTATATTTATGGAATATAAGTTTAATAATGTTCCCCTAATACATTAATTAAACTTAAATTAAAGTCAACATAAGAGGATCCCTTATAATTGGTTTTAGATTAAAATAAAATAAATAAAGTGGTGAAACTAGATATGGTAGGCTTGGATAATACATGGGGAATGGAAAATGGTTAACATTACATTTTTATGAGTTGGTACAGAAAAATAATTTTTTTTGAAATTCATGGTTCTTGAGAAGGTATTTCCCATTTGTAGATCTTTTAAGGTTCTATGGATGATGATTTACATGAGGTGTATTTTTATTTATTGGGATGGGTATGTATCTCCATGCTTCTTTTCATGTTCGAAATTATGTATATTTACCCTCATGTATTTTCATGTTTAGGAAAGGTTATGTTTTATATAGTCTTATTATCATTAAAGTGTTGGATATATTTCCACTTGATGGATACCTATTTTCAGAGACATATAGCCTTAGCCAAAGTAGGTTTGGTCAACTCTCAGTTGTCACTATGGAACTTGAGGATCAATTATATTGTTTATTTATAATTTATTTTCTAATTCATTTAGTTTTTTCACACATCAACATGAAATTGTTTATAATTTATATATTTAATAATTACACTAGTGGTGTCCATATCAGTAAAACTCACACCCTGATCAAACCACCATTAGAACCCGAAAAACCTTCGTGGTTATAAGAAAGTACATGGGAAATAACCTTATGACTAATTTTTGAATTGGATAGATATAATGTAGTATGGGATATTGGGACACCACTATGACCCAAGATCATTTTTGCATATTATTCTAGTATTTTTTTTATTTTGGGACTTTGATTTATTTGATCCTCCACATAGCATCAGTCATATGTATGAATTTTATGACATTTAGATTACCCTCTTTTGTTATAGAATGTGATGTTTATATTACTTTATTATCACTTTCCATTGTTTTTTATGTTTACTGGGTGTAACATAAGTTATTATAATTGTTCCTACTACTAGTTATACTCTGATGATCTGGTATAGTCTCCCTAAGGTATTTTCATATACCATTTCTATAAGTCAATAGCCTCTAGTTAATGGAGATGTGAACCTGGGGTCATGTGGAAAGCACATATATAGTCATTATTGAGTGGTATGGGGTATTAAAATATTACAATTTGGTATAAAAAACATGTATTTTGTTTTAATAGTTGGGTAGGGAAGAAAATAGATAGGGTGTTGCTAGAACTTGGTACATAACTCATGCATGTAATATCTAACCCATGTTTGAGGAAATTACATTATCCCATGGAAGGGAATGTTTTTTTGGTTTCTATTTTTACTATTGAACTATTTCACATTGAGTGATGCATATGATTTTTGATTTTAGGATTTATGGTATTTCTAATCTTGGGTTTGAATGGAAATATGGTGTATGTTCATGTAATATACTATGCACCTAGGATTTACATTTAATTTACATGGATATCTATGACTTGTTACCATCCTAATGACATTTTGTTGGTTGTTTAAATATTCAATAGATATTTTATGATTTTTACTATATAAATTTATGGTGAAATCTTACTTAACCCATTATTAATATTTTTAGAAACTCATTTTCTGATCATTGTATTATTTATTATAAGAATTCGGTTAAACAAAATTTCAATAAAAAACTTATAAAGTTATTTCATCTATAACATTTAATCAATATTTCATTTAACTAAGCCTTTAATATGAAAAATCTTGTTAACATAAAATTAAATAGTGTGATGCTAGTTACTTCTACTTTATCTTGTACCCTATTTTATATAGGAGAATCATATTCTTTAATATCATCTTGGTTAGTGGATGGTTTGGGAATGGTTGTAGTGTACTTAATTGTATGATGTCCATAGACATTCCACTATTAATGAGTTTGGAGGGAATTCATAGTTTTAGTGGATACACCCTTTATATTGGTGGTTGTCAATTTTTCTTTGGATTCTTTATATTATAGAGGATTTGTTTTGATTAGGTTCTTAGGCTAGACTGGTTAGTTCCATATCAATAACACACTAAATATTATCATAAATGAGTGTATTTAACATCCCTTGAGGGTAGTATTTATTTTAATACTAGGTAATGGGATATTTAGGCAGGTTACACAAGACCTGATTGTCAGTAGTTTAGTGTGATTATTGCTGAAGATACTATTTTTGTGTTATAATATGGGGAATGAGGTAGACAATATTTCCTCCTTTTTTAAATTTTTGGGGATGAATTTATTTATTATTTATTGTTATATCAACCCATTATAGATGTAAAAATTACTATTTATTTTCTTCTATGTGCATATCTTATTCTCATTTGAGCTTAAAATATGGATTCTAGGGAGCTATGGGAGTGTAAGTCTCAGTTAGAGGACCTAGAGGCTAAGGGATTTATATATTTTATTACATATCCATGGGTTTATCTAGTCCTCTTCACAAAAAAAAAGGTGGATATTTTGTTGAGTTTCTACATGGACTATCATAATTTGAACTGGGTGATGGTTAAGAATAGGTATCCACTTATATATACTGATGATTTTTTTGATCAGTAGAGAGAAACTCAAGTCTTCTATAGAATCAATTTAAGATTAGGTTATCACTGGTAAGGGTGAGATCTTAATACATACCTCTAACTACCTTTCATAATATCTATTTTAAAAATTTGAATATGGTGATCCCATCTTTTAAGAATATTCTAGTAGTATTTATGGACATAATGAATTAGTTTTTTCACCAATACATAGACACCTTCATCATAATTTTTTATAATATTTTTATGTTCTCAAATTTATGGTAGGATCATACATTCCGTATGGTGATCACTCTCAAAACACTTTGGGAGTATAGTTTTTTTTTCAAATATTTCCAAGTTCAACTTTTGTATCGATGATGTTTACATATTGAGTCATGTTATATATGAGGTTGGAGTTTTGATAAACCATGGTATTCTTTTATAAGTGGTTTCTACTTATCAACCCAAGAATTTTTTTCATATAATTTTTTTCCTAGATAGTTATTATAGGGGGTTTGTATAGTACTTCTCTAATTTGGAATTGTTGATCAAATTCTCGACTAAAAAGGGATGGATTTTCTTCTATTACGGTAATTTCATGAACAATTTTTTATACCAGAAGGAAATAATCACTATCACATCAATCCTGATCTTACCTAATCTAGGTAAGGAGTAAACCATTTATTATAACACATAAGGGGTTGATGAGGGAGTATTATTGATGTAGGGTAATCATTTTGTGGTGTATGGGTCCTAGAATGTGCGGTTGTATAATATGAATTACCCTATACATAACCTTTATCCAATAAAAGTAGTACATTCCTAGAGAACATGGAGGCATTATTTTTTGTGGAGATGTTTATGATGTATACGAATGATAACAGAATAAAATATAAATTCTATCAACAAGACCAGAATCTTCAATGTAGAATATTGATTGAGTACATTCAATATTTTGAATTTGAGTTGGTTTAGTCCCCTGATAAGGGTAATATTTAAGCTAATGTGTTTAGGAATAAAACACGGGCTTAGGAAGTCTAAGAGTCTGGTAGTGAGTGGTAGTTAATGTCTCTCTTCATAGATATGTGTTTGGATGGTTAAGATTATCAAGGTCATATTACCCTTACATACTTATCAATTTCTATTTCACATATCAATAGAATAAAGAGGATGTGACTATAAAATCCAAATTGTTTATTCATGAGGGATAGTATATATGGTGGGGATCCACCACAAGACTGGTTCCTTAATTATATAAATATTCTTCATGTCCACTCTCATGTGTTGGTTCTGACATTCATGTGATGATATATGACAAGGTATTTACGCATGAAAAAGTGGTTTTTACACCCATGTTTGACTACAATGTATCATGACATTGTTTAGCATTACTATTGGTCTGGTATGAAGAATGAAATAGTGTTTTTATTTGCATAGTGCTCCACATATCAGTATGTGAAGTCTGATATCCATTTACACATTGGTATCATATAGGTTTTTACCATTATTGAGTAGGAATATATGATGTCACCCTGAACTTCATAATTGGGTTGTCGAGAACACCCCAAGGCAGTGATGCATTATGGGTGACCATGGACCAACTACCGAAAGTGGAATATTTTTAATCAATCCAAGTAACATTTTTAATTGATTATATCTTTAATATCTATATTCATGATATAGTGTACTTATATGGAATCCCCTTTAGTATTTTCTCTTATAAGGATGATCCAATCACATCGTATTTCTAGAAGGGATTCTAGAAAGCACATTGTGAATAGATGTATCTAAGAAATACTTATCATTAATGAAAAATAGATAGTTTGAGAGTGTTATTAATATTATAGAGGTAATTTTAAGATCATACTTCCTATAATTTTGTGTCTCTTGTAAAATATAACTTAGACCTCATGAATTTTTCTACAATAACATTTATAAAGCATCAATACAGATGTCCCCTTCCAAATATCTATAAAATTAGTTGTTTCATTCACCTATATTTTGGTTGGAATCTAGTGAGTCACTGATTTTGAAGTTAAGTCTCATGTTTCAGAACATAAAGTATGTTTAATTGAGCTGAAATCATATGGAGACCACCCAAAGTAGGAAATGGTTATATGAAGACTAGTAAAACTGACCTATTTTGTTTTAGGTGGGTGATTGAAAGATCTTACAAGAATCCCTAAGGTTGGGACACCATTATATATGGAATTATAAAATGTTGGTTCTTAGATTTGTGGGTTTATTCAAGATAGTAGATAGGATCTGTCCAATGGGATACTAATTGGATCTTCTATAGTGTTTTAGTGCTATGAACGATGTATTCTTTATATCAAAACATTGCTGATAATATCCTGTCCTATCTCATGTGATCGATGATGGATATGTTGAGCATGTTTATGACATTTATATTGAGTATTGTATGATTTATATACTAGATCATAGGTAAAAGACTCTATGTATTGATATTTCCTCTGTAGCATGCAGATTAGGGGAACAGGATTATCCAAGAGGATACATGGGAGCGATGATCATATGTATAGACCTGGTGGCTAGAGTTATTGACAAATGAGGCTTGATGATATTTTTGGGAGAAACTATAAGATGAACTACATATTATAGGGTATTTTAAAAACCCACAACTCATTTTCAGGCTATACCACATTTAAATTAACTTGAACGCTTTTGTTTTTTCTGGGTTTACTTATCATTTTTTTGTCCTTAGAGAGTTAGAGTGATTTCAAGGACATATTAGGTGTTGACATGGGATTACGATTTGAATATAAAGTCTCAATATGGTCTTATATCACCTTGAGTCTCACCAAAGATTCTTCTATGTACTGGTTTCTTTGGTTTATCCATTTTAGCCAATCATATAGATCTCGATTGTCATAGAGCTTCCTATGGTGAAAGTGGGTTAGCCCTTGCGGTAAATGGAAAGGAGGTCCCTCATGGTGGTAGATTCCTCCTTTAATTTTGTTTGAGACTAAGAATTTTTTCCTATATAATGGTGATTTAAGAATTTTAGAGTTATTCATGGTGATAAGGGGGTTTTAAATGGTAAAAAGAAACCTAAAATTACTAAGTAGGGATTTTTGAGGGGTGTGATGGTGAACTACATGTGCAAGGCTCTAAAGAGTCAAATAGGGATTGAAAATTTCATAGACTATGCTCAATTAGTGTTTCAGCTAAGAGGCCCAATGATGAGAAATGGGGATGGATATGCACTTAGACTGGGCAATTCATTATGTTTTTTCTAGAATACATAATAACACATTGATCCAAGTTTTCCTTCATTATTTCATCTTGAATCAGGGTGAGATTAACACCATGGAGCTTACCATGGTGAGGCCTAGTGATTCTTTTAAATATGGTGTCTCCACTATTCTAACTCACACTATATTAATAAACTTTTAGGTACTTTTCCCTATACAGTACTAGAAAACAACTCTACACATGACCATATCCATCCTCTATAACAATGTTTTATTTATCTCTTGAATATTGTAAATACCTAGGTATTTATAGAATAATACTTCTTGATTTCTATTAATACTTACAAATACGATATTAATTTTAAGTTAAAGGGGATGATTTTTTTGATAGCGTACTCGATATGCAACAACGGGCTTCTCTAAAATATTACATTGCATAAACATTGAGTTATACTAAAAAATAATATATTATTATTATTATCTAAAATGGTATTTAACTATTAGCCCTTGGAATAGAGAGAATGAATAGTATCAACTGAATTTTGAAATATGTCATAGACAATTTTAAATGATAATTCATTGATTACAAAATTTATTAGAAATGGAAATGAAAACCAATAGAATTTAGAGAATGTTTTTTTATGAAAAACTATTTAAAAGAGAATAATTGTGTTTTCATATCAATCATTATTGATTTTTATTCAATGAAAAATATATTATATATATTCAATGTAATGTTTTAAATTCATCTTATATGTTTTCTAGATTTTATATAAGAAAAAATTCATTTTTTTCTGATAAAAGATGAATTTTTTTAAAAATACAGTTTTACTGCATTTTGATAGTGAACACTTTTTAAATACAGTTTTTTGACACCTTTATTTGTTTTATGTGACACAATTAACTTCTTATTTAGAATAAAAACATCAAAATATAATTTATGTAAATTTTTGGTATTATTCTGAGAAATTTGATTTTTTTAATGAATAGTGAAAATACTACATGTTAAGTAAATATTATCTTTTCATCTAATTTATTTATATGGATAGATTAACTAATTAATTGGTATTAATGTGTAATTAGATTATGTTTTTATAATTTCATCCAATTTTGGTCATTTTAAGTTATTTTACTTTTTACCTAGACATAAACACCTATCAATCTTTTTAAAGTTATTACTTCTTAAAAATCTTCTTTTTGGTTTTGACAGAGAGAATTAACATTAAATTAATTTCTGCCACTTATGTGTTTTGAATTTGGATAAATGGATTCCATATTTAGAATAATTATGTTCAAATCATGTATATATATAACTTTTATAATTATAAATTATGAATAGTAATTTTAGTATATATTTTATTTAACATGGTTAAAGGGTAAATCCGGTAAATAAGGGTAAAAGTATTATTATTATTATATTAAATTACCATAACACGTGTCCTAACCCTATTGGATGAGATATTTATGACCATGTTCATACTTTAGTCGAATATAGGACCCCATGGAGCCACTAGTTTGTGAAAATGACATTTAATTACTTTTAATTTAAAGGTAAGGTTAATATAACAGAAACATGTATCTTTTAGTAAAACAATTTTTATATGGGGTTATATAAGTTATATTTTTGACAAAAATAATCATTATAAATTTAAAAAAATTCCTACATAATCATATTTCATTTATAAATTTTAGACATCAAATAAATAAATATAATTATGACCCAATGATTATGTAGTGATTACCTTATTAATGAATGGTATAAAATAAACAAGATTATAAATATTGAAATAAATTCATTTTTAAACTTTTTATGTCATAAAATAATTTTAAGGATTATTATGACTTATTATATTATAATTTATGATGTTTTTTTAATTAATAAAGTTTTTATGTATTTTTAAAAAGTCATGATACGAATACTATAACAATTGTTATAAATGAGTTTTAAAAACAAATATTATTTTATTAAATTATATAACAGTCCTAAAAATATAAGATTCATAAAAATGACATAAATAAATTTTTTCAAGTCATTAATGAATCACTTTAGTTTTATTGGAACTTTATGGTAATTATATCAACCATATACTATGAATATCCAAGAATACATGGTAATTGTAAAATTAGTTAACTAATGGTTAAAGTTAAATGATAAGGTAAAATTTGAAAACCAAACTTGTCTAAAACCTATTTTTTGATATTATATAGAACATTATTCATCTTATATTCGAATTAAATGAGTTTTGTACCTTTTTAAAATAGAAATTAAGTTTATAATAAAATTATGTTTCAAGACATTCCTAAAGTATCCCTCCTCCCTCTTATAAAAGACCACCACCTCTAACCGCTAATTCACACCTCTCAAGCCCATTGGATCATACATACGCTTCTCTAATAAGCTCCCAAAATCCATATATTCTTCATAGAACCCTTACCTAAGGCATAAATCAATTTAAAAAATCCTTTTGGCTCAAATCAAAGGGAGTTACCCATTTTAAGAAGTAGGGTCTTCGCTAAAGTTCCTTTCCAATATTCTACTTCTTCACTCCCTTTTCTGTTATTATTATTTTATTAAAAAAACAACACCAGTATCCTAAATATACTAATATTTTGATATGAGAAGTATTATAACAACACTTACACACACCTCCATCTAATGGATCTAGAACATACTGTTTCTGTGGATGGAGAACTACTGCCTCACAAAATGATGATTGTTCAATTATCTCTTACCACCTCTCATGGTGGAAATTATGATTGAACTATATTTATGTGATATATATTATGATTATATTATATTTATTCTTTTTAAATTTTTATTTATAACATACCTTAATTTTTTTCATGATGAGTAAACACGATAATTTCATTTGAGGAAACGCAGACTTTCCCCCCCTCAAAGTGATATGACTCATTCATGCCATAAATAGAACATATAAGAGATGGAATTAATAAAAATATATAACATATATAAAATATACTATTATACTGGAATTATAATATACCTATGTATCATTTAGTTTTTATTCTATTAAATATGAAATAGAAATGAATGTAATGTTTATGCGTACGTACGGCTTACCGTCTCCATGAATGGTGCATTTCATTTCGTATCTCCAAATGTTATGGAATGTTATAAATACAAATATACTGGATATATATGATACATATATTTGTGTATGTGTGAATAATATTCTAGAGATAATGGACTTTTGACCACATTGACAAATTGTAGTTATAAAAAGATCATTTTCAACTCAAGTACCCAATATCGACAAAAACATAATTACTTCTGTAATTTTTGTAATGTGGTAATAAGTGATATAAAATGACTAATAAATTATAAAAATGTTCTAAATAAATTATAAATTAACATAAGTTTAATATTTAGGAAATTAAAGTCTGAAAGTTTCAATTTGGGCATGAGGTAAGGGAACCCTTCACCCTCCTCTTTTTGTAAAAGACTCATTTTTATGTTATGTATTTTAATTTCCATTTTTATTTGTTGGGATATGTTCTTATATATCATTATTTATATAAATTTTATGGCCAAGTTATTTAAGAACATTTTCTCTCTCATCAAATCATTTTCTGAATTTTTAAGTGATATTGTTAGGTTGTCGAATTTTTGTAACAGAATTTCTAGACTCAATTTCCACTCTTGGGGTTTAACACATACTTAGTTGATTATAGTATTCCGAGATTATGTGTTGAATCTATCTTTGTATATTTATGTCTTAATTTTCACTTCTCTTTTTGTGGATATACTATTGCTACATATAATCACCCCATTGATAAAGTATTATATCATTTATACGATCTTTTTAAGGGACTTTGTCTCAATCCCCTTTCATTGAGGAATATTTCTATAATATATACCTTCTTGTTTCATACAGTGTTTAATAAGACCTTTTGAATTTTACTTTCATTCTAATGGAATCTTTTATCTATGAATCATTTTACTAAATGAAAAAAGGAATGTTTTTAACATATGTGGAAACAATGACATCTCCCCCGTTGTAATCTTTATTTGGATTCCTCTATAAGCTTTACTGATTTTAAAATGAAAATAAATCCATTATTCCTTTTTTGGGTTTTTTCGTATTGAAAATTGATTTTCAAATGGATTTATTATTTCAATATCTTTAAATTATTTCTTCTAATTCCAAATAAAATTTTATTATAGAAATGTGGATATTTAAAATATTTTTTGTTTTATATAATGGTACTTGGACATTTGACGGGTGGTTACTTGATAAACCAATGACAGTTGGTTACGTGATAACTCAAATGATGGGTGGTTCTGTGATAAACCATGGACGGGTGGTTACATTATAATATCAAATTCATTGGGTAAGGAAGTTTTTTTATGGCTATTCCATTTAGTGATACATGTGGAAGTCACCCATGTGTTTATTCCATTTATATATTTTTCTATCTAAAATATGGAACTAGACATGTTTCATTTTTTCACAGTTTTCATTTTATGAAAAAAAAAATGGATAGTGAGTAGAAGTGTATAATTGTAATATTCAAGTTGAAATGTATAAGTTATGACTTAATTCTCTAAAGATCTGAACCTAAAAATATTCTCAATGTGAATTATTAACTTAATTCAAGATTATGTATTGTTTAAGGTTGGGGCCTCAAACCTGGTATTAGAGTTTGCTTTAGATAACTTTAGAGGTTTGGGTGTTATTTAAGTATAAGTGACAAAACCATAATGGTTATCATATTATAAAGAATCATAATTATTTTAGATAAATTGAATGAGTTTAAGATAACATTAATAAGTATATCTTTGTGTTTACCCTCCTCATAAGATATTATATGATGATTTTACTTATATAATCACACTGGCCTTTTTTGGTTTTATTTAATGGAAGGATATAGCAGGCACCAAAGTAATAATGGATGTGAAAAAAAATTGTGTTGTTTTTTCTGAATAAGAAACTGAATGAAAGAGGAGCCTTAATGGAAACTCTTGTGGTTATTCTCAACCAACTATCTAGATTCATGATTCACCACCAGAACCTTGGTGATTTTTATAAGGCACCGCATATTCTGGAAACAAATACCTATAGAAGTTCAGGTGATAATCCTAAAGGTATGTATATTAAAAAACCTATGTGTCAAGGATGTGGAAAGAAACACCTAGGAAAATCCTTCATAGGGATTGGAAGATTATATAGATGTGGTAATGGAGGTCATAAATTAAGAACCTACCATGGAAAAAGGAAGCGTCTAGTTGAATCTAGGAAAGGATAAGATGTTCTTTTTGATGGATCAATTGAATGTTTTAAATTTTGGGTGCATAGTCATTATACAAATAGATGTCCTACGAAGAAGGATCAGGAATGGGATCAGTAAGACCGTATAAATATATGTTTACCAATACCGAATTTCATTCCAATTAAGGATGAGGAAACTGACAATGACCAATGAAAGGCATGGATTATTTCTCACCTGATGTTTTGACATTATTGAATATTAGGATATGATTCATGATTTTTTTGTATGAAAGGATTATTATGGAATAAGTTGGAAGAAAATGTTTAATGGATCATGAAGAATGTTTAATGATTATAAATCCTACATATATGGTATTCATGAGTTATTGTAGATTTTAGGATGATGAAATGCTTAAAATAATTACGGCTCTTTTGATGATAGTAGTAGTTTGGAATAATTTTTCTAATATGTCTAACCCTGACGTTTGATATCTGAAAATTTTATTCAAGAAATAATTAACTTTTCTTGTGTGGAAATAATGGATAACCTTAGGGGTTCATATGATCTTTTATTTTTGAGTTGATAAATGGTTATTACATTTTGGGATGAAAAATGAATGGTATTAGATAACCTTTTAGGATAAAATATGTTATGGTAATTTTTTAGGAAATTTTTTCAATTTCATGAATTTTATAAGAATTATATGGTTTTAGAAAAATGAAAACCCGTAGGATGGGTGACAACCCCTATCTTCTGGAAAGGCTATGGGAATCGAACCCACAACCAAAGGGTGACAATGGTGCATTGCCTGCCACTATCCTATGTGAAGTCCCGAGTTAGTATGACTTACTATTTTTTGTTAAATGGTTTTGTTGATCAGAAATAAGTTAATTTTAGAGATAAATGTTATGATTTTTTGGGAAAACTATTTGATCCTATCCTTCAGAATTTTGGGTTTCAAACTTATTTTAGATTATTTTGAAAAAATTTAAGGACAATTGTGTATTGAATGGCCATTTATGACCTTTGGGTATTGTTTGTCCAATTTTGGATATTAAGAGTAGTAATTATTTTTATAAAAGTTTATCCTTTTTGGGATTATCTGATCTTTTACTAACCATTATGGTTTTGGTTTGTAACGTCCTAGTTTTGGGTGCCATGCAACAGATTACCCGAACCTTGTTCTCCACATGACCTCAAACACATTTCCCCAAATGCAAGAGGCTACCGACTTGCAGTGAGGGCCTAGGTCTGATAGTGGGGAAACTATGCCCTCATTTCTCAAAGTGTTGCACAACGGAAGAATTAAACCATACACAACTGAAATAAAAAACTGCAGTAGATATAACCAACCAGATATATAGATATGATGCAAAATGTCTCTAGTTCAAATAAAACAGCCGGAACATGTTACATACAAGTACAATACAATACAGAGTACAATTACTAAAAATAAAAACATAACAGCCAGCGGCATCGCGAGCCTAAGCCCGGTACCATGATCTCCTACGCCTCAGCAGCAATCATGTACCAGTTTAGGGGCCCTTGCCCTTATCTACACCTTCAGAAATGTAATCTGTTTGGGACAAAAATCATGACCCAAACAGGGTGTGAGAAAGCATGAAACAATAGTGTGCAGTGGAAACAACAGTGTGTAGTGGAAAAATTTAATAAACTAAACATTAATAAAAAGTAACTAACTTAATAGTTAAATTGCCATATAATTATTCATTTAATCCATTTAATATAAGAAAATACCATAGTGAATTTCTAATTAAACATCCAAATTTCTACATACATGTAAACCCCTACCCTCAGGTAAAGAGTATCCAAACACAAGAATCTTCCCACAGGCTTAAGAATATTGCCCACAGGTGTAAGTACTATCGCACAGAGGCACATAATCAACTGCCCATAGGCACAGAAGAATTTTTCCACATGCTATGTAGTAAAATTCCCACAAGATAATCACAACAGTTCCCTCAAGCTAAATAGGTAACCGGGCCATGCCCAACATGTAAATAAACATTCAAAAGAAATTCCTCTCAAGGAAATTCTGTAAACATTACTTTAGAGGCATACCCTCGGGTATCCTGGCCAAACGGATAAATAGAGGAACACACGCTTGGGGTGGTCCCGGATCTAAGCACTGATCCCAAACAAAAAATTTACAATTTTATTTAATTACCTATATAGTTATAGGTAGTTAAAATAGCCACGACCTAAGCCACACGACACCCCAACATGGGTTCGTGGCACCAAAATACACAAAACACACAGCATTTAGAAAAGTAAACACCAAGCCACCTACCTTAAACAAAAACGAGCGGTATACACGATCGTTGATCCCAGAAACGCCCAAATATGACGTAGATCTGAGGTAAAAGATAAACCATTCAAACCCAAATAACTCCCTTTAGGAGAAGAATTAGTAAGAATTACCCAAGGGGATGGAATCCCTTACCGTTGTGGTTCCAACGAGATCGTCTGAGGTGGAAACGGATTCCCGACATGCGCTCGGCGGATCTTCAAGGGTTTGGTCATCCCCTACCGCTCCTTCCTCCGGTTCTAATCCTTCCCTGTGAATAGGTGAGGCTACTGCCCATTTTAAGCGAAAAAAACTACATGACATGTACTTCCAAGTACATGGCATGTACTTCCAATTTTTTAAATTGTTCCTCGGGTGGCTTCCCGCCAGCACGGCACTATTCACCTACTGACATGACTCCACGGGGTGTCTTCATGAGTACACGGTGTGTTCTGTCGCACAGCTGGGCATCGCCTTACTATTTTCCTGCCAACTGACTACACTGCATGTAAGGGACCACTACACAGCGTGTATTTGGTTCCTACACCCTTCATCCCCGACATGGCCACACGCCCTGTGTACTCATTCCACACGGCCAAAAGTACACAGTGTGTACTTCCAAAATTTAGGATTTTCCGCATTTTCCATATTTCCTCAAAAAAACTTAAGGAAAAGAGAAAAGAAGAAACTCGTACCTCAAAAATAAGAACAGGTTTCTTACAAACTTCCCCCCTTAAAGAAATTCGTCCCTGAATTTCCCTTCCAAGGGTGGAGAAGATATAGCTGAGAATAAATCCGGCCACTGAGCACGTATGTCGGTCTCCCACTCACAGGTTTCATCCTACACTCAGCCATGCTGCCATAGCACCCATACGAGAGGAACTGACTGGCCTTAGAGAACCTTCGTGCTCCAATCAACGATACAAATCAAATGCTCCTCAAAGGATGCATCCATTTGAAGCTCAACCTCCTCTGGTTGAAAGACATGATATGGGTTTGAATGATAGTGGCACAACTGAGATACATGGAAGACGTCGCGCATGGCCTGGTACCTTTTAGGTAACTACAACTGATAAGAAACAGGCCTGTCTCTCCCCAGAATCTCAAATGGCCCCACATACCTCAGTGAAAGTTTACCCTGTCTTCTGATCTGCTTATGTCCCAACCTTGGCGAAACATGCACGAAAACCTGATCCCCAACCACGAACACCAAAGGTCATCTACGACGATCAGCATAATATTTCAGACGAGACTGTGCGGTAGCCATCCGCTTCTGAATCAACTGGACCTCCTCAGAAGTCTCCTGCACGAGATATGGTCCTAGTAAAGCTGCCTCACCATCCTCTAACCAGCCCAAGGGTGATCATCATGGCCTACCATATAAATCCTTTTAAGGTTCCATCTCAGTAGTAGCCTGAAAACTATTATTGTAGGAAAACTCGACTAGGGGTATGTGCTTCTCGCAAGAGCCCCCAAAGTCTAGGACGCATGCTCGCAGCATGTCCTCAGGCACCTGTATCGTACGCTCTGACTGTCTATCTGTCTTAGGGTGGAAAGTTGTGGTTAGAAGCACTTGTGTACCCAGTACCCTATAAAGAATCTCCCAGAAAAGCGACATAAAATGGGCGTCCCTATCTGAAATGATAGAACGAGGAACCCCATGAAGACGTATGATCTCTCAGATATACAACTTTACGAGATCGTCAACACTGAAGGTCTCCTTGATTGGTAAAAATTGATCTACCTTCGTGAGTCTGTCCACAACAACCTATACGGCATCATTGCCTCGAGGTGACCTCGGAAAACCATTCACGAAATCCATCGTGACAATTATCCCATTTCCACTCCGGAATGGGTAACTACTGTAACAGTCCGGCTGGCCTCTGATGCTCCGCCTTCACCTACTGACAGGTGGAACACCTCGTAACAAAACCAGATACATCACTCTTCATACCTGGCCACCAGTACTAATGTCTCATGTCACGTTACATCTTGGTAACCCCAGGATGAACTACCCAAGATGAAGTATGAAACTCCTACATCATCTCCTCGCGTATATCCCTTAGAACCCATACTCGCCCATGGAAACACAGAACCTCATCATTTCCTATCTTCCACCCAGGAGGAGGGTCCTCACTTTCCCCCAACTCCCATAGAACTAGGCCTTCTGAATCAGATTGTTGTCTCATCCTCACTCTATCATGGAGGTTAAAAGTCACAGCTAAAGAAGAAAGATAGGTCTGCCCCTGACTATCGTGCACCTCCAAATGCATCTCATAAAACGAATCCATGAGCTCCCACTCATCACTGGCCTCCTTCACAGCCTGTATCTGAGTCTTCCTGCTCAGTACATCAGCTACTAAATTATGTTTACCAGGTTTATTGGGAAGCTCAAAATAGAAGGACTTTAGGTACTCAACCCACCTTCTCTTCCTCAAATTTAAGTCATGCTCAGTAAAGATATACTTGAGGCTTTTGTGGTCGGTGAAAACCACAAAATTAACTCCCAATAGATAATGTCTCCAACAGCGTAACGCATGAACAACTGAAACCAACTCGAGATCATGCATCAGGTAATTACTCTCATGTGGCCTCAACTACTGAGACCCGTACGTGATTACTCGATCTCCCTGCATCAACACTGCTCCCAGCCCAATACCTAATGCGTCACAGTAAACTATATAGCTCTTCCCCTTCTCTGGGAGTATCACAATCGGTGATGATGTCAACCTTCCCTTCAGGTCCCGAAAGGCTATCTCGCAATCTTCTGTTCAAACGAACTTCACACCCTTCTTAGTCAAACCCGTCAACGGCGCTGCTAAGTGGGAGAAGTCCTAGAAGAAAGATTTGTAGTAACCATCCAGCCCTAATAAACTCTGTATCTCAAACACGTTCTTAGGATGCTCCCAGGATACTAATTCTCTCACCTTCTTTGGGTCCATGGAAACTCCAGCATCTGAGATGATATGTCCCAAGAAGTGGATCTGGTCCATCCAAAAGTGCCACTTAGAGAGCTTAGCATATAGATGATGCTCTCTAAGTGTACTCAATACGACCTCAAGATGGGTGGCATGGTCGTGTCGAGTGTAAGAGTACACCAAGATGTCATCCATGAATACTACCACAAAAGAATCCAGATACGGATGGAACACATGATTCATCAGAGCCATGAAAAATTATGGCACGTTCGTGAGTCCAAACGGCATAACTGTATAATCGTATAGAGAATACCTACTCCTGAAAGCTGTGAGAGGTATATTAGATGGTCTAACGCACAGCTGATGATATCCTGATCTCAAGTCAATCTTCGAGAACACTCGTGCTCCACGAAGTTGATGAAAAAGATCAACTATCCTCGGCAAGGGATATCGGTTCTTAACCATCAACTAGTTCACCTTCCAATAATCCACACAGAGTCTGAGAGTACCATCCACCTCCTTTACAAAAAGGACCGGAGAACCCCAAGGAGAATCACTGGGTTGGATAAAACCCTTTTCCTGTAACTCCTCTAACTTCCTCTTGATCTCCTGAAACTCAGGAGTAGCCATCCTATAAGGAGAAATGGACACTGGTACTTCTCCTAGCACAAACTAGATAGAGAAATCCACCTATTTCTCCGGTGGAAGACCTGAAAATTCACCCAAAAAGACATCCCAAAAACGATCAACCACTGGAGGGAAATCCTCCTGACAAGTCCCCTGGTTGTCCAGATATAAACTCACAATCTAGGTTGTGACTCCACCTCGCCCACAATGATCTGGTTCAGTTTGACTCACCTGAATATCCCATTCACCCCTGTATAAAACCTCTCCACCCTCTGGTGACGTGAAACGCACCCTGCGACGATAGTATTCTACGAAGGCTCGAAAGGGAACCAACCAGTCCTTCCTGAAAATGACGTCATAAGCTGTCATCTCTAAGACATAGAGGTCCCAAAGAAAGTAACACCCACCAACCTCAAGGGGGAACTCCTTTCACTAACGCACACCATCTATTCTAGTCCCCAATGGAGTGTCTAGCTTCATAATATCAGAAGAAGTAGAAACAAAGAGCCCAAGGCTCTCCACTACGTGCACAGATATGAAACTATGTGTAGCACCCATATCAAAAAGTACTTAAGATAAGACAGAAGCTACTAGAATAGTAACTCTGACTGTAGAGGGTCCGGGATTCTGCTCATGCTGGGTCTGTTGCGCTGCATATGCCTGGCCAGTGTCGCAGCCCTGTGACATAGCCTGGATACCTTGAGCTGTCCCGACCTGCTACCTCTGAGATTCTAGTGTCTGGATACCATGACCACAACCACCATCTCTGCCTGCACTCCCTGACATATTCTAGTTCCCTGACTAGTAAGAAGCTGTTGGTCCTGCTCCCGCACTCGGAGTCTACACAGAACCCCTCTCACTAGCCATTGGTTGAAACGCCCTGCAAAAACGCTGCAGATGACCCATCTTGCCGCAAGCTCAGCACTCCACTGGGTCTCATGGACACTGTGGCCTCTTGTGCCCCTCTCTACCACACTGGTAGCACATGACCTAGCCACCTGAAGCATTCTACTGACTGGTATTACCACCCTAAGAGAAGTCCATCTGTCTCTTCCTCTTGCCTGCAGAAATAGTACCAGTTACTAGTGTTGAACCTCCCTGCCCAAACCACTAGATTCCCGCACGTTCCTCTCTGTAATCAGCGCCTAGTTCACAATAGCATGTACAGTAGGCAACCTGAATACTTTCACTAGCTCTCAGATGTCATAATGAAGACCATCCTCAAAACTTATATCTCTCAACGTCTCATCACCCACTAGAACGGGTGCAAAGCGCTGATGCTCAGTAAAACGAGCAGAATAGTCCATCACTGACATAGCGCCCTGCTACAAAGTCATGAACTCTCGAGATCTATCTGCCCTCAGCGTCTCTGGGAAAAATAAGTCATAAAAGACTGCCTAAAAATCCTCCCACGCCATTTCTCTGTGATAATCTGACTGGGTGATAACATGTCACCACCTCTTGGTGGAATCACGCAGTATATAAGTCTTGAGCTTGACCCTCCTCCCTAGAGGCGTCTCAAGATGCTCGAAAATAGTTTGCATCGTTCCTAGAGAAGACTCCACTGCCTGTGGTCCTCCATCCCCTAAAAATGTAGGTGAATGCTGCTATTGGAAGATATGAGTCAGCTCAGCCATAGATGTGGCAGCCTGCGGTGCCCCCTTAAAGGTCTGCATGAACCGCATAAAGCTTTCACGTAATTTCACCTTTGCGCCTGTGTCTGGTATAACAGTTGGCGCCACATCTGGCTCTACTGGAGGATCCCCTGGCAGCCCATGGTCCTTGATCTCTAGAGTATAGTCATCACCGCTCTCCTAGAGAACAACATGTAGTCGTCTCGGCAACATGACTCTATAAGTTCAATAACATTCCTTAGATTCCATATTTATCAGACTAAAAGAGAAGGAACCATGAAGGGAACAAGAGGAATAAGGCATTTCAAGATTTGAAAAAAAAGACTGCATGGCGTGTACAATGACTACATGGTGTGTACTTGACTTCCTTTCCCCTCCCCGGGTCCTTCGACATGTCTAAGCCACATGGCTCCTGTTGAACTAAAACTACACGGTGTGTATAATAACTACACGGCTTGTATGGTGAAATTTTCAAACTGCATGTGTCGTCTGTGACACGGCTGACTACTCGGATTGACACTACACGATGTGTTACACCCACACACGGCATGTACACCACCCAGTTTCCCAGCCACATAGCATAGTCCACACGGTCTAACCTCATACAAGACTACACGACGTGTCCCACAGGTACACGGTGTGTTCAAGGAGAGGTGACACAGACCCGTGTTGTTAGTTACACGGTCGAGTCCCCGGGTCACCCTACACGGTGTTTCCATCATTTACACGGGATGTTCAAGAAAAGAGTTCACCAACCCGTATTTTTAGTTACACGGTCGGACTCCGGGTCAACACTACACGGCGTGTATATCAGGTACACGGCCTGTTTTACCCAAGTCCTTCCCTACCCGTGTCACCGCCCACACAGTGTCTGACACAGGAAGCGACTACACGGCATGTACAGAAGTTACTCGGGGTGTTTTCCCCAAGTTATTCCCTTCCCCATGTCACTGCCAACACGTTTTGTGACATGGAAAGAGACTACACGGCGTGTACTCTGGGTAGACGGCGTGTACTCAAAAAAATCATCATTTTTTCCCCGAACAGAAGGCCACACACGGCGTGTTTAATGTACTACATGGCGTGTATACTGGGTTTCTGGATAGTATGCCTCAAAAACAACACCGGAGCTCGGAAAACACTGAAAAACAACACCTAAGTTTCAAATTCTGACCCGTGAGGGACTATACTCCCCAGGAATCAATGTTTTAAATTTTATCTGTGTTATAACAAAATAAACAGTCAATGATCCACCAAATTCCAGTTAATGGGGGCCCATACTCCCCAAAAACCAAAGTTCGATGTTCATTCTATAAACCGGCCCATACAATATACTCTATCAAACAGAAGGTATTTACCATGCAGCTATCACAACACCATGCTTTACAAGCACAATGACTATCACAACAACATGAAATTTCTAATGCACCTACATGGAATGAAAACTATGCATGGAATTTGATTTAGAGCATGTTCCTAAATGATTCATGAGATAGAATACCCTTATCTCCTCGGGTTGCAACTAAATAGAACCCACATATAAAATATAAACAGCACAATCATAGGTGTGTCACCCAACGGTGAAATCATATCAACTGTAATTTGCAAAATCAATAAAATTTCAATAAGAGGTAAATTGGATTTTCCCTGTACATGGGTTAGATATTCCTGAGCATAGCTTATTACCAACTTCCGTTCTGTACTATCCCTGACTAAGGCTCCAAATAGTAAGTCAAAGAAAATAACCCCTCTGATACCACTTTGTAACATCCTGGTTCTGGGTGCCACGCAATAGGTGCCCCGAACCTGGTTCACCACATGACCTCAAGCGCATTTCCCCAAATTCCAGAGGTTGCCGACTAGCAGCGAGGGACTAGGTCAGATAGTGGCAAAACTATTCCCACATTTGTCAAGGTATATCACAACGGAAAAAAATAAAACATATAGAAACAACAGAAGCAGTAAACCATACACAACTAATATAAACAATTGTAGTAGATATAACCAACTATATATATAGATATGATGCAACATGTATCCAATTCTAAGAAAATAGCCAGAACATGTTAGATAGCAGTACAATAGAATATAGAGTACATGTACTGAAAATAAAAATAGAACAGCCAGCGGAATCGCGAGCCTAAGCCTGGTCCCATGCTCTCCTACACCTCAGCAGCAATCAAGTACCTGTATAGGGACCCTTTCCCTTATCTACACCTACAGAAACGTAATCTGTTTGGGCTAAAAATCATGACCCAGACAGGGTGTGAAAAATGAATCCCAGTAGGAACCCACCAAAGGCCCGTGGCCAACTATGTGAAAGCATGCAACAATAGTGTGCAGTAGTAAAATGAAATAAACTAAGAAGTAATCAAAAGTAACTTACATAACAGTTAAATTGCCATTTAATTATTCATTTAATCCATTTAATATAAAAAACACCACAGTGCTTTTCAAAGTAAACTGCCAAATTTCCATAGACACGTAAACCCTTACCCTCAGGTAAAGAGTATCTAAACGCAAGAATATTCCCACAGGCATATGGATATTTCCCACAAGCGTAAGTAGTGTCAACCACAGGAACAAAATCAACTACCTACAGGAATGGAAGAAGTTTCCCACAGGCCAAGTAGTACAATGCCCACGGGCTAATCACAACACTGCCCTCAGGAAAAACAGTTAACCGGGCCATTCCCAATATGTAAATAAATATTCAAGAGCAATTCCTCTCAAGGAAATTCTGCAAACATTACTTTAGAGGCATACCATCGGGTATCCTGACCAAATGGCTAAAGAGAAAAACACACCCTTGGGGTGGTCCCAGATCCAAGCACTGATCCCAAACAACAATTTTACAATTTTATTTAATTACATGTACAGTTATAGGTAGTCATAATAGCCACGGCCTCAGCCACACGACACCCCAATATGGTTTTGTGGCACCAAAATACACAAAACACACAACAGTTGGAAAAGTAAACACCGAACCACCTACCTTAAACGCCCACGATCGGTATACATGATCATCAATCCCAAAAACACCCAAATATGACACAGATCTGAGGTAAAAGATACACCATTCAAACCAAAATAACTCCTATTAGCATAAGAATTGGTAAGAATTACCTAAGGAGATGGAATCCCTTACCCGTACGGTTCCAATGAGATCGTCCGAGGTGGAAACAGATTCCTGATGTGCACTCGGCGGATCTTCAAAGGTTCATTTATCCCCTCCCGCTCGTTCCTCCGGTTCTAAGCCTTCCCTGTGAATAGGGGAGGCTACTGCCCATTTTATGTGAAAAAACAAAGTAAAGGGCATGTAATTCCTAGTACGTAGCGTGTACATCCCATTTTTTAAATTGTTCCCCAGGCGGTGTCCCGCCAGCATGGCAGTGTTCACCTGTCTACATGACTACACACCATGTCTTCACGAGTACACGGCGTGTTCTGTCGCACAGCTAGCCACCGCCTTATTATTTTCCTATCGACTGACTACAGGGCATGTAAGGAACCACTACACGGCATTTATTTGGTTCCTACACCCTTCATTTCTAACATGGCCACACGCCCTATGTACTCATTACACACGGCCAGAAGTACACGGCATGTGGAAAAAGTACACGACTTGTACTTCCAAAATTTTGGATTTTTCCCCATTTTCCATATTTCCTCAAAAACACTTAAGTAAAAGAGAAAAGAAGAAATCCATACCTCAAAAATAAGAACCGAGTTCTTACATGGTTAATGTATAAAAAAGGGGAAATATATGGTTCATCTTTTGTGGATCATGTTATTCTCTAGAAGTTGGTTTTAGTGCTTCAGGTGTGACCAAGTCATCTTGAATACTCATCGTTTCGAGAAAATATGATTTTTTGGTAGAAACTTATTAAATGATGAAAATATACTTTAAAAGTAAGTATATTTCCTTATTTTCTTAGTCAATATCATAAATAAATTCTGCAAAATTATAAAAGGGAACCTAAAACAAAAAAATCCATTTACGTTTCCTATTTGGGAATCAAAGACCACTTAACCTATCAGAATTTTGTGGTTTTCTGGTGGTCAACATTCTCTTGATCATGTTTTCTATCACTATCCATCAGAACTTGATGGTAATTTTTCTCTTACATATCCATGTTTTCATGAAATCCTAGTATGTGTTATCTTGAGTGACCTTTTTACTTACGTTTCTTCATTTAATGTGATAGTTGTATTGACTCGTTTTCCATATTGGGACTTCCAATAATGTTTCCGAGCCCAATTTTAAAATTACGAGGACCCAATTTCCCAAAGGGGGAATGATGTAATGACCTAGGTATTTATAGAATAATACTTTTTGATTTCTATTAATTTTTTTAAATAAGATATTAATTTTATTTTAACAGGGATTCTTTTTCTGATAGCATACTCGACATTCCATAATGGGATTTCCAAAATCTTACATTGCACACATCATTGAGTTATAGTGAAAAATAATACAATAATAATATTACTATTTTAAATGGTAGTTAACACTTACTTATTGGAATAGAGGGAATGAAAATAATCAACTGAATATTAAAATATCTTTTACACTTGTTCAAATAATTATTCATTTATTATCAAATTTTTTATAAATGGAAATAAAACCAATTTAATATAATGGATGTGTTTTTATGAAAAAATATTTTTAAATGAGAACAATTTTTTTTTCCTATCACTCTTTATAGATTTATATTTGTTGAAAAATATGTGATATATATTCAATGTAATGTTTTAAATTTATCTTATATGTTCTTTAGATATGATATAAGAAAAAATTAATTTTTTTGATAAAAGATGTATTTTTCTAAAAATATAGTTTTTCTACTTTTTAATGATGATCCTTTTTTAAATCAAATTGATGACACCTTTTTATGTTTTATTTCACAAAATAAACTTCTTATTTAGAATCTAAACATCAAAATTTACTTTGGGAAAATTTTTGTATTTTTCAGATAAAGTTTATTTTTTAATGAATAGTGAAAAATGCATCATGTTAATTCAAAATTATCTTTTTATATGATTTATTTATATGGTTAGATTATATTTTTAATTAGTTTTAAAGATTATTTAGATTAAGTTTTTATCTATTAACCCATTTTTTGTCATTTGAAGTAATTTTACTTTTTAACTAGACATAAACACATGTAAATATTTTGATAGATATTACTTCTAAAAACCTGTTTTTTGGTTTTGACAACGAGAATTAATTTTAAATTAATTTTTTGAAATTCAATATTTTTAATTTTTAAAAATGGATTCCATATTTGGAATCAATAGGTCCAAATTCTGTAAATAGGTACCTTTTATTTTTAGACTTTATGAATAGTAACTTCAGTAAATATTTTATTTACCATGGTTAATGGGTAAATTTGGTAAATAAGAGTAAAAATATAATATTATAATAATAATAAATAACCCCAACACATGTACTAACACTATTTGATGAGATACTACAAACCATGGCCATCCTTAGGTCAATTTCAGGACCCATAGATCCACTTGTGTGTAAAAATGACATTTAATTACATTTTAATTTAAAGTTAAGGAAAATATAACCTAAACATGTATCTTTTAGTAAAACAATTTTTATATGGGGTTATATAAGTTATCTTTTCAACTATAAATATTAATTGTAAATTTAAAAAGATTTCATACATCATGGTATTTTATTTATAATTTTTAATCATCAAATAAATAAATATATTTATGACACAATGATGACTTAATTATTACCTTAATAATGAATGATTTAAAATAAATTATTATATAAAAATTAAAATATATTTATTTTTGACAGGTTTTATTCCATACAAGAGTTTTAGGGACTATTATGACTTGTTATGTTTTAATTTTGGATATTTTTTTGAAAGAATAAATTTGTTAAGGATTTTTAAAAAATCATGATATTAATAGTATAAAAATTGGCATAACTGAGTTTAAAAAAATACTATTTTATTAATTGATATAATAGTCCTACAAATATAATATTTGAAAAATGACTTATATAATTCTATAAATTTCATCAATTAACCACTTTAGGTTCTATTTTCATATTATGGTAATTATATTAACCATATACTATGAATGTACAAGAACATATGCTAATAGTTAAATTAGTTAACTAAGGATTGAAGATAAATTATAAGGTTAAATTTTCAACCAAAACATGTCTAAAACATATTGGTTGGGATTATTTATAAAAATAATTATTTTAGCCTCTAATTAACTGAGTTTTGTACATTTTGAATTTCGAAATTCAGTTTATAATAAAATAATCTTCCAAGACATTCCTAAAGTACCCCTCCTCCCTCTTATAAAAGGCTACCACCTCTAACCCCTTACTCACACCTCCAATTCCCCTTGACTAGTCCAAACTCTAATCTAATAATCTTCCAACATCCCTATATTTATTGTAGAAGCCTTAACTTTCTAGTAGATCAATTCAAGAAAGCCTTTTGGCTCAAATCCAAGGGAGTTTTCCATTTTAAGAGGTAGCATCTTCTCTAAAGTTCCTTTCCAATATTCTACTTATTCACTTCATGTTATATTATTATTCTTTGATTACATAAACAACACCAATATCCTAAATACACTAATATGTTGTTATGATATGTATTCTAACTACACTTACACACACCTCCATCTAATGGATTTAAAATATATTGTTTCTATGGGCGGTGAACTACTGCCTCACGAAAAGGTGACTGTTCCATTATCTCCTACCGCCTCTCATGGTGGCCATTATGATGGTACTATATTTATATGATATATATTGTCTTTATAATGTCTTTATATATATGTATTTTTTATTTACAACATACTTTAATAATTTTCATGATGTTTAAAGACGATAATTTCATTTGAGGAAGCACAGACTACCACCCCCTCAAAGTGATACGACTCATTCATGCTATGCATGGAACGTATAAAGGATGGAGTTAATGAGATTTTTTAAAATATATAAAATATACTATTATAATTTATTTATAATATATATATGTATCATTAAGTTTTCATTCCATTAAATATGAAAGATAAATGAAAGTATAATTAATTCGTACGTTTGGCTTACCATCTCCATAAACGATGCATTTCATTTATTATCTCCAAATGTTATGGAATATTATAAACACATATATAATTGATATTATATATATATATATATATGAATAATATTCTAGATATAATGGGATTTTGGACACATTGACAAATTGAAATTATAACAAGATCATTTTCGACTCAAGTACCCAATATCAACAAAATCATAATTAATTTAATAATTTTTATAACATGGTAATAAGTTATATAAAAGGAATAATAAATTTTAAAATGGTTATGAATCAAGTATAAATTAACTTAAGTTTATTATTCATTAAATTAAAGAACAGATTATCCAATTCAACTACGAGGTAAGAGAACCTTTCAACCTCCTCTTTTAGTCAAATACTTCTTTTATATTATGTCTTATAACTTCCATTTTCTTATGTTAGGATATATTATTCTATATAATTATTATTTTTCATTTTATGTCCAAGTTATTAGAGAACCTATTCTCTCTCATCTACTCATTTTATGAATATTTATGTGATGTCGTTAGGCTGCCTAATTTTTTTAAGGGAATTTATACACTCAATTTCAACTCTTTGGGTTTTTACACATACTATGTTTATTATATTATTCCAAGATTATGTGTGGAGTATCTTTATATATATTTATGTCTTAATTTCTGCTTATCTTTTTGTGGATATACTATTGATATATATAATCACCCCCATTGATAAATTCTTACGTTATTTTTATGATCTTTGTAAGGTACTTCATCTCAATGACCTTTAATTGAGGTATATTTCGATAATATATACCACTTTATTTTATACTATGTTTAATAAAACCCTTGGACTTTAACTTTCATTCAAATGGAATATTTTATCTACGAAGCATTTTACTAAATTACAAAATGAATTTTTTTAAAGTATATATCAATAATGACCTCTCCAACATCATAATCGTTATTTGGATTCTTATATAAGAGTTAATGTTTTTAAAAGGGTAAAAATCCCTTATTCAATTTTGGGTGTTTTCATATTGAAAACGGTCTTTCAAATGGATTGATTATTTAAATATCTTGAAATGATTTCTTTTGATTGAAAATAAAATTTTATTAGTGAAATGTTTATATTTGCAAATTTTATATTTTATATAATGGTACATGGACATTTGATGGGTGGTTATGTGATAAACCAATTATGGGTTGTTACGTGATAAACCAAATGACAGATTGTTCCATGATAAACCAAGGAAGGGTGGTTACGTTATAACCTCCAATTCATTGGGTATAGAATTTTTCCATATGGATATTCCATTTAGTTATATGTGTGGAATTTGACTATATTGTTGTTACATTTAAGTATGTTTATGTCCCAAGTAACCTTATATACTATATGTTTCTTTCTATCGGATATATGGTAAAATTTTGGTTACAAAAAGTCTAATAAAATGATCTAATATTCATTGAAGTGTATTTTATAGTTTGTTAAGGTAAAAAGTATTACATTATGATAAATTATTCATGGTTTACATGTTTTTTTTAAAAACTAACAGTTTTCCTTCTTTATGTATCCCTTACTGAGCTTTTCATGCTCATCCCAAGTTTGGAAATTTTTTTCATATGAATTAATGATGAATGGGGACATCGATGGGATCATGGAAAATTCATGTTCTCTAAAACCTCGATCTATAAATGTTTGTTTTTTAATATTTTTTGTTATATGACCAAAATGGATATTGATTAGAATTGTCTACTTGTAATATTCATGTTGTTATGTATAATTTATGACCTAATTCTATAATGCTCTATACTTGAAAAGATCCTCAATGTGAATTATGAACTTAATACAAGATTATGTAATGTTTAAGGCTGGGTCCTTGTAATTATTGTTCAAATTGATCACCATTTATTGATATTGGAATATTTAGGTAGTTTTATCACTCCATCATTAGTATTTTTTGGTTTCTATTTCTAGAAAGAAATCTCATATAATTTTTGTTTGTTTATTCCCTGGTTTTTTGGGTGTGAGTCTTTATTTTTTTTCTCTATAAGATCCCAAATCATGGGTTAGTGTCAAATGAGTGGAGACTTATGATTATAAGGTATCTAGTCTCTAAACTATAACTAAATACTTTCTTTATTTTAGGTGTGTGTGTTGTGCAGTCATGCTACCTACCACATGTTCCACCTATAATTTAATTATAAGTTTTAATTATGGATTTTAAGTTTAATAATGTGATATTTATCTATTTATTACCTATAAATTAAAGGAATCCTAAAATGATCCCTTGGAATTTTTTTTTTTGCTTAAATTTTGATAAATCAAGTGACGAAACTAGCGATGTTTGGATTGATTAATAAATTGGAAATGTTGAATGGTTAATGATTCTCTCTTTATGATATGTTATATACTAATTTAATGGGGATAAAATTAATGGTTCTCATTATGGGGATTCCTAGGTGTGGTTTTCCTATGGTTATAAGGATGATGATTTCTTCAAGGTGTATTTTTATATTTTGGGATGGTTATATTTCCCTAGATTAATTTTCTTGTTCTGGTATAGATATATTTTCTTGGATTTATTTTCATATTTTGGGATTGGTATATTTCCTTGGGTGTTATTCTTGTTTTTGAGATAGGTATATTTCTCCCTAATAGATTCATATTTTTAGAGAAATTTGAACTTAGATGAAGAAGGTTTTATTGAACTCTATGTGTCACTATGGAGCCCTATGATTGATGATATCGTGTATTCATTTAATATTTTCCAATTCAATTGTTTATTTGACACATCAATATGCACTTATTCATTCTGAATATGTTTATTAACACAATTGGTGGTGTCCAACTAGGTCACACTCATACCTTACTCAGGACTCCATTAGTACCCATGAAGACTTTATTTTTTTAGGATAAGAAATGGGTATGTCCACTATAACTAATGCATGATTTGGATAGCTAGGATAGAACATTAGAGATTGGGACTGAGCATAGATTCAGGATCATTTTTCTAGAGTCTTTTCGTTTTTAATTTTTTTTTATTTTTGGATTTTATGTATTTTATATGTCATTTTTTATAATTCATGTGTATGAAATGCCTCACATTTAGATTAGCATGTTTTTTAAAACATGTAAATTGGTTATTATGATATTGTAGAATTTCCTTGTATGTGATGATTATAGGGTTATAATTGTCCTTTTATCATTTTTTTGTAATTATTTCTACTTCAATGGGTTTTTATAGTATCTCCATGGTATTTTCATAGTCCCTAGATACTATTTGTTAGTATTTGGAATACATGGAGGAACATCTAAGTTCATGTGGTGATCATCGGTCTGATCACTATCAAGTGCTCTGAGGTTATGAGATGTGGTAAACAAGGTAATCATTGAGATTTTCATTCTTCTATAGAAATGATTAACATTATAAGGTGCTTCCTTTTTAATATTTTTTAAATTATTATCAAAGATATTAGTTTTATATTTATTATGTTTTTTCTCTTTTTTACCTACTAATATTGAATTCATTAATTATGGTGGTGGCCTGACCTAAAAATTAAATTTTTATTTCAAAATCACTTTTAAGGAAAAAGTGGCAAACCGCTTAAGTTCAACATCAAAGATCAATGAGTGCAGTAGGAAATCACAAAATCATTAAAAACGAGACTAAGATTATTGGAGTCACTTACCCGATACAGCTCCCACTAGAATGTCTTAACCTTATTATGCGGATACTCTTTGATTAAATCTTCAAAATGATCGACTAGTTTGTCCCAAGTCTAGATATACTCTTCCATGTCTATCTTCCATTAATTAAAGCCCCATGCTAAAATTCAGTCTTGTTGGTTGATCTATGACTTTTGTTCCTTATTAACATCATTTCAGACCTCTCTTTCTAGTATTTTATTCAAATCCTCCTCTAGAGCATTAATCTAAAAAACCCCTCTCGTCACTTCTATCTTAGAATGAAGAATTAAGTCGAGGTATTTCTCTATGCCCCCATCGCCCTTTTCTGCTGCATCACCTATACCTTGGACCTCAGCAGATCCACTCTTGTCCTTATTGTGATTTAAATAATTTCCAGCTATGGTTAGTTGATAAAGAGAAGGTAGAGTTATATTGTTATTATTATGGTGGAGAATTTATGTAGTTGACTGTATTATAGTGTGGGTGGTGTGGAAAGGTGTTAAGAGAGATATTAAGAGGTTTGGATCAAATTGGTATCACTATATGTTGTAAATATTATTATTTCCTTTTCTAATTTATTAATTAATATTGGGCATATTAAACCTTAAAGAGGTAATAGTTTTTTCATAAGGCCTAAGATTATGGATGTTAATAATTATTGAATTAATTATCAGCAGTGTATATATTTAAGATATAATGATGAATGTAGTGGAATATTATATGTTAATAATTAAAATGTATGGATTGCGAAAATGATTAATATCTTATAGATATAAGCGTTTTAATTGTAATTTTTAATAAAATAAACTTTTATCAAGAATATTAGTGTGAATATTATTCCAAAATTGATGATGGGATATTATTAAATTATTGGGAATTAATTAAAAATAAGTTATTAGTATTAGTATTCAACCATTAAGCTTATATTCTTATAAATGTATTCACTTCCTTTTCCTTAGTTAGTGTAACTAGTTCATCATGTGGGACGTTAGTTATAGATTGATGATTTGATTTGATAGTTTCTGTAAAATAGTTGTGTGTTATAATATTCAATATTTTTTTCTTATTATCTACCACATGATTATGATAACTTAATGTATTCCCTTATATGGCCTTTACGTCGAGTGGTTATCCTAATATAGGGGTTTTAGATAATATAGATAGTTGACTACCCCCCCCCCCCACCCCACTCTTTCTTCCACATATGGTATGTATATGGGAATATCCTAGATTTTGTGGCTTAAAGTTATAGGATATTTACAACAATGGGTTGTAATAGATTTTGGTTGTAACCTATAATAATATGTGAGTTGTCACATCTTATGGTTATCATATATACATGCATCCATGCTGCTATGACTTATGGTTATTACATTTGTACTTATGAACAGGCTGGTGTGGATTAATGTATAGTGTGTATTTACATAGGTTGTGATATTTCATAGTCATATTATGTGAATATATTGATTTCATGTTTATATGGATATGATTGTGTGGTTTTGGCTGTGATGTTTTAATACAATTGTGCATTATGGATTATGAAGGGGAAGGGAAAACCTAGACATGATACATTTGAGTTCAGTAAAACTGATTTTGTGGAAAGGTGGTAGTTGGGTAACCTTCATCAATATATATGAATTTGATATTATGCTACCCACTTCAATGAATTATTTAGTGAGAAACCTTTGTGAGGATTGGAATATTTTTAATCTGATTTAGGAAATGAGTTGATTTCATTAGTTATTCATGGGGGGATTTATGATTCCCCTTCCATATTTATATGAAATGTTTTGGGGAGGTTCCTAGGGATTATACTCTAACTATCACCCTAATATATATATATATATATATATATATATAATGTCTGTATGAAGGTATGGGTGATTAATCTAGAATTTACTAGATTATTGAGGTGGCTTGAGGGTTTATGTTGTTTGTAGTCATTGTCATGGGTATTTATCATGGAATTTCTCATTTTGGTCTAGACTTGTTTGAAATTACATGAATTGAAATTGTATTAATTATTATTATGGAGTTTATTAGCATATTATTTTTCATATGTGGAATTTTGAGGGTAATGTATCCTATATATGTGTCTTTTATATCGTCAGTTATAGTCTCCAACCCATGGCTTATTAGAGGTGGGATTTTCTTGTCACTCTTTTTTCACAACTGGCCTAGGAGGTGATCCCATGGGAGCGGGTCATAACAAGGTGGTATCATAAAATATTTTGATAGATAAGATGGAGCTTGAGGATAGGCACTATTGATGATTATAAGGTTGAGTAAGGAAAGAGTTTCATTTTAATTTAGTGTGTGATATAATAAAGGGAGACCAGATACAACATAGGTGATAAAGGAACCCTATGATGTGATACCAAGACTTTAAGATTACTAAATATACTAGGTTAAGTGATACTTTGTGTGGGGTAGTGAACTATGTAAGGATCACTCATTATGATTATTTAGTCATGTGATTGAATTAGTTAGGTGATGGGAATTTGGATTTATCTTAGTTAATTAATCTTAAGGAATCCATATCCCATATTTAACGATTCCCAAAAAAGTTTATATTTTACATCAGTGAATCCTAGTAACTATATTCACTAAGATAATTCCATTAAATTTCAATAGGATATAGTAAAACATCAATGGATAGGTTAATTGGATGAAGAAAACACTTGTTGGAATAAATTTCTTGAGTTTTAGAATCAAGGCCTACAAAAGTATGGGATATTTTATTTTTATCATGATATTGTGACATGGTAATAGGATGTGAAGATTTATTTTAGTTTTATCCATTATAAGAAGGACCACTAATTATAGTGGTTTTTGTATGATATAGGGAGCTACTCATCATTAGGGTGTTTTAATCCTTTATATCATGATGAGTCAAACGTTTCATGGGATATGTTTTTTAATTATTTTCAGGCTAATTTCTTTTCATAAACTATAAATGTGGAATATTAGGAAGATATTCTCTCTTATCTGGTTTATTTACATCATTTAGGAGTTGTGTATTAAATTCATGAACATCCTATGTAAGGCTTCAAATCCCATTCTAGATGAAGAGGCTAGAGTGAAGAATTTTGAGGAGGTGTTTCACCCAAATATCCAATGCTAGGTTACACCATTCTTATTGTTGATGTCCCTTTTTTTAGAGAAGGAATAAGTTATTGAGATTATACTATCTTAAACTAAATCTTCATGATAAGGGATTCATTTGGAATCCCCAGGAAACAAAGCTATAAGATAATGTTATAAGATGACTGGTCAATTAATGATTCAGAGAGTGGGGAGTTTGATTCAGCTTTCTTCATCTTGTTTAATTGGATATTTAAGTTATTATACCTCTTTTAGGATAATATTTATTTTCTCCCTCCTTTAGAGTGCATGGACATTGAAATCTTGATTTCTCAACATTCCATGGAAATCTATATACAGTTGGATTTTTGTTATTGGTTTATTCATTATGGTAGTATCCTCTAAGGTAGAAGTATATGTGAGGTGCTCAGAGAATTGGTAAGTGGTGAGGAGATGTGGTTTAATTAGGATAGACCTTTTACATCCCTTTTAATTTGGGATACAGGGTTGACCATAGTTATGTAGAAGCTAAACATTATTTCCAAAGAGGTAAGGGAGAAAGATTCAATCATTTGAATTCCATTGACTCGAAAATAGTATTAATGTTATATATCATGTGAAGTAAAATATATTTAAATTATACATGGGTATATACATTACTTGACTTAGGAGATATACACTCCTTTATGTCACATTCCCTGGTCTAGAAACTAATACATGAGGTGGAGAGGCTTCCAGTTCCCTTTGTACAAATTATGCTAGTTAAAGGCCATTTTATCTTGCATAATGTATTTTGTGATTATGAAACAATTTAAGGGGAAAATCGGCCTCTGGTAAAAAAATTATGTTTTCATATTCATTCAAAAAAATTATCATTTTCATGTACGGGTTTTATATTTTATTGGCTATCATCGATTAAATCAGTCAGAGAGTTATATTATCTGATTCAATAGAGATCATATTATGTTCATTGGTGATTGAGACCATTGAATGTGTTAGAGATGTGTTTATTCCTTATATTATATAATGATTGATCAATTTTTTAGCTTATAAATGGTTTATTTGTTAGGGGTGTTGATGATTCTATAATAATACCCTAGTGTTTTCTCTAAAGTGGTTGTAACAATACTTGTACAACATAAAATCATGTTTCGAATATAATTTTAGTTATTTTTTGTCTCAAAATTTGATTTCCCTATATATAATTGAACCTTATATGTTGTTGGAGTTGTAAATTTTAATTAATTATCTCCTTTATTGAGTTTTTATTCAACCTATTGAGTCACCATGGGGTGATTTGTTTTTGTTTACAAAAAGAAGGAGAATAGTATTCTATTAATGTCCATCAATCATTATCTCTTGAATTATGGGATTGTGAAAAACCCGTATCCCCTACTATTGGTTGATGGTCTATTTCATCAATTGAGGGGAGCTAGAAAATTCTCAAAGATTTATTTGTAGTCTAGGTATCATCATATTCTGATGAAAGATAAGGATGTCCTAAAGAATAACTTCACCTTTCATTATGGGTAATATGAGTTTGTGGTAATTCTGTTTAGTGTCACAAACACACTATCCTTGTCCATGGGACTAATAAACTCCATATTTCATGATATTCTCAACTGGTTTGTAGTCATGTTCATTAATGAAATCATTTTGTATTTTGAGTCTAAGGAAGATCATATAGGGCACCTAAAAGTATTTTTAGAGGCTATTTGGAACCATCAGTTTCTTGTAAAGTAGTCTAAGTGTAAATTATAAGCATATGATGTGCATTTATAAGGATTTTTCATGTCTTATTGAGTCTCATTTTTTTGTTCCTTTTATGATCAAAGTAATTTTTTATTGTGTATCCCCCAATAATATTTCAATGCTCAAAAATTCCTTGGTCTTGTAGGCTATTAGCAATGATTTTTTTCTGAATTTTTTCTGATTATGAATCCTCCAAAAATATTATCCTAGAAAGAGTAGAATTTTATATGGATTTATTAGTGTCAGTTTTATTTTGATTATTTTAAGAAGAAGTCGGTTAGTGCTCATATTTTTAATTTTCTAGAGGAAGAAGTAATGGTTGAGGTATTTATATGATTTTCTATTCTGTTGATTTAGTTGTGTTCTAGTAAATTAAAGAGTGGTCCTCTCCGATGAGTTTTTATAGTTACAAAACCATGATCATAATTATTCTCTTAATTTACTCAATAATTCCAAAATCATGTTTATATTAAAGTTAGGTAAACACTATTTATTTGGTGAGTGTTATATAGACTTTATGGATAACATGGGTTAGAGATATATATTCTCTTATAAGGATTTGAACTTATCAAAGAAATGGTAGAGATAATTATTAAATGGATAAAACATTGAAGTTTTTTATACATCAAGTAAAGTAGATATTGTTACTGACATGCCGAGGAAGAATTCATGAGGCAATATTGTTTTTAATTTTGATTATTCTTGGAGTGTGAATGTTGAGCTTGTAGTGATACACCATGATATGGTTAAATTCAACAGTATAGGGTTTCTATATTAAATTCTAATATATTAATCATTGCTTAAGTGTGTAAAACAATCTCAATAGGAGGATTCCATGGTGTAGTTTTAGTAATATCTTATTGTTTTAAGTGATCCCTTTTGAGGGACAGTATAAGGATGATCAGCATTAAGTATTATTCCATAGAAGGATCCTTGTTCCCTTAATGATGTGTGAGGTGGTTATTCATCTATTTCAAATATATCCCTAATTATTATATCGTAGTGTGTCTAAGATATATCATGCCTTGAGGGGTCAGTTCATATGTTCAGTGATGAATAGATTGTTTTTATGTTTATATCATATTTTTTCCTCTATCAAAAATTGAAGTCCAAACATCATGTTCTTAGTGGGGTTCATTAGCCACTAGATGTCCCTTGGTGGAAGTGGGAGGATATACCAATTAGTTTATAAAAAATACCTTGAGATTAAGTTTGATATGATGTTATATGGGAGACTATAGACTTTATAAGGAATTAAAATCACTTTATGGTGATCGGGGCGTTAAGAAAGTTTGATGTACAATTGAGATAGTATTAGGATGATATTTTTATACTATATGTGGTCCTAAGGATATTCATCTTTGATCATGAACCACATCCTACTTACGATGTTTTTATGCGTCTTTAAAATGTTCTTATAACTCATCATTTCCTTTTATCCAAAGATTTATTGTTAGAAAGGGTAATTATCCAGACATTGGAAGATATATTGTACGCATACATTCTAGATATTGAAGCTTTATGGGCGACTCATCTACCATTGGTTGATATTTATAATAATAATACCTATCATAACACGATCATTGTAGATCCATTTGAATCACTGTATAGATAACCATCTAGGCATCTATTGTGTTAAAATCATGTTGTAGAGTCCTCAATTCATAGACTGGAATTGGTGTATACATTTATAGGGATGTTTCAAGTGATTCACGAGTTGATTAAGTCAAATCAAAATCATTATAAGTCATATTATAATCATAGGAGTTAGCCTATAGAGTTCAATATTGGCTATCATATATTCTTGATGGTATATTCTCCTCATGAAAAGTGGAGGTTTAGTCATAAGATAGAGTTTTCTCCCTATTTTGTTGGTCTATTTGAGGTGTTGTAATATTTTAGTGAAGTTGTGTATCGAATTGGTGTTTCCCCCGTAGATGAATTGTATCCAAAAAAATATATATATCAAAACTTTTTCAATTTATTCATGATGAATTTAATATAATTTTCATGGGTGTGTTCAAAATTTTAGACGATGTGATATTCAAATAATGACCTATTGGGATCAAGACTGTTAGAAAAAAGTGTTTTCTGGGAATTCTATACCTTTTTTCATGCTAAGTGGTGTCATGTTGCCTTATAAGAGAGTAAATTGGAATGTATTTTATATATGAAATATCAATATCCTAACTTTTTAATGATTACATTTATTGATATGATTTATATGACGTTGGATTGATTAATGAGATGTTGATGATGTTTTGTGATTTTATGAAATTTTGTATGATGATTTGGTTGTTCTCCTATTATAGAGAGATCTTTATTTGAGAGGTAACTCATGGGGTGTGTTTTATAAACCCTATAATATTTCCTTATTTTATTTTTTTGAATATTCCTGACGATAATCATTCATGAGGTATTGGACATATGGGATTATATTTTTCTCATAACCCTCCATTGTCATTTCTCCAGTGTTAAAGGAGTCTGGGATGTTTTGAGGTAGTATTGTAGGTCAAGGAAATAGTTTGGTCAATTCTCTTTGGAATCACTAAATAAAGGTTACATTGTTCATGATGATATATTTCGCAACATGAATATGTGTCACGAATTTGGGGAATAATTTGTTATTTTTTACTTATGTGTTATTTTGGGTATAAATTTTAGTCAATGTATAACCTTATTTCATCACGATGGGAAGAGTCTTGAGAAGAATTTTAGAAAATTTAAAACATTACATATCTTATAGAATCCTTTTGTTTGGATTAATTCTCTTATGTATTGGATTCCCATCATTTTTTGTTATATATTGAGGTGTTTCTATCAATTTTTGAAGAATATGAGGGATACTTCATTGGTTCTTCCCCATAAGGGATCATTGTTCTATAATTTGTATTCTATGTTGTTGTTTTAGTCTAAGATTTATCAAAATGAGTAAGGAGATCTGGTGTCACGCTATTATTTACAAGGTGTTTGAAAATTTCTATATTACACCCTTATCCACTTCATATACCTCTTTATTTACTCCAATGAAATCATCATTGACTATGGTAAAAAGAGGTATATGTATGTAAATATCATGTAATGATCTTTGGGTCTAGTCCTTTCATAGAATGATGAAACCTTATCACTCTATGATATAGTGTTTTCTAGGATAATCTATAAATCTAGGGTCCCTATAAAATTTTTTCAATTGGATTTTTATACCCTCAAACCCAAGAAGGGTATGGGGTTATTTTGGAAGATCCTAGTGCTTTATGATGGATCCTTAATCCTTTTTTTGGTGAAATTACTACTTTTGACTTAAGTTATCACTATTTACCTCTTCCCTTTTGAATTATTCTCTTGTTTTTTCTTACCAATCCATGGTTGTATCTCTTCCAAAAAAAAATTACATTCCTTATCAATAATTGATGGAGGATTCATGATGGGATTATTTATTAATTAATCACATGTTCATTGTGGGCGATTATGTTGGAAATTTTCATTCATCATATCATTATAGTTTGTGATCATGAAAGCTTTGTATTGAGGAGAGGGATTTAAGAATTATTTAATTTAATTCAGTATAAATGTGGGATAGCTGGAATATTATTTATAATGTTTAAATAATTTAGATTATCTTAAATAATTTAATAACATGTATAAAAATAATTAAATGAATTGTATTGATTTTTCTCATGTGATTATAATTAATCTTATTATCATTGACCCATTATGTTTTATAGATACGTAGATACCCTATAGTCTTTATCTTTTATCCTTCCGTGCATATTTGGAATGCATAAAACTATTAAAAAATATAAATATGGTAATACAATGAAGATAATAAATGAGGTATTCATTGGTTTTATCATTATTCCTTATAAATGATTAAGATGAAAAGGAATTACCTTGAGAATTTTAATTGGTCGATTATCAATTATATTAGTTTTTTATTTATTTAGGTTTTTTATTTTGGAAACCTACTCATAATCAATCAATTAAATAATATGGTAAATAAATATAATGATTACTATAATTATTACTAGTGGTTGATAACATTCATACCCAGTTTGTTATAAGATTTATTGCATTAATTGAAGAATTATTGATTTCTCATTGAAATTATTGCTATTGGAATTCTGATTTATTATAATATATATATATTATAATATAGTTTCATTCATTTTACATAAATATAAACTTTGTTTAACTGTTCGACCTGGTGAGGGTTAATATGTGTTGATATTATTATGGTAGTGGATCGATGCAGTTGATGGTGGGATAGTGTGGATGGTGTGGAAAGGTGTCGGGGTGATTTGTAGATGGTTGAATTAAGTTGGGATCCTTGTTAAGTTGTTAACGGATTATTTATTACTATTGATTTCTTATTCCATTTCACATATATTCTTCCATAAAGTAGGAGTAGTTGTGTCTCAGATTTTGGGATCATGGGTGGTAATACTTGATTTATTGATTTAGAGGATGGTGTTTTGTAATATTTAGTGATGAATGTAGCATAATTTGATATATTAATAAGTAGAAACTATGGTATGAGTAAATAATTAAAAGATCATGGATATGAAAACTAGAATTAAAATATTGATTAAACAAAACTTGTATTTAGATGATTAGTGTGAATATTAATCATTAATTAGTGATGTAATATTATTAAATTATTGTAAATTGATTAAAAATTAGTGATTAGTGTTCATATTGAACCTTGATGATTATGTTCTTAAAAAACATAAGATTATTAGTCCTTAGTTATGGATGTTGGGTTTCATGTGGTATATTAGTTACATGTAGAGTCTCGGATAGGATATATTCCTTTGTAATGGTTGTGTACTATAATATTCATTATACTCTATTATTTATTACACTCCACCGCATGATATAAGTAACATGAATGGTTCCCATGTTTGTCTTGTGTTTTTGGTGTTATCCTAATATTTGGGTTGTTGAGAATACAAATGTATGACTATAACCTATACCCTACTCTCTCTTCCAAACATATTATTTACTTGGGTGTATATATGTTATAGAGGCCTATGGTTATAGGATATGTACTTTTATGGGAAATAATGGCTCAAGTTTTTAACCTACATGGGTATATGATGTTTGGAGACTTAAGTTTATAGTGTATATATGTATCTAGGATGTAATAGATTATATAAATTACTTATATACTTTTGAACATGTAGTAATGACATAGGGTATAGTGTGTATTTTCTACGTTTTATAGGCATCTAATAATAATTATTAAAGGATGTTAAAATAATAGAAACCCAAACCAAAATATACATTCTAAAATAAATGAAACCATGAATATAGTGTAAATGAAGGATCAAAGATATAGGTGTTCGTAACTTAAACCAATGACATTACATGCTATTGTAATTTCATTCTCCTATACTTGATGATTATCACCAATGATAAATTTAAATATTCTTCACTATATAGTGTATCCATGAGAAGACTAGATCACATTTCATTTAAGCAAGATCATCCTTCTCATCATGGCATGCAAGCTCCATGGATAGGTAATAATGAAAAAAGAGAGAGTTTTGGTTTGAGATATTTTTACCAAGGATCAACCAATCCCATATATAGCAATTTAATAGTGTTGGGATTATTCATAAATCTATTAGTGATTCTCATTAATTTTATATGAGCATACTCAAGTGTTATAATGTATAATAAAGTGCATCATAATCTTGATATATCATTTGCATGAATGTATAAAAATCTATTATATTACATCTTATTTTATCTCTATTTAATAAAAGTTTATTGTCGAATACTTCATGAATTCTAACCCTTAATCTATGGATTACACATATATCATACACATTTGAAAGATATTCTATGCTACATGACATGATCAAGTCATATTAAATTACTTGCAATACAAGTAAACTGTGATATAACACAATTATACATTAGGATTGAGTATAAATGGAATGCTTCATTAATCTAGGTCTGATTACATACCTATATCATATATAATGATATACCCAAACCAATTTAGTATATAAAGGTCATACAATATGACATGTTTATATCATACCTTATGTTATAGGTCAAAACACGTCACATTTGTAAAGTATTTAGGGAATATATCTTTTAATATCCCACTTAAAATAAATCCTAATATACTTTGTGTCATTTAACCATACATAATATCATATAAAATAACATGTGAAGCAATACGAAAACAACTATTTAGGATATCTTCCAAAACACTTTTGGAAAACCATCGTTAATTTAACTGTGTATCACATCATATGTTACACCTTCTAAATACTCATTAAAAACTCTTTATGACTAACCGTAAAACACACGTTTGTAGTATCTCTATATGTAAAGAAAATCCCTATTAAATCAACCAATACTAGTGATCCCATAAGCCTTTATATAATTTCAAATTAGTATAAATCATTGAAAATGTAAATGTATGCAAAGAGACATGTCTAGGAAAGTATCAATGTTACTCAATATGCCATGGTAGTTCAGGTGTTCCCTATCAAACACATGTATATCTACAAAATTATCCAACAGTCACATCACACTATCAAACACTATTATACATTCACTTTGTCCAAGACATTGAGTTACTATAGTACATAGATCATGTTAATCACATATAGCCAACTCATATTTTCATGACTCTATGAATACAGACTGACCAAGTTCATGGATACATCACATTTCTTTTGATGATCACTTTATAGGTCCCCTACCCAAAAAGATAAGAACATCATGTTTTTTATCATGGTGTAACCGCACACTACCTAGTTTATCCCAATCGAGGGCCCATATTCCATACTCATAATAAAATTGAAAAATTAATATATGTGATTAGCTCCATCTAATGACATTATTAGAAATGTACATAACCATCCCCCAATTAGATCATCCTTTCATAAAATAGGTATCAATGTATGAATGTTTTGAACTAGATATGTTTATAACCTTAGATAAAATGTTTTATGATCCATGAACCCCTATAATAACAAAAAAATAGTGTATGAAACTCCAATGTGGTATACTTAGTGAGTAATATAGCACACAAAAATAATTTTTATTCCACATGATCATATTTTATATCTCATACAATAATCTGTCTCATTATAACCCTAATATTTAATAAAATCCTATAATATTCTATGATGAAAAGTTAGGGATCACCCAGAGCCATACATGGAGATTAAAATTATCATTACACTACAAAAAGTGTATATCAATATTTGTATACATTTTTAGCTAAACTAAAAGAATGATAATTCAAAAATTTCCTTTTATATGATACATTTTATATTCATAAATATCTTTTATGAATACTTAAAAAAAATATGCACCAATCTATCATATCATATATGAAATACTTTTAGATCATCTTAATGCTTACTATGATTTCTAGTATTTTGTATACTCATTAAATCTATATGCAATTCGTATCACATATTTATATGAAAATATAATAAAACTCTCCTAATAAACTCTTTAGTAATTAACATTTATAAAGAAATAAAGTTTGAATGATAGTTATATTTAGGAATCATAATCTTAATGTTTAAATCCATGAACATAATCAAACTTATTAACTCCATAACATCAAATTTCAGGATGTTAACAACTTTTTTGTATACTTACAACTCTTTCAAGGTTTAAAAATATTCTCCTTGAAAATTTTACATTAAAAAATTATTTTGAGATCTTATGGTAATTGATGTAATTGTTTACATTATTTCTTACAAGCAGATCCTAAACTCTTGTACTATAAAGTAACATTTACTATGTTATAGTAACTAAATTTAACTCTTTACATTTTACTATTATACCCCAAAACTCTTTTAGGATATTAAGTGAATAATGAATTTTAATTTTTATTAGCATAATCCTTTATGAAATATTGTTATTCTATTTATCATAGTAGCTAAATGTAACAATTATATATTAATTTTTTTCACATATCCTAAAATATATAGTATTTTAATTGAAAAAAAAATTAATTTTTTTCTGGTATAATTTTTGAGTTGTTATATTGAGTTCTTTATGTTCAAAAATTCTGTGACTAGCCTCTTGTATGATATATTATTCCCATAATATCATGATGATATAGAAAAATATTCTATGTTTAAGAAATAAATCTTATTTCCTTTTGTATGAATATTATACAAACTATTATTTTCATAAAATATATTGTATTATATGTATTATTATCATTTATCCTTTAAAATTAAGACTATTAAAGTATAAAAATAGACGGTAGGAACACCTTCCCTCATAGTTTAAAAAATTTCTACATAAAGATTTTATCCTGGATAATATATTTTTTTATCCTTGTCTCATTTTTAAAACATGTTATAGGATATAATGAATCATAAACCATGTTCATAAAATTAATCATTTCATTTTGTTCACAAGAAACTATTTGTTTATGAAAAGGCTGTCTTTTCAAATAAGATAACTGAGATGAAAGCATGATACCTTTATTTAGATCAATCTAGACTTTATTTATTTTTTATTTTCAAATATTTTAGGAATCAAAAAAAAATTCTTAAATGAATGGAAACTGAAATCTATAAAAACCCATCCCATTATTTTAAATTCCTATATATTTATAACACATAAAAAATATACATTTGGTATCATATACCCCTAAAACCAGAATTATTGATTCCAATAATAGTGATACCTGACAAGTACATTAAATGAAGTTTTATAATCCCTTTTAAATAATTTAAACAATGACTTTATATGGAATTGTTACACATTTTCCTAATAACACCATGTTTTCATGACAATAACTTTCTACTCAAAGAAACACTTTTTATCTCTCCAACTAACTTTTTCTCCTTCTAGCTTGAAATTTTACCCACTTATACTATTTATACAGCACCAAAACCTAGACATAAAATTCCTAGTTCATCTATTATCATATTTTGAGAATATCAAGTAAACTTTTATATGAATTCATTCATCTTATCAAAACATTTTCATAGATGAAAAAAAATTAATTACTTAACAATAAAAAGACATATGGTAAATCTTAAGGCTTTCTAAGTCATGAAAATACTCAATAATATTGAGTATCATTAACATACCCAATCATATTGAGTATATAAGACTAAATATTCATTAATTCATTTTTAATCTAATTTCTCTAAAACCTCAATTGAAGAATTCTATACTTATTAAAAACACAATATTCAAATATTGAACAACTTCAATACTTTGGTACTTAAAAAGGTGTTTCTATAACACAGATTATTTCATGTTAATTAAAAAATCTTCTAAAATTACCATTCTTAGGGATTTCTTTCATTTCTCTTCAACTTTCTATAAGATTTATCTAAAATATATGTTTGATTATAATAATTTTATTTATCTATAACATGATATTTTTTATATGAATATCATATTTTACTATCATATAATAAGTACTTTATTTAAATAGGATCCCACTAAAATTATGACTCCTCCATATCCATTAGTGGGAAAAGTTGTATATCTTATAATGACTTTCACTATGTTTCAATTAAATAATCCATGATTATATCTGGTAGAAAATTATTATCAATCATGTTATATATGACTCTAGTATAGTTAAGTGGATAAATATTTAACCAAATCCATCATATGAATACAAACTCAACTTTATTAATCTTGTATCTTAACAGTTATGGTTTCCTAACTATGTATAACCTAAAGAAAATGGCCAGAATAAGTAATCTAACTATTAGGTTAACCTCCTTACCTTCTTACCTAACATAATATAATCTTTGGGAACCTAATAGTTAGGTTAACCCATAATAAATGATTAAGGTCTTAATAAGTGGTACTTTTTAAGGAATCTAACAATTATTATTTTGAAGAGGGTTCCTCATTAAAGGAATATATCACTTTTTATTTTGAATTATTTTAATATCACTATCTTATTTCAGGTTATTTCCTTCATATGTATGCATGAATATTCCATTTTAGTTCTGAACTGTATTCCCTAAAAAATATCAATATTTTTGAACCATATTGATTTTTATCCATTTACACAACACACAACTTGTGTTAAGCTCCAAAAAAATAGAAACGAAATATATTTACTCATATCCAAATTTATCTCATTTATGAGGTATATGAACATTTTATATAAACTTATAGAATTATATGAGATAGAAAATATCTACATGAGTGTGATTGAAGCCACAAAATAGCCAACTCTGACCTTCCTAGAACAAGGAATAATCGATGAAACTAATGGGAAGTCCATCTCAGAGTACCTCTATCCATAGATACAATACTAAAGATTGAATGTAATTTATCAGAACTAAAATACATAATATGTATAAAATATATTCAACAACTAACTTCTATATAATATGTTTTCTTAGAAACTGTGGTTAAATTAGTAGAAAAATAAATCTTTTGTTGTCATACCTAACATGTAATGTATGGTATGAAAATTACATTAGAACCATCTTAATAACCTTAAACTATAGAATACATATATTCACAATATAAGAAATTTATACCCAAAATTAATAAACAAGCAGAAAACATTAAAATAAATTAATAGTTCATATATATAATAATAAGATAATCATTATGAACAATTCATAAACAAAAAATAAATATAAAAAATTTATAATTTTATATAATTATTAAGAGAATTAGATAATTTTTCAAATAAATACTTTATATTTATTTCATAATATAGAGCACTTCATATAATATATTCTATGGAATTTTCTTTCAATATATAATATTTTATGAGTTACAAACATTTTATTTTCTAAGTTTTATTGTGTAAACATTTTACATAATTTAAATATCATATATTTATAAATATTTAAACAATCATAAAAAACATTTGATATTGTTTAAATAATATCATAAATAAGGACCCTTAATTTGAATTATTCAAATTAAGTATTACAAACAATTAATTATATTTGAATGTTAAAAATTTATGTTTTTTAATTCTTTTTTTAATTTATATACACATTATAGATTATTATTACTAAATAAAAATATAATTTATAATTCATTAGGAAAGCTATATAATTTGATAAAATGGATTTTTTATATTAAAATTTATTGTTGTGGGATATTTTATAATAATGTTTCATAAAAATTTATCAATTTATTATTAATTATTTGTAATTTTTTAATTTATAAATAGTCTATAAATTAATAAATACCCCCATAATAACTCTCTTTATTATTTATAATAAATTTATATATAATAAATTCAAATTTATAATTTAATTTCAAGAAAACAAAATTTTCTAAAATAATCATATTTTATTGTCTATGGGGAATCTTAGGATATGATTGATAAGTCCTGGAATTATGTACTATCAGTTGAAGATTACAACTAATATTCATGTCCTTAAATATGTTATAAAATTAGTGCACAATCATTTTTAAACTACAACTAAAAGGATAATTGTGACATGTGATATCAAGTATCATAATTAACAATTAGATTATATATTTCCTTAGTGAATCAATGCTCTAATTTTTAAAACATTGTGTTTTCCAAACATTGGATATGATAGACCAGTATTTTAATCTATGTTTAGTATAATTCAATGGATTAATACTATATTTTTTTTACAATATAAACATATAGTAAGAAACAATTCAATCAGCTAGACCAAATATGTCCATCATATTTTATGACTGGAAATAAGATATGCAATATGATATAGATTTATTCATTTCAGATAGTGACTTCCAAAATCTAAAAATAAGGTAAGATTTAATACTTCTCTTTGGTTTCATAGAGACCTAAGGACAATTATTATGGGTAGTAAAAATAATTTAAACCCAAACTAAAATCATTATTATATAACAAATGAAACCAAACATATAATGTAAATGAAGAACAAAATATAACAATATGTTTATCTTTCACCAATGACGCTATATGTTATTCTTTTTCCCCTCTTCTATATTTGATTATGAACACAAAAAAATAATTTAAATATTATTAATGTCATTTTGTATATAATATTTTACTAGATCAATTTTCATATTCGATGGACCATATTTCTCATCATATCATGATAGCTTCTTTCATGGGTAAATATAAAAGAAAAGAGTTCTTTTGGTGGAGGTATTTTAACTATGACTTGAGAAATCACACATATTTTCATAATTTAGTAGTGGGATTCTTTAAAAATTCTTCAAGTACACTCCTTGATTGTCCATTAAATTAATCATGTGTTATAACACATAAGTAAATGAATAAACCACTTCATGCATCATTTGTATGAATTAATAGAACTCTATTGTGTTACATCTTATATAATGTTCATTTAATTATGTTGATCATGGATGAATATATGAATGTTAACACTTAACTTGTATCTTTCATCTAAATTGTGTAATGTTTCATGATATGTTATTTTATATGATATGAGGAATTTGTATCCTACAACTTATATAGAAGTGGAACAATGATATAACTCAATCATACTTCGGGATTTAGTATGTGGTGGTATGGTTTCTCTAAACCATGTCTTATAACATACTTATATTATCAAGAATTATATTACCAATTAAAATTTGGTTTCTACATGTCATACTATATGATATGTAAATATCATACCCTATGATATAGTCCAAAACACTTCACATGTGTAAAGGATTTAGGGATAATCTATTTCTATATTTAAATGGGTTTGGATGTATCTTTTTCTTATTATGTGATTATGGAGATGTGATGGTGATGTAACTATGATTATGTGGTTTTGGCTATGATTTGATAGAATTAATTTTTATTATCACTTATAGAGGGGATGGGAGCACCAAGACATGAGACGTTGGACTTTAGGGTGATTGGTTTTTTTAAGGTGGTATAGGGGTATCATTCAACTAAATATATAACATTTGTATTATTTTACCTGATTACTTGGTTTATTTAGTGAGAGATACTTGGTAAGGATGGAGATATAATTGACTTGATTTAGGTAATGAGTTTATTTCACTATTTATTTAAAGGGTATTTAGTATTCTTTTTCCATATCTTCATGAGAATCTATTATAAGGATCATGTTGTGTATACTAATATTCTCACACACATATATATATCAAGTCTGTAGGTGGGAGTTAGTTATTGAGTTTGGACTTACTATCTTGTGAGGTTTTTTCAAGGGTTACCAGTGTTCATGGTCACTGTTGTAGGTTATTTTTTCTTCTCAATTTGTTCCAACATTTAATGATATTACATGAATTGGGATTGGTTTGTTTATTACAAGGGAGTTTATTTGTTGATTCTTTACCTTTTCTTGAGATATTTTATTGTAATTCTATTCATATGTTTATTTTTATAACCTTGATGTGAGTCACCAATATATGATCTATTGGAGGTGGATTTGAGTATTTCTCAAATATTTACCGTTAGTCCAAGAGGGGTGTCATTGGGGGAAGTTTATGAGATTTTATGAATACCAATATATATAAATAAATAGAAACAAACAAATCTATACACTATGTTCTCAACCAATGATGGTTGATTACTTTACATGATTAGTCTAGTGTTAGAGTGGGATGATGCACCAATGGGTTGAACACACCCTAAGGGGGAATAAGTACCACCCCTTATCTCATAATCAAGTAAAAAATCAATTTCATTCACATATCCATGTGTTTAATAAGGCATCAATAACTACACCATAGACTATTCTCCCAATTCTCATCTCAATACCCACAATTAGTTTCAAACATAGTTAGAATCAAACTTCTATCAGGTGATTTCAATTAACCCTATATTCTTTTAGACACCTATAATATATCCCTCCTCCAATTCTATAGTTATCACTATCATTTGAATATGCTAATATGTAGACTATACTTCCAAACATCCAATGGACAATACCACCTCATGGGCCCTTTCATGTGGGTATGCAAACAAAATGGCTTCAGCTCCATGGTGAGTAGAAATAACCAACATCCTATGGCCAAAACCCATATGTAGAACCTCATTCACCATACATAAAAATAGTCATCACCAACCATGTCCCATATATCATTCAACATCCCCCCATGATCTAACAAGTTATGCCCATCATGTTCCAAGGAACTATATTAAAAAAACATCCCATGAAAATCTTATTTATAATAAACGATATCATTTGAATCCAAACTAAAATATACAAATAAAATCAACAAAAATCATTGAATGAACTATCTTAACAATACTCACACATGAATAACACCATAAATCTCTCATTAACAACAGAAACTGATAATGGTTTTCTTCCTTGTAGTAGACACATCCATTACTATGGTCATAAATAACATGACGCACATTCACGTGTATAAAAATAGAAATAAAAATGAACCACCCACTTGGTACTAGAATATGCGTGTATATATAATCTCATAGTATGATTAGTCCCTATGACTAAACGATATTGATACAAAATAAAATCCCAAAAACAATGGATTTTTTTTTAAAATCACTACAATTGAGTCAAATATAAAAAAAATAGAGTGTAGTGACATTTGAAATTATCACTAATGCCTCTTTCGAAGCCTTTTAATCCATTTCATTTTGGTTTCTTACCTATTCTAGTTGAACAAATATTATTCATCTATAATATCCAATACCCTAATAGGGACTCCCAATTTAATTTTATATTCTAATTAATTAATTAAATTGAAAAAAGTAACAAAAAACAAGTAAGATCCTCTAGGAACTCCAGTGGACCCAGTGGGGTTCTGTTTCTCACCCAATAGGCTTCTTTTGGTAGTGTTAGTATCCACTACACCCTTCATTAAAACTCTATTATATACCAAGAAGGTATTAGGTGGGAATATTATTGATTTAATATTCCTTCACTACTTAGTCGCATTCTTGAAAACTATCCTTTGGACTTCACTAGCCCCTTTAACACAAAAAAACACCCAATTACACATTATTGATCCACTCTTATACCTATATTACCTCACTCAAAAACTCGGGTCATGATATAAAAACATCATTTGATAAAAAAATTTATTAAAATATATTGGATTATAAAGTTTATATAATATTAAAATATCATATATGAACTTCAAGAATAATAATATCCACTTTATGGGATAATGTTAAATAAAATATACAAGATGACGTTGATAAACCATAAGTAGGTTATAGATTTTATTATTTTATATTTTATATTTCTGCTTTAGGATAAATAATTGTTAAATGAAAATTTTCTACAATGTAATATCAAGAGACATTATTTTCATATTATCCACATGAGGCACAATAGTTTATAAATATTAATACAATTCATTATGATCTTCCAACATTTTCTACGCTCAAACCACTTCTAGTGGTTATATTATTTTAATTTTTTTATTTCATATAAAAATAATAAGGTATAATTATTATTGAAAAATATCATATTCACCTAGAATATTTTTAAAAAAAATCATGGATTTTTTCATTCACTATGAATAATAAAATATAATTTTTTCAAAAAATATAATTTATTTCTTGGAATAAAGTAGAATTATTTGATCAAGTTTTATTTTATTTTAAAAAAATGGATATTTAATTCTTTAGTATTGTAGTTCCCATGATTGTGTTAAGTCACTTGGGAGGTGTATAAATAATGGTGAATTGTTTTATAGAATTTGTTTTACTCTTTTCAATTATTCCCTCTAAATATTTGATTATATGTTAGTGTTAAGGATAATATATATGTCTTCTTTCAATTTCCCTCACTAAATTCACACGACATGCATGGAAAAATGAAGGAAAGTGAATCATCCAGTATTTTTACATGGTTTATTACCAATGTGGGTATTTAATCCTTGTTTTTTCGTTTGAGTTTGATACATAGATTTACACTACTTAATTAAGTTGTTACAAATGCTTGTGAAGTATAAACCACTCTGTAATTCATATCAGTGGTGGGCATGTATCATTATTTTACAAAAGGTTTTCCTTTAACTTCATAGGTGATTTGGTATCATCCTAGTCCATTGGTCATGTATCATTCCCTTTACAATGTAGTTTTTTGCTCCCAAAATCTCTTTGTTCTATAAACTAAATTATATATTATTATATTAGATCATTATAGTGCTTCGATGGTCCTCCTATCGAACTCCCTTTTAAAAAAGATGTTCCTTTTTTATAGATATCACGACATCACAATTTTATGAACTTCTTCTTCAATTAAATTGTCTTTTAATACTAATATATCTTATAAAAATTATCAAGAACTTTGGCCTTATTCATCAACTCAATCTCACTATGGTGGTGGTAATGTCCCATAGGCTGTAGTTTTTTATTTTTTATTTTTGAGTTTTCTTATTTTTTAACTGAGTCAAGAGGGAACCCTTTTATGGATTGAAATACTTTATTAACAAGGACATTTCAAATATTATATGACAATTAAATAACTCATAACACAATAGAAATATGGCCCAAAACAAGACCTGAAGGACCAAAACCCCGAATACACTGGATCTAAGCCTCCAAAAAAATTAACTAATAATTCCTAACCCTACACATTATGTGGATGATCATAAATAATTTTTATTTGAAACTTTTTATAGTCCCTAGTCCCAATGGAATAGTTTTTTATGACCCTGTATTCATTACTAATATGGTTAGCTCTGGTATGGTGGATACTACTTGATCTGGTTCCTGTACTAGGTCATTCCCTTGTGTGGTCTAATATGATTGGTTTGTGGTCCTAAGGCCCTATTTATCCAAGACTAATTTATTCCCCTAAATCCATTATATTTAATTCTCTTGGTGGCCCAAAGCCCATATGGCACAAAGGCCTTTGGCGACCTATATTTCATGCATCCCAAAAGGCCAAATATATGGATATTAGCCCTAATTCTAATGAATGGTTATTCTACTACAGTAATTAATATAGTTCATGTCATAGTATATCAAAAAATCCAACCCCCACTTAGATTTGAACTTGGGTATTTTAGATTCCATGCAAAATATTCTACCACCAAACAACTTGCTCATTGGATGCTCAATATCACTATGATCATCAATAAAAGAAAATCTTCAATATCTAATATTCTTAACACCAAAATATAGATAGTGGCAATAATTGTTTCTTCTATATGTATTTATTCTTATTTTTATTCTAAATCAACTTTTATGATATATCAATATTATAGGGATATTTCTTCTTCTTTTATGCAGATGTACTTTTCTTTCTATATTTTATAAGCGTTTTCTCACTTAGATAAATTAAATATTATTCCATATTTTCATATTAAGTATCAATCCTTAGTAGAATCTTAATATTATACTATATATCTTATTATCTTTATAAAATATCATTAGTATATATTTTAATATTTTAATATGGGACCAAATATATTTTTAGAAGTGTAATATTATCATTTAATTAAAATTCAAACTGACACAAAGGAATTTTTCGTTTAATAATCCATACAATGTCCTGAAATATCACAACCACATCTTCTCAGAAAAATCCAAAGGAAATTATTCTATGCTGGCATGAATGTTTGTCTGCATAGAACCTAAGGTCACGGAACTTCCCTTAATAGTATTTCTATTATAAATATTAAATTATTATGTTATATTTTTTAACAATGGTATATGATTTTTTGGAATATCAAGGAAACAATTTAGAATTATGTTATCCCATTTTTTATGTCTATGTTGAGTTATTGAAAATAATTTTAATATATATTCATATTATACATATTGAAAAAATGGTGCTTATCTAAGTTTAAGAAGTATGGAAGTATGCTAAAAGTGAAGCATCATGATTTTTATTTCATATTTCTACAACATGACCAATCAAGGATGGACAAAACTATTGTGTAGGATGTTTTTAAGAGAAAAATGTCAAAAATATCCCATGAAGAAGGATTTTACTCATGGTAAAATATGATGTGATCGATAAGTGAAGCTTCAATTTCAAGACAGCCTAAGTATAGTTTACACTAGTGGTAGAGATTTAGTGGTTGATATAATAAGTATAGTGACCCATGACTCAAATATATATATATATATATCATTTTAGATAAATAGTCCTTACAACTCACAATAATACATGAATGAGAACTATATAGGTTTAGTTCCTTTAAACACATGGACAATTAAACCACTAGTTTATAAAAATACACATCATATTTAACTAAGTTCATAATATATAGTACCCTTATTAGTCTTAAAGTAGTTAAATATTTCTTCATAACCTGGGGAAATTTAAGTATACGAAAGAGTGAGCTCAGATGCTCATCAAGGGAAAACATGAGGGATATATATCAATAACCATATGTAAGAATAAAATAATCATAAGGGTATATGAATATTATAATAACTTATTAAATTCATCCCCAATCAATCCTATATCATATATCTTGTTTCGTGTCATAAAACTATATCATAAAAAAAGAAAAGTTTCATAATGGTGTGGAAGCATCAATAATCATTCATGAGCCATGAGAACATATCATAAACATAATACATATGTTTGAGACACACTCATAATCTTATAAAATCATTTCCCTAGTAAATTTTCACCCTCATGACTATAATTCTATACAATTTACCTTTAAATAAAATGTTAACCTGGTTATTTCCAACATTCATTTAAGATTATCTTCTATCCAGTTAACTCTTTCATATATTAGGAGTTTATTAACTCATTCATCTCTTAAAATTTTCTAAATAATATAATATCATAAGATTTTTTCAAATCTTTCATCATTACCTAGATGATTATAGGGAAATATAATTTTGGGACCACCGATCACATAATCATAATTAATTCATATGTATACCACATTACCATGAAATATTTATCATATCATCATAACATAACTTGTGGAAAATGAACTAGTTTAATAAAAATCCCATAATCGTAATCATAATCCATAAAGATAATTTAATTTCATGATATAATAAGATTCTATCCCTATGAAATCATATTAATAAATAAAGTGTTTTTGTATATACAAAAATAGTTTTAAAATATCATTTAAAATATTTTATTTAAAATATGGAATATACCGTTTTCTTTTGGTGTAATTTTAAATAAAAATCTATAAAATATTATGGTAAAAGTTTTTTTAGAAAATAAAAATAGAAACATATAATTTAAACTTCTAATAATTGAGCTATCACGATTGTGGTAAATTATATTCTTAACATTACTATTAAAAAATAAATATTATATTCATATCTTTAGTAAAAATTACCTCGTTCAGAAAACAATAAGTAGTATATTTTTATGAAAAACTATAAAAAATTAAAATGGGTATAATTGAATTTAAATAATAATTTTATAATATTAAGAACATTATCAAAACTATCTTAGTGAACATGGATACGGTGGATAAGGATTCTCGACCAAAATAGAAGAAATATTGTCATTTTTTCTTCAAAAAATCTAATCCATTTTGAGTAACAAATAGATTAAAAAGATAATAGAACTTAAAAATTCTATAAATAAATATAGTATAATAAAATAAAATAGTTTTATTATATAAGTATCATATAATTTACCTTAACTTAAATTCAATTATAAATAATCCTTACTAAAATGAATTTGAATCATAAATTCTTTAGCACTTTTGTAAATTCTAAATCGTAAGCCCCGTGAAAGAATAAGTTAAAAAAATATATATCATGAAAATAAGAATATTTTTTGTATGAAATATCAAACATCATTTATATACATCTCATATAATAATATAGGTGCATAACAAAAAATATTTCCAAAAAAGGATAATTTGAGACGATAAACCCTTACATCGAGTCTCATCTTTCTTAATACATGTTCACATATCATGAATAATAAATATAGATTTATTATAAATATATTTTAGTAAAATATTCATAAATATAATAATATGAATAATACATTTATAATTTCAAATGACTCATTTATAAGCAATTCTTTATTAAAATCATCTATTGGTTTAAAACTGGTCGGTTTTTCTTATATGATTCGGTTTGACAATTATGATCCTTGAAACATTCATGCTTCCATAATTACCATAATAATAGTCATTCAATAATAATCATATATATTCATTATATAAACTTTTATTACAATCCATACAAGGTGGTTATGGAAAATAATTTACATCACTTTGTTGAGACAGTAGTCTGTACGTACACATGAGTGATGTTTCTATTTTTTGATGGATGAAATGAAATAAAGGGAATTAAAATATTCATATATAAAAAATCATGACTAAATAATATTCCTCAAATAAATTAATTAAATCTATCCATATATATTCATGTTAATATAAAATGAAAAAAGAATCACAATGTGTCATGGAGATAGTAGTCCACATGTACACACATGTGATGTTATTATTTTTCAATAGATGTAGAGGAGATAGAAAGTGGATATAATATTAACATGACAACATCTAAATGTAGTACATATAATCATATAATAATTTTATGATCATTACATAACTTTATAGGAATTTTTAAGGATAAATAGATATGTAAACAATTGACAAGATCATATACCTCTTCTTTGGGTGTCCACTTTTGATCTCTTCATCAGGACTATAGGAATGGTATTTTAATAAAATATTAAAACCCCTGAAAACATGTATAAATAAGTATTAAAGATAATTATCTAGTTATTATCCAAACTAAGTGGCTCGATAATTTCTTTATAATAGATAAGATAAGGTTCCAATTCATAAGTGAGAGGAGGGGCTCTCTATAATTTTTCAAAACATTAAAATATTACAAAGTCACATTCATGGAAAAGTGGATTCAAATTGGATTAATTTAAAATAAATAATATATAAGGTCTAAATAAATAGTTAAATTACTATTTTCAAAAATTGAACATTTTAACCCTTATATCTTTAGTTCAACCCCTCATTAACCATTTTACCCTTAGTCATGGTAATATATCTTTTAACCATTAAGGGTTATAAATATACTTAAAAGGTAAAAATTAGTACATAAATGTAAAATTTAAGAAATTTTAGAACATTTCACATTACTATTGTCCTTGTTTTATATTTATATGATCTTTATATCATTTATTAAAATATTATATGATGTAAAATATAATTATTGTCAATTTTTGGACTATTCAATTAATTGGACTTTATTTTTTGGAAGATAGAAATTTATTTAGAATAAAAAAACATTAAACATAAATTATAAATTATAATTATCACTGAAATTTTTAAAACAAAATAATTCATCCAAAAAAATTTATTTTAATATTTTTAAAATTCATTTGGAAATTTTTTCCCTTTTTACACAAGCATTGTGTTGGCATTGTGTAAGAATTTAAGGTAATTATAAAATAACAAAAAATTAAAAAAATAATACTATAATAAAAATAGTTTATTAATATTAAAAATAACCATTTATAATAGACCATGAACTCTTTTTGTCTCTATAGAAAAATATTATAGTTTTTAAAGAAAATAGTGTGATGTTTTGTATTTTTATTTTCTTATATAATATATAAGTCATTATGGAATAAAAATGGAAACAAATTACCATAACATGGAATATTGGGTGAGTATGGTAAAATGTCACTCATAAAATTTATTAAACACATTTCATAAGTTTATTTTAAGGTATTATCTCATATTTTTAACTATTTTTTACTAGTTTTACTCTTATTGGGGTGACAATATTTTCCCCAAGGTTACTATTAATATGGACAAACAATATAGGGGGTCTATTTACCAAATTTTAATCTCCTAATTACCAATATGGAATTTTTTTTTTGATTTAATTTCTATAAGTTGTTAAAATAAATTTTAATAAAAATTCATAAAACAAAATGAAAACCCATTTTAAAAAAACTGCATTTTTAAGTCAAAAATTTTACTTATATAAAAATAATCAATATTGATGAATAAAAAGGAATTAATAATACTATTATAAATAAAATCGATCATATTTCTCTTTAAGACAAAATCCAAAATATTATTGCAAAAAATGACAATAAAGTATTTGAAAAATGGTATTTTCCACTTTTCACTAAAAAATCAATCATATAAGGGAAATCCCAAAATTTTACCCTAATATAATTTTTATATGATGATTTCAAAAATAATATTTATTTTATAAAATAAAATTCAATAAAGTGGAAGAAATTAATATTAATTTCTGTGTATAAAATGCAATAAAAATATATTTTGGATAAAATGCATTTTTGAAGAACAAAATTACTTTTCTATAAATTGAATGATTATTTTTATAGGGTAAATTAATATATCTCTATTAGGTAAATCCCATATACAAATATTTATTAATGTGATTACCACCTTCATACCCTTCAGTACAATATCTAAGATATAACACTTGTGTTCAAATAATAATATATTATAGTATATCATAGTTTGTTTGGGATTTATGTTGTATATAAATAAAGTTATCAAATGATTCATTTAATTAAAGAGAATATATTCTAAAATATCACGGTACTTCATTATACCCCCTTAAATTAATTTCTCACCAAAACTTTTTATTTATAACTTACTATTGAAAATATTGATGGGTATCCACAACACAGTCATGAGTCAAGATATAGTTTATAATTAAATATAAACCCTAGTATCTTAGGTAATACTAGGAGACTTAATAAATATTTATAAAGAAAAAAATTTATCAGTATTAGACTCATAATTATTAATTAATTTCTTAAAAACAAACATTGATAGTATAGATGCAAAACTCTATATATATTCTTCCTCTTTCCTTGGTTGAGGAATTGTTTTACCATCGAGTCGGAGAATGTGAGATAATATAGTTACCGTATTTAATTCCAAAATTTCATAATTAGGATGAATTTTAAGCAATTTTTGTCTCTGTTTCATCTCATATTATATATGATAAATAATAGTGATTAATTTTTCATTCTTGATCCACTAAAATTAACATTATAATGATCGTAATATCTAAAACAGGATGGAAAGTTATTCCTCTTAATTCTATCCATTTACCAAAATCTAAATTGTTACACAAGTTATGATAATATTAAATATGAGTACACCATCCAATATTAGTCTCAAAAACCTTAATAATAACACTTAATGATCAAATTAATTCTTTCCATGAATAACTAACATTATTATTTTAAAAAATATGAAATAAAAAATTGAGGCCTAGATATTTTATCACATGTTCTTTTAAAATCTACATTGCAATTCTCCCAAAAAAATATTAATTACTCCTAAGGATTCATACCAAAAAATTATCAGCCCTAATTAGATATTATCTAAATTAAATCAATATAAAGTCACTATAAAATCTTATAGGACTTAAAATGCTAAATCAACCTTTATTCCTAAAATAACTTCCCATATTGTCGAATAATATCCCCTTTATCATAATCATATAATATTCTCGATATAGTAAACATCATCAAAAATAACATTAATCACTTAGTCAACAAATAATTTTTCAATACCAGGGGTATCTATATGTTAAAATATATTCCAAAAAAATTCAAAAACACTTTAACCATAATTACATCATAGATAATATTAACATTAAAAGGTATCAATACCTTTCATGTTATGTTCACAAAAAATTTATAGCACTCTTTATTATGTAATATTTTCACAAGTTAAATTTAAGGATCATGTTTACCTTAAGAATAAATTAAAAATAAATTAATTTCTCCCATAGTATCATTAATCATATTTAATCCCCATCACATGAAACATAAAAGTGGTATAAATTCCTTTAAACGTATTATCATTCTTAAATATTATTGATCCTTATATAAAATATCACTACATAAAAACATTTTAATATAGATACATCAATCATTCAACTTCCTTCCTATAATTAAATATATGAATCATTTCCTATTATTTAACAGTATCAATCTAATCATGTTTCCTACTTTAAACATAACCAATGATATAATGTTTTCTTTTTATATGTCATTTAGAGTTTCTTCATCTTCTACATATGAATTTTCAAGACATTTTATTTATACGATCTTATTGATTCAATTTATGATCTTTTTACCAAGGGAATAAATTTTCATAAGGACCATACTCCCCAAAATTAAAAAATTCAGTTGATACCTTAGGGAGAACTTTATTCCCTGCCATAAAGTTAAATAACTCTTCATTTTTTCCTTAGAAACTTATTGCAATATTCTATCCTTTACTAGATATTAAATATATTCCTAATCCATTATAACATTTACTTGATTTCTTATTCCAATATTCTTCACATAAATTAAACTAAATCATCATTCCTTATAGTCTCTATAACAAGAAAATTCATAAAAATCTATTTTTATCTTATTAGTTTTGTTAGAATACTCACTTTATCTATATGTATTGATCGTAAATCAATATATCTAGTTGGGAATAGCCATAATATTTTCGACTCCATATTTTATCATAGTTGGTTTCTTATTCAAATATCCATCATAGTTTCCTTCACACTCATTTCTAACTTGGTTCCTTCTTATTCCATCAATTGAATAAAACCAAAAAACAGAGTATGCATAACAATAATCAAATTTAGAATTCAAATAATTGTTAAAATCATAATATTTATAAATCATTAAACCTTACGTGAAATATATTACTACTTAGGTTTAACCTATGAAATCGATGATCATTATCTATTCAAATTATTCATAATGGTTTATAAATATTTTATTAATTAACCAAATCATATACCCTTGGAGTTCCTAACCAAGTGTGTATTTAAGCCTCCTTTTCATACACTAAGTGATGATCAATTTAACACAGAATTCACCACTTTTAGGTTATTATCACTAGGTTCATATATTTCAAATCATGTATCCAATCTTTAGTTTCTAGATTTAAATTTCATTTCTAGGAAACTATATACTCTTTCATTACCATAACATAGTATGTTCTCATATACTAAGGCTTAACGTTTGGATTTTCACAAACATTTTCTCATCGTATTCTAAAAAAATAACAAAACATATCAATGATACAAAATATGGAAAAACATGATTCATATATATAAATATTTCATCATTTTATATGATTAATCATTATAAATCACAATAATAAATGGCCAAGAACCATATAGGTTTTCTGTATTTTGAATCTTGGATACATAAAAAATGGATTCATAATGTGATTCCATGAATAACACTCCCAGATCTAGTGCTCATAGACACATACTTTATATGATAAGATATGTAAAATCCTTGATATTACCATTAAAATTTATAAAAAAATAATGAGTATTTAGTCTCTTATATCAAAAGGATAATTTTAGGTTTAGATCTGTATAGAATTTTGAGACAATATAAACTAGTAAATCCCATGTTCTTTGCATAAAACAGACCATTTTCCCATTTTTTATGAAACTTATTTATTCATGAAAAGTTCTTATTGTTCCCCATAAAATTATTCCCCAAAATTTATCCTTAAAAACATATCACATGTACTAATTTTCTCTATAATATATGGAAATGGAAACAAAAGAATATGTGAGCTCAAACGCAGAGTGAGGGAAGTATATAACCGTAACAATCATGGAATAAAATCAAATAAATATTATGAAAGAATTAGGTAAAGAACATAAAGGCATAATAAACTTGAAAATTAATGTATGTTATATACATTAAAACAAATTAGAACATGGATATCAATAATACTGATCTCATACTGAGAGAATGCATAATATCGGACATTAATAACTAATTTTTAAAGCCTATTTCCAATACACTTTAATTTTCATCAAGGCCACAGTTAATATATATTGTTATCAATACCTTGTTCCATGGAAATGTACTAATATGGTGTGAATCATTACCAAAACCCAACATGTTTTTACTCATGAGACATGTTGATGCATCAAGTAGTTGTATAATATGAGGCCCCACTAGTCACTTATTTAAGTCTAACGTATTCAACGTAAGAAAAAATGAATAATAAATAATCAAACTTTATAATAATAATATATATTTAAATAAAATTCTATATAATAATAACACTTTTCCACATGTCAATAAAATGGATAACCTAATTATGACCCATCCATTGTAAAAAGGTGTATAGACAAATAATACATTTTTAACATTATAATAAAGATATATAATTGAATTCAAAAAATTCTCCCCATTTCAATAGAGTATCATAATTTCATGGTAAATATAATCCAATTTGAGTTAGGTAAAATGTTATTTTGACACCATATATATCAATTGGTATATGGCTAAGACAATACTAGAATAATAAGATCATAAGACATGAGGATAAAGAAAGTGTATGGTATCAATAAAATATTTCCCAAGTAGTGAGAAATATTTTTAGAATGGTATATGCGGTATGAATATATATCCCCAGAAAAAATGACAGAATTCCACATAATAAAATTAAAGGTTGATATGTACCCAACTTATATGAAATAATTTCAAATAATTATTATAACTCAATGATTGAAAAATTAGTTACCAAAAGTTCTCTTGGTTGGGGAAACAACTGGATCACAAGACACTTGAATAAGGGAACATGATTTAGTTATTGAATCCTATGAAATAAAAGGAAAATAATATTTATGGGATATTAAATCTATAGAACACTATACAAAGGTAACATGGTATATAAAATGTATTATGTCTCAAATAATAAGAATTGAGACAAAGGAAACCCTTATGGGTTAGAAAATTTTGAATAAAACCCTCTTGAAATATAGGACTTGAAAATAAACTTCAAATTCAATAACTAAAATATAATTAATTTTATTATATATCATATAATTGATATATATATATATATAATATATAAATAAAATAAGGTGTATAGATACAATGCTTTCTCAATGAAGGGAAATTGAGATAAAACCCATTACCTCTTAACAAATCTTCCATGAACGTCCCTTAACCTCTTGTATCATAAACATAGATATATTAATATCTTAATTAAAAACATTACTCATATTCACTTTCATATATAATTTTCATAAAAATTCATTCTCTATATGAATTATTTATGTTTTCCACTTCTAGAGTTTATAGTTTTTATCATTTGTACTAGTTTCATAATAGTGATGTCCATATTTATTCTTATTAAAAATTTAATAATTTCTAGACAATATAAGATAATGAAATATAATATTTAATAAATTCTATAAATTTATAATTTAATTTCACCTTAATTTTTGTTACGAACCACGAAGATGAAATAGGTGATGATCATGTTTTGGTGATTCTTAATAATCAAAGGGTGTTTTATTAATTAATGAGTTAAATGTTGATATAACCTTAACATAACAAAAAATAATTTTATACTCAATTATATCAAATTACACTAGAAAATATGTTCTCATAGTCATTCATTATACAAATTCACAGAATTGCTTGATTTGGTGTTTAAACTGAACCAAACTTGAACGTCCTTTTATTTAATGAATAATTATGAGGTGTTTTAGACATAATATCACAATACCAGAAGAATAATGATCAAATTTATTATTAATTAGTGTGATATATCATAATTAAAATTAATTAGATGAATAATTAATGGATATGAAAACATTAGATGATTTGAATTAAATATTATCCTTTTAGAACGTTTATTTTAAACAATTAAATTAACAATGATAATTTTTTGATGATATCATTTATAGTTTCTCAAATTTTTCAACAAATAACATCAATTATATAATAAAGACATATTTATCCTTTAATACCATTCTTATAACCAAACTTATATCCTTGTAAAGTAAAATGAAACAAGTTGTGTTGTGGCGGCGGTAGTTCGCAAAATTCATGAACGACGATTTATCTTTCTTAATGGATGGGGAATAAGAATAAAAAATTATAATACCCTTAATATAATAACATTAAAGTATATAAATTATTCTAAAATAATTATATTATTTTATATATAATAAATTTGGAATAAAAATTAAGAATAAATCTAAATAGTTGATAGTACACCGGTCGGGGACTTGGACTTTCCTTGAAAGTATCCTTGAATTTGAAGGGCCTAGGTTAAATATGAGTTAAAATGGAATTATTTTATTAGTATTGGTTTATAAAGAGATTAAAATTTCATATTTTTTGATTGAAAATTAAAGGCAACGCATTTAATGAAGTAGTGAAGATGTTTCCCTTTTATAAGTGAAGTAAAGGGAACTTTGGGGAACACCATTATATTTTTCAATAATTCCAAAAAATTATTCAAGGGATAATGGATAAAAATTTGAAAAAAAAGTTTAACAAATATTATTGGTATATATGAAATGAAAAATTAATTTCTATGAATTTTTTTTAAATGGGGTTTTACACTAGGTTCAACTCTATTTACCCCTTTTTCATTTACTTTGGTAATTAATTTACATCATTAATAATTATTTTTAATGGAAAATATTAAGATCGACAATTTTAAATAATTTGGTAGTTATTATTTAAAATTTTAAAATCATTTTATCAGTTATTACGTTTACATATGTGAAAATTTAATTTTAAAATAAACATACATAATCGCGTAAAATAGTTCTTATAAAAATAACTTTTTTGGATTTAAATGTATATAAAAGATAAAATTATCATGGATACTGATTTTAATAATTGAGATTTATTTAAAATTTATTTAATAAAGGGTATGAGGCTTACAATTCTAGAAAAAATTAAACCTGTCTATGAAAATACATGATTTAAAGAAAATAGTGAAAATAAATTTTTATATTAAAGTTACTTTTTAATTAGATATTAAAATGATTTCATTAGATTTTATAAGTTAAATTGATATTTTAAAATGAATATTTTTATTCCTAAGAGAGATTAAAATAGATGTTGGTAAGGAATAAAGGGATTGGACCAACCAACAAGATTTTATTTTGGCACGAGGTTTCAACGTACGAAAGATCAATGTGAAGGAATATATCTAGACTTGGAGCAAGCTAGATACCCCCTTTGAATACATAATATGGGATGATCTGAGCATGACAGATGAAGCACTTTAATGTGGATTATATCGATTATGTAGTTCTAATAATCTTACACTACTTTTAAATGACTTTTTGATATCCTTTTGTGTTGGCTAACCTTTGGATTTTATTGTACCTAGGTGGTTTCTCAGTTTTATACATGTGTTTTTTAATAAACAAAATTAATTTTCAGTCAGTAAATCTCACAATTTTTTCCAATTTTTTTTTATAAAATGATGAAAAATTCATAATAATCCAATTTTTATATGGGAAATTATCAGATTAATTTATTTTTTAGTGATTTAAAATTAAAAAAATTATAAAATCAGTTTTTAAAAAAAGTCCTAAAATATAATGAAAAATTATTTTTATCAAAAAATGACATTTGAAAATATTAACTTATATTGTTATTAATTTATATCATTTAATATCTATATTAAAGTTATAAAATTATTAATATAAAAAATATTTTATAATTAATAATATGTTACTTGAAATATAAATTCTTATCAAATAAAAGGTAATTTTTTTGAAAAATACCTCTCTAAACAAAAATCATTTTGTTATTCATTGTAAGTAAACTTATTTATTTTAATTAATAATTAATGTATTATTTATTTTAACTATACATATATTTCATAAAGTGACTACTAATATTCATTATTTTTAATTCAAGGGATTAGTTATAATAGTAATAATTAAATATTTATATTGTATCTAAATATATCACTACTTTGTTTAAGTTTAATATTATCTGTGGAGAAAGATATTGAAAAATTAACTTATTTAAAGTTAATAATATATTATAATTTGAAGGTGTTATATTCCACCACCGCTAAATAAATTTCATCCTCACAATTTGTCTAATATGATTGTAGTAATTTCTATAGGTAAATCATAATTAAAAATAAAATGCTAAATGATCAAAGGTTTTTTATATGAAATATGATTTATCTATATGAAAACAAATATTATAATTGGGTTATAAAGTGAGATAACTCATTATTAATTTAACATTTAATTATACTCGGGTATTTTGATCAATAATCAAATGGAATAACATCCCACAAACCATGAAAATAATTTATACAAGAATAATATCACTGTGGATTTTTATAATTCAATATCTAGCAGTTGGAGAAGACTTACGTGAAATATGAATCTAGAAAATATGGATTGAAAACCTGATATATTATTCACTAGGAGTATTTTTATAGTTTTTTCCTTTCTTGAATGTTTTTTTGTCACTATCTCCCTTTGTGGAACTTTTATTGGGATATTGAATCTCATAATTCCCAACTCACTTGCAATTGAAGCTTCAAATTTTTATAACTTATCTTTTTCTCTTAAACATGTGTTTTTTTGTGACCATTGTCACTATATATTTTATGAGAATCCTTCTTTATATTCTTTGGTGGGTTTGGTACTTTGACTATGTTTACATTTTTAATCAAATTTCATAATGTCTGGTATGGCATAATCAAAAACATTCTAACTCTAGCTCCCATTTGAATGGTTTGTTCATCTTGGTAGTATCCACATTGTACCTCAAACCCATGGTTACTTCTAGTTCCAATTGTAACAAAAACAAAAATATTAATCATGATTGATGATCGTTATAAGTTAAATATCATAAATTACCATAGGAATATTTATCCAATAGACGTCTGACAGTATAACATAATCATATATCTTATAATTATTATAACTAAATTTGTTTCAGATTTGATTCAACCTATATCACTATCTTGTATAATTCTTATTTCCTCCTAAGTTACATTTAGTTGGGTTCTCTCATCCCTGTTAATATAACTTCAAATTAGAAATCCCAAAACACCAATAACATTCATAAAATATTATAAACACAAAAAATCATCAAATTCATGCTCTCAAAATCCAAATTATCCTTCTTTAAACAATGTTATAAATTCATAAAATCATATACCCAAATATGTATATAATCATATTATTTCAATATATTACCGTTCCAAAAATCTATCTAAATCTATAATACATTAACCACAATGATATTATATATTCCTATAAAATTTAACTCTATCTTTAACCCTAAATTGGTGTTAACCACTAGTTTATACACTAGTCACTATAGATTATAATACCTAAAATGAGATTAACTTCTCTAAAATATCATGAATTTGTTACAAAACCCAAGGTTACCAATACTACTAAAATTAATTCTTTAAAAAAAATAATCACCCTTAATTATCTCTCTATCATGTGTATATTATACTTTAATATATTTAATAGTTACCCCAAATATATAACCTTTTAATAAAATATATTTTATAGGTAATTAATTAAATTTAATAAATGTTAACATACCTTTAAATTAAAACTACTTAAGTATAATCATTTTATGTTTAACATAATACTTCATAACTTTTTAAATATACTATAATATCATTGATAATTTTCACTCGCTAATTAGAATATATAAGAGTTTCTAGATTATTAAAATATAAATCTCACAACCATAGGTTAGACTACAAATGTCACATTTTCTATCATAAAAATGGGATACTAAAATTCTAAACCATTTACATATTCTCCTTTATTTAGTTATAATATATTCTAATCTCTAGGTCCATATATTTATTAGAATCATTCTCATGATCCTATTTTAACCAAATAATAAAACCCAAAATGTTTATCAATAAAATAAGTATAAATAATAATATTAATATAAAAACAAAATATTAATATTTCTTCTATAGTGACACCTTCATTTATTCCCTTGAAACTTATAGTTCAATCTACATTTCATTAAGTTATGTTGTCTTATAATTAACAAACTAAAGCCTTTAATTAATTAAGAAATAATCCCTTCATAATGGATTATAAATAGAATGTTCTTAGCCAAATCATATCCCATGAGGGTTACTCGGAAGGTTTGTAATATTAGTCTCACTCATCGTGAATTAGAGTGATTATTGAGTCAACGATCAACCAACCCTTTGAAGGTGATTATCCCAAGGTGCATCTATTTCAAATCCACATTCACTTTCTAGTATCCATACACTAATTTATTTTTATAAAAGACCATATAATATTTATTTTATAAAAAAAATTAATGATATTATCTAATAATTAGGATTATTCATAGGTTTTCACTTGGGTTCTTTAACCTTAGTTTCCAAATTACATGTTCATTATTACCTTATCATACAATCATATATTATACCAAAGGTTTATGAATACCTTATAAATTGTGATCAACCTTAACTTATCAATCCTTAATTTATCCTCAAATAACATCCTAATATTAAAGATTATCTAAATCATTCCTTTAATACAAATTGTGATTCCTTAAACTCATTACCATAGATTTGGTTCTCATAAACACATATTTGGATACATTCTTTTTTACTAGACTCAAAATCTTTGATATAACCATCCATAATTAAAAAATAATAATGATAACTGAATCTCTTATATGTGATATATCTTTTAATGTTTAGATATTTATATAATTAGGACACAACATAGACTAATAAATCATGTGTTTATTATATCAAATGGACAGTTCTCTCATTATATATGAAACTACATGACTTATTAAAATTCTTTAACGTCTCTAAAAAATTATTTCAGAAGTGTAATCCTTATAAACATGTAATGTGTGATAATTTCCTCGATAAATAAGAGAAATGTAAACATAATAAGGTGTGATCTAAAATTCTTAGTAATAGAAACATATAACTGAAATAATCATGGGATAAACATAGCATAAATACTATGATAGGAATCGGTAAACAAAATGAATCCAAAATAGTCTTTAAATTGGGAGCATGTTATATCCATTATAATAAATGAGAGTATATATATCAATAATACGAATCTCATACTGATGGAATTCATAATTTCATAAATCAAAAACATGATGTCAAGTCCCCATAAAGAGACACATTACTTGTCATTGAGATTGCATTTAAGACATCCTATTGTCTAGTCTTTGTCACAAGAAAATATCCTACTATAGGAAGTGGTATACACCAAAACCTAAACCATTTTGTCTCATTGTACAAGTCGATACATCAAGGGGATATATAATTTTGGGCACCACCCATCACCTTTTTATGTCAAGTGCATTCACCATAATAGAAAATGAATAAAAAATAAATAATAAACCATTATAATAATAATCCAAATTAAAATAATAATATATATAATTAAAATGATTTTCTAAATTCCAATTCATGGGGTAATATAATCGTCACCCATCTAGAGATATTTGAATTGATAAACAATACATCGTCAACTTTCCAATAATATTTTGTATTATAATTCTAATACTTTTCTCCATGTAAAAAAATATCATTATTTCTAGGTGAACATCATCCAATATGGGGTTTTTAATATGTGATTTTCACACCATATAGAGGAATGGGTATACGGCTAAGAATATACATGAATAACAAGATCATCAGCCATCTTGACAAAGAAAGTGTACGGTTTAAATATAATATCTCCAAATAATTGTGAAATAAGTTTCAAAGGGTTTATGTGTTAGGATTTTATATCCAAAAAAATAATTATAGAATACCACATAATAAAATAAAATGTTATAATGTACCAAAATTATATAAAATAAGTTCAAATAATTATTATAACTTAATGAATGAAAATTGAGTTACCAAAAATCCTCATAACTTGAGATACAAATGAATCACTAGCCACTAGAATAAAGAAACATGGTTTTTTTATTAAATCACATAAAATAAAAATAATATAATATTTATGTGAATTTAAATCAGTATATCACCATAAAAAATAGAATATGTTTGAGAAAATGTTCTATGACTCAACGAATGAGAATTGAGAACAAGAAAACAATTACATAGAAACTATCAACTCAAAACCCCTGGAAATATAGGTATTGAAAATAAACATAACTATATTATTTAAAAATTATTTATGTTATTATATAAGAAATAGGAAACATATATGGTATATTAATAAAATTAGCTGCATAATTACAATATTTCTCTCAATTAAGGGAAATTGAGATGAAAACCCTTAACTCTAATACAAAATTCCCAAAACATAATTTAACCCCATGTATCACAAACACACACACACACACACACACATATATATATATATATATATCTTAGTCCCTTAATTTATAACCATACTCATATACATTTATGTTCATACTTTTCATAAATATAAATTCTCGACATAAATTCTTCATATTTTCCACATTGGGTGTTTATAGTTTTAATCGATTGTACTAGTTCCATAATAGTAGTGTCCATGTTTATTCTTAATTAAAGTTTAATCAGTACAAGAAAATATGATCTAAGGAAATATATTACCCGATATTTTTTAAATTTTATAATTTCATTTCATGTTAGTTTTTATTTCAGACCATGATAATGAAATCGACGATGATCATGTTTATGTTATTATTAATGAACGAAAGGTGTTCCATTAATTAATGAGTCAAATATTTATATAAATTTACAAAAACCAAAAAAAATCTTTCTATACCCATTTATATCATAATAAAGAAATAAATAAGTTCTCATATTCATTCATGATATAAATTCATATATTGTTCAATTTGGTGGTTAAACCAACAAAGAATGAACATACCTAGATTAAATAAATGATTATAAGGTGGATCAGTTATAATATCATTATGAAAAATGAATAATGATCCTATTTGGGGATTATTATTTAGATATAAAAAAAATATAATTGTTTAAAACAATAAATAATAGATATTAAAACATTGTAGAATTTGAACAAAACAATATTCTCTTAACACAGTTGTTTTAAATGATTAAATTAACAATGATCATTTGTTGTTCATATATTTAATAGGTTCTATAATTTATCAAATAAAATCCTTAATGATATTATAAAAATTATATTTATCCATTAATACCATAATTTTACCCAACCATGTGGGGTGGTAATGAAAAACAAAACTTGTTATGTCGTGGAGATGGTAGTTCGCACAATGCACGTCGGTTTTGTTTCTCTTAATGAACAGGTTATATGAATAAAAGATAATAATATATTTAACAAAATTAAATTATAGTATATGTAAGTGGTACTAATATAATTAAATTTGAGTGCCATGAATAAATTTTAGGAAATAAAATTAATATTAATACTAAATTGTTAATAATATCCATGTTGGGGACTTGGATTTTCCTTGAAAATCTCCCTTTATTTGAATAGATTGCATAAAGAATGAGTTACCAAGGTATTATGTTCCTAGTAAAGGGTTATATAGAGAGTAAAATGGAATATTTTAAATGATTAACTATATGTTCAAGTGTGTCTTGAGTGGGGTAATATGTTACCATTTTATAAGTGAAGAAAATGGTAGTTTTGGGAACACCTATACATTTTTGAATAATCCCATGACACTATTCAAGGTTCACTGGATTAAAAGTGGAAAAAAAAAGTTTATGTTTCAATGTGTATTAGTAAATACTAGACTAAAAAATTAATTTCAAGGAATTTTTTAAATAGTTTAGGTCATTTAAACTATGTTAAACACAATTTATCCGTTTTACTTTTTCCTAGGTAATTAATTTCTAACCTTCATAACTAGTTTTAGTGGGAAATATTGAAATTTATTATCTAGATAAATTTCATAATTATTATTTAAAATTTGAAAATAATTTTATCAAATATAATTTTTTTATGTTTGGAATCATAATTTTAAAATAAAAACACTTACTGATGTATAAACTATTTTTCGAAAAATAATGTTTTTTAGATTTAAATTTATATATAAGATATAATTATAATGGTTAATGATTTTAATGTCATAAATTTCTTTATATTTAACTCAATAAATTCTTTTATTCTCTATTTTCAAGAAAAAACCAAACCTATCCTTTAAAATATTTTATTGAAATAAATAAGAAGAAAAAAATATATTAAAGTAATATTTTCTTAGTTATAAAATTTGTTTCCAAAAGTTTTCAATGTTAAAATAATATATATAAAATTATTATTATTCAAATTTATATTTTATTACATAAATGGTTTCTAAATATTCTAGGTTATTCTTATATATTTATTAAATCATGGATATTATAATTTTCAAAAATCCCGCATTTTTCTACTAAAAAATAACCCTTTTAGAGAAGTCACCAAAAATCATAATAAGTCAATTTTTTTAATATTAAATAAAAAACTAAGTTCGTTATTAAATATTTTAAATTATAAAACTAATAAATTATGTTTTCTAATAAAATACAAAAATATAATGAAATACTATTTTTATTAGAAAATAAACAATATTAATATTAACTTTTATTATTATTATTTCATATCATTTACCTAATAAATAGGTGTTAAAAATTTATTAATATCAAAAATAATATATAATTAATTATATGTTCCTTGAAACTTAAATACATTTCCCAAAAAAAAATTAAAAATTTTATTTCAAAACAAAAAAAAAGTCTTATTATTCATTTAAGGTAAACTTATTGACTTTAATTATTATTAAAAGTATTATTTATTTTCATTATACATAGATTAAATAAAGTGGTTACTTATATTAATTTCAACTAAATAAAAGTATTGGTTTTAGTGTCCATAAATAAATTTTTATATTGTATCTAAATATATCATGGTTTCATTTAAGTTTGGTATTATTTGTGGAGAAATATATTGAATAAATTAACGTATTTAAAGGAAAAAATATATTTGAATTTAAATGTCTTACAACAAAAAATTACATAATCTACCACTAATATCTTCACATATAGTATAATTATCGTTTATAAAATAATTTGAATATTTCATCAAAAACTCGGGAAATGGAAATATAATAAAATGTGATCTTAGATGCTCAGTAAGGTAGAACATGAGAGACATATATCAATAATCATATGTGAATAAGAGATACACATAAGGGTGTGAGAACATTATAATAAATTTTTAAATCCATCCCCAATCAGTCTTAGATTAGAGATCTTTTTTCATGTCACAAGACTTTTTCTTAAAAAAATCAAAGGTCATAAGAGTGTGAAAACATAAATAATCATTAATAATCTATAAGAACATATCATAACCATAATATATAAGATTATGGAACTCAAATAATTTTATAAAATTGTTTCCTTATTGAATTTTCAATCCCATAACTATCATGGTGGTCAAATTCCAATAATGGAAATGCCACAATATTCATTTTCAGCATTCTCTAAGAAGTAAAATTTATCCAGTTAACTTCATTACCTCTTAAGAGTTTATTAACCCTATAATATTTTTAAATTTTCACAACCCCATCAAATATTTAGAGTTTTAAAACTTCATCATAATTACACAATTAAATTTATTGTTATATAATTATATTAAAACCTATTTAATAATAAAAATCCATTCATATGTATGCAACAATATCATTAAACATTCATCATATCATCATAGAATAACTCTTGGAAAATGAGCAGTTTTGGTAAAAATCTCATCATTATAAATGTAAAATGTACAAATAAATGATTTACATTGTATCATAACATTGTATCCCTACTGAATCAATGTTATTATTAAGTATGTATAAATATATAAAAATACTTTTAAAAGAAAATTTAAAACATTTCTTTGAAATCAAGGAAATTAATCTTTTCTCACATTATCATTTAAATAAAAATTTACAAAAAATATTAAGGAAAAAAATTTATTTGAAAAGTTAAATGGAAATTTATAAATTATTCTTAAAATAATTTATTTTTCAGGATGGTGTGAAAATATTTTCATGACATAATCATTTAAAAGAAATATTATGTTCACAACCTTGGAAAAAAATTACCATATTTGGAAAACGAAAATAATATTTATTAAACCCATTTTATAAAAAGTTAAAAATGGGTAAAAGTGAATTTAAAAAATAATTATATCATTGTCAAAAAAACATTAAACAAAATATGGATAACTTGGATAGAGAGTAGTATTTCATACCAAAATAGGGGAAATAGGGTCAGATTTTCTTAAAAACATCTTTTGAACCATTTTGAGTACCCAAGATAGTAAAATGGTACTAAAACATTAAAATTATAGAAATAAATAGATATGAATAAAATAAAACAGAATTATCATATAATGAATATATATTTTCCCCCAAATTAAATTTAATTATAAGTAATCCTTGTTAAAATGTGATTAAATCATAAATCCTTTACTACTTTGGTAACTTTTGAATCATAAGCCCCATTAAAGAATGAAATAAAATGAACAAATTAAATATCATGAACATAAGTAGATACATGATATATCTTGTAAAATGGTATTTATATATACCACATAAAATAAGATAGGGATAAAACATAACATATATCTCAAATAATAAAATTTGGGATGATAAACCCTTACCTCAAGTCATGTCTTGCTTCATTTACATTCAAACCTCTAGTACAAAAAAACATAGATTTATTATACATATATTATAGAAATATATTAACATGTGTCATACTAAAAATTATTCCATTATAATTTATAATGACCGATTTATTAAAAATTCTTCATTAAAAACATCTTTTATGTTAAAATAGGTCTATTTTTCTGTATGTTTTGGTATGATAATTACATTCCTTCAAATATTATCTTTGTTTCATAATATATAGAACAATAATGATAATAATTTCATAATAATAATAATTTTAAAATAAATACTTTTATAAATATCTATATAGCGTGGTGATGAAAAATGAATTGCATCACTTCATGCATATGGTAGTTCTGTTCGTATACACCAGTGATGTTTCCTTTTTTCAATTGATGAAATCAAAGAAATAAAAATAATAATTATACTTCAGAAAATCATTATTATATCATTTATATAATATATATTCCTTCAATATATCCATATTAATAGTAATTTAAATTTAAAATGAAAAATGAATCACATAGTTCCATGGATGTGGTAGTCTGTATGTACACATGGGTGACATTATCATTTTTCAATGAATGGGAAAGAGATAAAAAATGTATTTACCATTAAAAAATTAAATTTCATTCTTGTAAATATAATTATTTAATTATTTTATGATTTTTATAGAATATTTGGAGAATTTTTAATGTTAAAGAGACATAAAAATATTGGTATGAACAAATATCTCTTCTTTGGGTGATCCCTTTTTTATTTTATTAAGGTCTATAGGGATGGTATTTTAATAACTTAAGAACCACTTTAACACACCTAGTTAAGTTGGTAACATTATTATTTATGTTATAATTGATCTAAGTTTCTCCTTAAGGTGTATATAAGAGAGGAGAGGTGGTTCCCCTTTATAATTGAGGGGTGAGGCACACATGTTATTCTACAAAACATTAAAATAATATAAAGCCACATTAAGGTACAAATGGTTTAAAATTAGAATAATTTAGAATTAAATATTATATCAGATAAAAATAAACTCATAAATTAAGAATTATAGTATATTTTTTTCATTTTATCCCTTATCTCTTTAGTTCAACCCCCATTAACCCATTTTATCTGTAACCATGGTAAAATATTTTTCAATCATTAAGGGTTAGAAATTTTCTTTTTAGTTAAAAAATCAGTTCATAAATTGGTAATGGATGAAATTCCATACCATTTACCATTCCACTTTTACTATATCAATGTCATGAACTGCATATGGTCGCCATCAAAACCAGCACCAACCCCATCCTATGAAAATGCACTAAGGGTGTTTCCTATCCCCACAGGCTGGAACAAGTGACCAGGTATCAAAGATTTTGGTTTGGTAATGATTTACCCGAGTATGGATACATAAAACATAAAAAACAATAGATAAACCGAAATTGAAAATTCATACCAAAAGATATTTAAAAAAAATCTAGACTTATATACATAATTTTATACATAGAACAAGGGGTCAAAATACAAATAAATGTATCAGAAAAACATCCACATGGACTCCACATGACAAGGGTTCATCACCCACAAGTCGTCTCCACAACACCGCACCATAGAAAGGAACTAACAACATGAACTGCCATCACCCAATGTTTTTCCTTTACCTATGTCAAACATGATCCTGTCTACTTGCACCCAAGGTGTTTAAGTAGGGTGTGAGACTAATCCCAATAGGATACTACCAATATATTCTATATTGTAAGAAATACAAGATACAAATCATGTGAGTTTTGGTAAGTAATAAGTGGTGGGAATAATTTCTAAAGGATGAATCTTTTAAATGTAAACAGTTTTCAAAAGAAATTTCACATGAATGATAAAATTTAAATAAAACATGTAGTATAATGTATTATCCATCCAAAACCACCATAATCCAAAGATAAATACAAAAGTGTCAATGATCACTGATCTCGAGAACACCCATAGGAACTTGTTAGTCTCGGTCCCCATATACCTCGTTCCTCGGTTTAAAGTAACCATATCAAAATCAATTCTCATGAATGATCCACTATTAGGAAACATACCCATATCCTATTTTTTCCTAAACATCATCAATATAATTTTTTTAGTGTTTTTTTATCCATTTTCCTTTGTGAAACAGGATAAAACTCCTCCAGATCACTAGCATATAAGTACATATTTTCCCTCCTAGATACTCTAGCTTCCCCCATTGTAATAAAACTATTTTTGCACGTTACAACAATCCATTATCACATAAAAAAATAATTTCTGGTCATAACCTATGATAAATAGTAGCTACACATGATTTTCACCACTTACACCATTCAATAAAACATTAATGATTTTAATAAAATAACTTCACAATATTTAACAATGTTTTGCACACAAAATCCCTTAAAAACCACACTTTGAACACTATGTGAATTCCCATATTCACCAAAACATAATATTAAGCACCATAATATTTTTATAAACCCATTACATGAGTTATAAAACAACCACAGTTGGCATAACACAAAATAGATGTGTAAAACACCCAATTTAACACAAAAATGATACCTAAAAATCATTTGCTTATCAAATGTCGCCAAAACCAAATTTTACAGCAATGATGATAAAATATAAGTATGATAAAATAGAAATTAATAAAATATAACTCAACTAGTAGTTATTACACAAGTAATCACCTACCATAAGTGTCAAAACCCTTGAATCATTTTGCGAAAGTTCAACCCCACCACCACCGCACCACATGGGAATTAGATCAAGACTAAAACCAAAATACTATGTCAAGAAACCCAATATCAAAAACTAGGTTAAAATAAACACTTACTATAAATTAGGAACTTCGATAAGAAATAGAATAAACCCTATGAAAATGGAAGAAACCCAAGGAAAATGGGAGGAAGAAGGAAAGAGGCCCACTTACTTAAGGGATCTTGAAAACTGCCCCAAATACACTAGTAGCTAAATTTAAAAACAACCAAAAATTAAATTCAGGTTATAATAGGACTAAGAAGGTATATTGAGAACTTAAATGGGGAAAAATAGTAAAAATTGAAATATTTATGAAGGAAAAAAGTTACCTCTTCATATCTGGATGATTTGAGAATGCCTAAGATGTTCTGCCCTAATTAGTAATACATATGATCTCCAAAGATGGGGAAAAGATAATGGGACAATTCCTAGGATTAGTGGTCTCAAGTGAGAGTTATAATCACCAAAAAAATATAAAAATTTAATAAGATATCAAATAAAGAATTTTTTTTAAACTGGAAATGGGATTCTGGGCTGGCACAACTCTTTCAATAAACACCCAAATCCACCATGACTATTCATTCTTAACGGGTACAAATTGAAATGGTGATGTTAATAGGTCAGGGGATGCCAATTTTGGAGTGTAATGGGCGCAAAATGATGAAAAATATAAGAGTTATAAAATAAAATAAAAATAGTTTTTAAATCTACAAATGGGTTCACGGTTTGGCCCAAATCATGAAAACTCACCCTTTCCTCAAAAAATGCAGCGTAAACCCCCACCAAAAAGCAAGAATGGAGATTAAATTAAATTTAACTTTAAAATAATTCATTTATATGACAATTATCTCCACCATGAAAATTTTCTATCCCATAAATTCAACTTGAAACGTGATCGAAAAACAAGAATAGATACTCTTCCTCAACCCATGTCATCTTCTCCCATGTATCATATATATCATTACCATGATTCCAAAGAACCCATAATAGTGGAATAGAATTTCCCTGAAGTTCCTTTTCTTTGAAGTACACTCTTTTCACCATCCAATCAAAAACTAATAAATCAGGCTTTATATCCAAATCCTCCCAATATAGTACATGGGATAAATCCGGGTTGTATTTCTTCAACTGGAAGACATGGAAGACATCATGGATGGATTTCAACTGAGAAGGTAAGGCCAACTTGTATGCCACCTTGCCAATATTATTAGTGTTCTCAAAAGGTCTGACAAATCACATTGTGAGCTTCCCTTGCTTTCCCAATCGACGATGACCCAAACGATTGCCACTTTCAAGAATACCTTATCCCCCACAAAAAAAACTCTAGATATAGATTCTTATGGTTAGTATATAATTTATGGGGACTCTAAAATATCAATAAGAATAGCCCAATCAACTTGACCTTCTTAGGCATCTCCTGCACAAGACTCAGCCCCAGTAGTGAGGTCTCACCTACCTCAACCCAACATAGAGGGACCGACAGGTCCGACCGTAGAGCGCCTCAAAAAGAGGCATTAGAATCAATGATTGGTAAAATTTATTATAAGAAAACTAAACCAATCCCAAATGGTTATCCTAGGAACCTCCAATGTCTAGAACACATGTAAGGATAATATCCTCTAAAATTTCATTTTCCTGCTCTGTCTGACCATCTGTTTAAGGATGGTATGTCGTACTCATCTTAATCTGAGACCCCAATTCATTATGAAGTCCTCCCCAAAACCAAGAAGTGAAACGAGGTATAAATATGATACAACTGGTAATGGTACACCATGGAGCCTTACCACCTATGAAAGATACAAACATCCCAACTCATCTGCTTTAGCAGTATCTGGGATCATAATGAAGTGGGCTGATTTGGTCAAATGAATGATCGCCATTGAAATGGAAGTATTATCCTGAGGTGTACGAGGAAATCCAACAATGAAGTCCATCATGTCATCTTGACTTCCTGGTAGGAATGGGTAATAGTTAGAGAAAACCAGAGGGCCTTTCATGCTCTGTGTTCATCTTCTAGCATGTGTAGCATCTCGACACGAAGTCTGCGATGTCTCGTCTCATACCAAGACACCAAAACTATTGACAGACATCATAATACATCTTTGTGGAACCCGGATGGATAGCCCACTGAGACTATTTTCTATCATGCATCACCACCTTCCATTGAGATAATGACACTACTAAAAGGACCTTGAAGCACAAGATACACCCTGAGGAGATGATGACCAATCATAGGATTTCACCCAACCATGAAGAAACTGCTTCGACAACTGACAAAGCTCATCACTATGATGTTCCCAATAAATCAACTCCAAGAGATATGGAGTTAACATAATGCTCACCAAGAACACACCTTCACTATGCTCCTTCGTCCCCACATGAATCTGAGAAAAGAATGTCATCAGAGTCCACTCATCATTGGAATTCCTCAAAGCCTGTAATGGGAATCTTGTTCTCAAGGCTTCAGCCACCACATAACCCATTACTGGGGTATAGAAAATGTAAAATTCGAACCCCTAAAATTACTTGATCCAACGATGATGCCTCAAGTTGAGGTCCTTATACGAGAATATATAGGCCAAGCTTTTGTGATCGGATTAGACCACAAACTTCTCCACAAAGAGGTAATGACTCAAGTCATCAATGCATGCCTCACAGCTACTATCTCCAAGTCACGGGTCGGGTAATTATTTTCATGTGTTCATATTTTTCGAGTTTCATATGCCACCATGTGACCATCCTGTATAAGTACACACCCAAGACCCATACCTGAATTGTCATAATACACCACATACCCCTTTCCATTCTCTAGAAAAACCAGAATGGGGGTGGTAGTCAACCACATCTTCAGCTCCACAAAGGATGTCTGGCATTTTGGGGCCCATGAAAGCTTCACCCTTTTCTAGGTGAGTGTGGTAATCGGTGAAGCTAGCCAAGATAAATCCCTAACAAACTGCCTGTAATTACCAGCCAGGCCAAAGAAACTCTTTTTCTTGAACATGTTCTTCGGCTAGTCCCATGACATAATCAAACTGATCTTCTCAGGGTCCATCGAAACCCCTAACTCTAAGATCACATGCCACATAAATTTCACTTCCATTATCTTGGAAGAGAATTTGGACAACTTTGTATAAAGGCGATTCTCTTACAATGTGCCCTGAATGATCTGTAAGTGATTCTTAAGTTCCTCCTCAGATCCTGAATAAAATAGGATTTCATTCATGAATACCACAAAAAAAATAATTGAGACACTGATGGAACACCCTATTCAGGATTTCAATAAAGACCACTAGAGCATTGGTCAATCCTAAGGGCATGACCTAGTACTCAAATTGGTCGCACCTACTTCGGAAGGATGTCTTTGGGATATCTTCTTCTTTCACCCTGAGTTGATGATTTTCCAAATGCAAGACAATTTTAGAAAACCACATTTCCCCTTAAGAAAATCAAGCAAGTCATCTATTTGTTTCAAAGGATATGTGTTCTTGAATGTTGTCTTATTCATATTATGGTAGTCAATGCACAATTGGAGGTATCCGTCAGCCTTTTCGTGAACAACATAGGAGCGGCCCAAAGAGAGATGCTCGAGTGAATGAATCCTTTGGATTCAAATTCATCCAGTTGTATCTTTAATTCCCTCATCTCTATGGGGGCCATGAGATATGAGAAAACATATATCGACTTTTTTTCCAGGGCCAGATCAATCGAGAACTCTATATCCCACTCTGGGGGAAAACATGAAAAATCATCCAAAATACCTCTGCAAACTATTCAACTACATGAGGTAATCTATTTTCAATATCATGAACATCGTCCTAAATTTCAAGTGATGATAACTGAAAACAAATATCTCCTAACTCTGGTAGTGGAGGTCCCACAAGACTTGACCAAGGATCCCATTCCCCCATGAAAAACTTAACGACTCCCATCAGGTGTCGTGAAAATCACTTGCTGCCTATAGAAATTGATGTGTGCTTGGAAGTGTACAATCCAATTCATGCCATTTATTATGTCAAATAGATCCATATCTAAGACCAAGAGGTTCCACTGCATCTTCACCCCTGACACAGAAAGCACACACGACAGGAACCTGAGACCCCGCTCCTTCTTCTTTCCCAGCGGTGTCACCAACTCCAGTGCAAAAGACAACAACTTGGTTGGAAAATTAAGCGTGTTCACAAAATGAGAATAAATTAAAGAAACAGAGGAACTACTATCAAAAAGAGGAATAGATATAGAAGATTCAATAAAAATAGTGCCTCGAACTGTCGATTGTCCTACCTCTGATCCTGCTGGTGCCTGATCCACCACATGAAGATGTCTAGTCGCTTCCTGAGGACGAACACTTGTCTATGGTTTTGGCCTAAAATAGATTTTCCAAAAAAAAATGACCCACCCCTACCACCATGGCAACCAAATTGAGATCCCCATGTCCTTTATGGCTCTGAATGAGCTGGCACTCCTCTTGAAGCTATTGATCCTAACCCACTCTGAAGTGGACATGCCACCCCACAAAAGTGTTGCAAGTGACCCAAACCTCCACATTGATGACATATCTTCGAATTAAATAGTCACTCTATACGGATATTCCCTTTTCTCCCACATTGTTGGCACATGACGGATCTTGAATCAAAAGCCACAGAAGAAAACTACCTAGAAGAGTTGCCTGAACTACCACCTCCCTTCTTCACCTTCTCTTCTCGCTTCCTTTTCTTCTCCGAAGAGCTCCCACTACCCACAACTAATACTGACTAGAGAAAACATCCCTCCCTTTTTTGTTCAATATCCACCAAACACACCTGATCCACCACCTCAGTATAGGTCCTCAACTAAAATAAGAAAACATGGGAGTATATCTCTGGTCATAAGCCTTTCTCAAACCAATGGGACTTCGCTTGCCCATTAGAGACGATTTTAGAAGCATATAGATTTAGATAAGTGAAATTAGTTGGTGTACTCCATCATAGAAAGATCCTCCTAAACAATATCCATGAACTCTCAGGATATATCATATGCCAAGACTTCAGGGTAATATTGTTCATTGAAGACGTCCTTGAAATCTCCCAGTGCATCTGCTCATTCTTCCCAGTTTAAATTAATATTTCCCACCACTTGCGGCTAGGTCCCTCTACTATAAAATAGAAATAGTTAATCCTGACCTCATTGGGTTTGTCAAGGAACTCTAATATTCTCTCGATATTTTCGAGTAATTTTTCTTCTTCTTGGTGTTCTATGATACCTCGGATGGTTGGAGGCTTATTTTTCAGAAACTCATGGTCCTTGTCCTTCCAAGGAATAGTTTCATATTCTCAAACATGAGATATAATATGATATAGTACATTTCTTATAGCATTGAAATACTGAATCATAGCCTCTACTATCTTCTGATCAAGTGTTTATGGAGAACTCTCTCTATCTTCCTCTTGTGGGTGCATGGGAGCTTTCCAGGAAGGCATGCTACTACAAATAGGAAACAGTCACACGAGAAAAAAACAATACAACAGTTCAAAAAAATCTATCAATATCATCAAATATAATGAAGCCAAACACATTACAACAATAAAATTAACCACTACTTCACCCCCGCATTATGTCCATGTATAGTCTACAGCCCACACATCTCACCTAGAAGTGAAGTCAAAAAAACAATTCCAATGTCACATGGTTACTCAAGGTCTACCAAGAGAGGTGTGGGCTAAGAACCCTAATCATGAACAAAACTCCAAGTCCTCACATTCCTAGATCCTATCTATCCTTACTCATCCCAAAATAATAATATAACATAAAAACATTAACCTCCTTTGATACTATTTTGTCACGAACCGAATTTGGTAAACATCAAAACTGGCACCAAACCCAGACTGTGAAAAGACATGAAGGGAGTTCCCTATCCCCACAATATGGAACAAGTTCCTGGGTGTCATATATTTTTGTTTTTCAATGATTTACCTGAGTATGGATACATAAAACATCAATAAATATCAATAAACTGAATCTAGAAATTAAATCCAAACAAGAATTAAACAAAATCCATAACTGAATAAATAATTTTTAACATAGAAAAGTAGGTCAAAATATATATAAATGTATCAGAAAACATCCCCAAGTAATCCACATGACAAGGGGTCATCACTCGCAATTCGTCTCCACAACACTGCACCATGGAATGTAACTAACAACCCTAACCACCATCACACAAAGTCTTTCCTTTACCTATGTCAAACATGATCCAATATACTTACACCAAAGGTTTTAAGTAGGGTTTGAACCTAATACCAATATGATACAACCATGATATTACATAGTTTAGGCAATATAAGATACAAAGCATGTCAGTTTTTGTATGTAAGAAGTGGTGGAAATAATTTGTAAAGAATGAAACCTTTTAATGTAAATAGTTTACAAATAAAATTTTCAATGAATGATAAAATTTCAATAAAACATTTAATATACTGTTTTTTCCATCCAAAACCACCATATTCCAAAGATGAATAAAAAAGTTTCAATGAGCACCAATCTCAGGAACACCCCTAGGCACTAGTTAGTCTCTGGCCCCATTTACCTCGTACCTTGGTGTAAAGTAACCATAGAAAAAAAATTTCTCATGAAATATCCACTAGTAGGGAACATAAATATAGCCTATTATCCCCCAACTGTCATCAATATTTTTTTTAGTGTTGTCATTATCCATTTTTTCAGTGAAACGGGGATAAAACCTCTCTAGACCACTAGTGTACTAGTACATATCTGCCCTCCAAGACACCCAGGATCCCCCCATTGTGCTCAAACCATTTTCACGTGTTACCAAAATCAATTATCACATAAAAAATCATTTATGGTCATAACCAACTAAAAATATTAGTTACACATGATTTCCACCACTCACACCACTTAACAAAACATTTACGATTTCAATAAAATACCTTCACAAAATTTAACAATGTTTTGCACACAAAATACCTTAAAACCCAACTTTAAACATTATGTGGACACCCATATTCACCATAACAGAATTTTTAGTACCAAAAAAATTTTATAAACCCATTGAATGAGTTATAAAACAACCCAAATAGGCATAACCCCAAATAGACATGTAAAACACCCAATTTAACACAAAATTAATACCTAAAAATCATTTTCTTAACAAAAGTCACCAAAAATATTTATCTACATGGATAAAGAATAACAATTGGTTATAAATTTAAATTAACAAAATATAACTCAAATAGATGTGCCTTCACTTGTAATCACCAACCACAGGTGTCAAAACCCTTGAATCTTTGTGTGAAAGGTTGATCGCACAACCACTACACCACAAGGGACTTAGATCAAGAATAAATCCCCAATGTTAGACCAAGAAAGCCAATATAAAACCCTATGTTATAATCCAAACTATCTTGACATTAGGAACTTTAATAAGAAATGGACGAAACTCTAATAAAATGGGAGGAAGATGGAAAGAGGCACACTTACTTGAGAGATATTGATGAAATCCCCCCAATTACACTATTATCTAAATTTCCAAACTAACAAAAATTAAAGTAATTTTATAATAGGGAAGAAAAGGTCAAGTGAGAAATAAAATGGGGTAAAAAGAGTAAAAATTGGAAGATTTGTGAAGGAAACAATTTACCTCTTCAAATCAAGACGATTTGAGAAATCCTAGCAATTTTTTCTATAATTCGAGATTCATATGATATTTGAAGAGTGGTAAAAGAGAATGAGGGATTGCCTAGGGTTGGTGGGGATAGCTAAGAGTTAGAATCACTAAAAAATTTTATAATATTTTAAATAAACAAATTTCTTTTTTAAACTGGAAATGGGCTTCGGGGTTGGCCGAATTCCTTAAATAAAAACCCAAATCCACCATGATTATGGATTCCAAAAGTGTGAAAATTGATATGGTGGTGTTAATTAGTTCAGGGAGACCATTTCTTTTATTTAATGGGTTAACAATGTTGAAAAATTAAATATTTATAAAATAATAAAATTGTTTTTTAAATCTATAAATGGGCTCACAATTTGGGCCAAATCATTAAAACTCACCCTTTCCTCCAAAAAATGCATGGTAAACCCCCACAAAAATGCAATAAATGAAATTAAATAAAATTTACCTTTAAAATAATGAATTTATGTAACTATAAATATATTTATGAACCTTAAATCATTTATAAAATATTATATAACATGAAATATCATTAATATCATTTTATGGACTATTCATTTAATTTGGCTTTAAAGTAAGAAAGAAAGTAATTTATTTATAATATATAATCTTTCAATATCACTTATACATTATGATTAAAAATAAAATATATTTTAATAAATAATTCATCCATAACAAATTTATTTTAATATTTTTAAAATTATAAAGTAAATTGTTCAGCTTCTTACACAAACACTATGACAGCGTTGCGTAAGAATTTAAGGTATTTATAGCATCACTAAAAACTAAAAATAAGTTAAAGTCATTAAAATGACTTATTTATACTAAAAATAAACATTTATAATCAATAAAAACCTATTTTTATCCCCATTTAACAATAATATAATTTTTAAAATAAAAGGGAGTGACATTTTGTGTTTTTCTTTACTTAAAATAACATATATGCCATTATCAAAGAAAAATAGCACAAAATTTCTATAAAATAAAATATTGTAAGACTGTGTTCTAACTCAAATCATAAAATAAATTACATATAAGTTTTTTTCTTATTTTTATATCTTATTTTGATGTTTTAAAATTGGTTTACTCGTTTTACCCTTACCATGGTGACAACATTTTTACCAAGGTAATTATTCATAATGACCGAAAATAAAAGTGTCATATTTACTAAATATGACCATAATAATTATAAATATGGAATAAATAGTTCAATATTTAGTTATAATAACTTGTATAAATTAATTTTAGTATAAATGTGTAGAACGCAATGATAATCAACATTTAGAGAATTGTGTTTTTAAGCCTAAAAATTAACTTTTATCAAAATCATGAATATTTCAAATTATTATGCAATTAATAAGATTATTATATATAAAATGGATATTATTTCACTTTAATACCATATTCAAAATAAAATGGGACTTTTAAAATATTTTATTTAATGGAAAAAATTAAAGTATTTGAAAAATCAAAATTCTACACCATTCAATAAAAAATAAATCATTAAAGAAAAATCACCATATTTAAATCTAGGTTAATTTTGATAATATTTTTAAAAAAATTAAATTATTTTTATAAAATAATATTTCTAAAATTGGTAGAAATTAATTACAATATTTACATATAAAATGAAATAAAAATCATTTTGGAAGAAAATGAATTTTTAAAGCATAAAATGAATTTTTAAAGCATAAAATGAATTTTATAATAAATTATTTCTTATATAATAAAAAATAAATTAACAAATTTTTATTAGGTAAATACATTATAGATATATTTCATAATGCCATTACCACTTCTCAGACCAACCAATACAAACGATAGGTTATAATAGTTTTGTTCAAATAATAATATATTATTGTATATTGTGATTAGTTTAAGATTAATGTTATATATAAAGAAATATATCATATAATTAAAATATATTTAAAGTGAATATGTTCTAAAATATCAAGGTTTTACAAGAAAGAGAAATCCACAATGCACATAACCTTTATACCACACCCATGGTGTAATAAATCATGGTCGGTATGAGGTTTTGTAATCCAGAATGGCCAAAAAAATGAAGGCTACACCCTTGGTGTTTTTTATTTTGGAGGAAAAATAGAGAAATAATTTTCACCATGGCACAGTTTTGGGAATGAATAAATATGGAATTAAAAATATTTATATTATCTCTATGATAATTCATGAACCAATTATCAATGCATCAACAATCATTATACATGTTTTATTCTATGATTTAATTAGTTATGAAGGTTGGTTACAACAATTCATTTGGTGAATTTATTTAGAACAAATTAAAAATGTAATTTATTTACATTGGTTATTACCTCAACTAAAATTATAATGAAATGTTATTGGATATTTATGGGGAAATTAAATATCCCAATTGGGTGCTGATGAGGGTATATGTTATTGGAATGTGACCTAATTATTTCAAGAATATTGATCGACTAGAAGAAATATATTTCATAGTGGGCACATTGTAATATTAATACTTGATTTATGATTAAATAATGTAGGATTTTAATAGGATAATTAAATGGATAAACTGCATGTCAGAAATTTTCTAAGTGATGGGTTATGAAACACTATATTCTAAGAAGGTTGATTGACTGGAAGCATGATGTTTTATAGTTCCCACATTACTATATCCATATTGTAGAATAAAGATGTGGTTTTCTTCTAAATAAGGGGTTGGAAGCTTTAAGAATTGGCACTATTGAAGATATTTTAAAAGAGAAGAGGATAATTAAATAAAGTGAAATGAATGAGGTATTCAATATTTGTTCTATAAATTTAAGATGAAGTTGTTGCAAAGTATTTATTCATGTTTTTTGTAGGATAATCCCAGGTGCAATTCAATGAATAATATATCTACACTTTTGTATATATTCCAGGTAAGTGATGTTGGATAAGGGATCAACATATCTATAAACTCTATGAATATACTACTCCAGATTAGTTTGGAAATGTGGAGGAAGATGGTAGTAAGCCAACAATAATAGTGAGCTAATGTGAGGGTAGTGAACCTTGTGTGACAGTGATTTTGTCAAACACATTATAGGGTAGCGATCCAAGTAAAGTAGTGACCTAGAAAAAAACAGACAATTTTTTAGTGACAAGGGTTGATTTTGTTGCATAATGCAATGCAGATCCATGCTCCATAGACATAGTCCATTGAGGTTAAACCAAATAAATTTTCATTCCCCATTTAATTTATTAATTCTCACCAAAAATATTATGAAATATAAAGAACGTTGTGTAAAAAATAATAACAAAAAGTTAGAATCATATCAATATATAAGTTAAGAGAAATCCAAATGGTTCTCAAGTTTCGGAGGTGAATATTCTTTAAATAATGTGAGATATTAAATTTAAAAGTGTTCATTATGATATAGGTTAAAAATAAACACATATATTAGGATTTACACTATTTTTTATTTCATTTAAACCTTTATCTCCTTAGATTAACCCTCATTAACCCTTTAAATAATTAACTAGGGTAACACATTTTTCAATCATAAAGGGTTATAAATTTAATTATATGGTAAAAATTGGATCATAAATAGTCAATGGATGAAATTTCACACCTTTTAATATTCCAATTATCCCCATTCAATTTTTTTGTGATTTTTAATTCATTTCATATAATATTATATCAAATAAAATATCATCAATTTAATTTTGGGACTATTTATTTAATTTGATTTTAATGTTAGGAAGAAAATAATGTATTTTTAATCTATAATCCTTCACAATAACTTATAAATTATAATTAACCAATAAAATATTTCAAAAATAATAATTCATCCAAAATATATTTATTTTAATGTTTTTAAAATTATTTAGTATATTTTTCTAGTTTTCTCACAAGCATTGTGTCGATGTTGCAGAAGCATTTAAAGTAATTATAACATTATTAAAAATTAAAAATAAATAATTATCATAAAAATATTCTATTTATATAAAAACAAAATATATATAATCAACCATAAACTATTTTATCCCCATGAGAAAACAATAGTGTTTTTAAAATAATAGAGAGTGATATTTTTTATATTTCTTTACAAAAAAATATATATGTCAATATAAAATTAAAATTTCAAAAAATTGAAATAAATTACTATATTGGATCATTACTATTTAAACCCAATCATCCAATATATTAGATATAAGATTTATGGTAATTTATAATCTTATCCCACAGTATTAAAACTATTTTACATGTTTACTCATACCACGGTGCCAACATTTTATCTAAGGTTACTATTCATAATGACCAAAAATAAATTTGTCCTATTTACCAAATTTTAACTTCATAATACCAAATCTAGAATATATTTTCCAATAATAAATTTCAAGATGTTAAACAATTTAAGTTTTTTAAAAATGTGTAAAACATACTGAAACCCCATTTTTAGAAAAATGTATCTTTAATCCAAAAAATTAATACATACCAAAATCATGAATATTTTGATTAAAATGGAATTATTTAAATTATTATATATATAATGGATAATTTTTAACTTTAATAACATATTCCAAATATAATGTAACTTTTAAAATATTTTATTTAATGATAATAAATGAAAGTATTTGAAAATCTTGAATTTTTCACTATTTATTAAAAAAATAATTCGTTTAAAAAAACTAATAAAATATGATCCTAATTTAATTTTAGTATGATTATTTAAATAATTATTTTCATTTTATAAAAGAAAATTTATTCAAAATGTTATAAATTAATTATAATTTTCACATATAACATGCAATAAAAATCATTTTGGAAGAAAATGATTTTTTTATGGATAAAAGGAATTTTTTAAATATTGAGTGATTATATTCTATAAATAAATTAATATATTTTTATTAGTTAAATCCATTATATATATATATATATATTATAATTTAATTAACACTATTCATACCCACCAATACACTGACTAGGCTATAATAGTTATGTTCAAATAATAATATATTATAGTATATCATTGTTATTTTTATCATGATGTAACATATAATTAAAGATATCATATACATAAAATATATTTAATGTGAATAAATTGTAAAAATATTAGGGAGTTATAAGAAACAAAAATCAAAAAAAATTGAACCTATACACCACACTTGTTGTGGAAGAATTTAGGGTTAATAAGAAGTTTTCTAGGGCAAAATGGCCATAAAAATGAGGGCCACACCCACAGTGTTGGGGAATTTGGAGCCAAAATGGATAAATATTTTTCAATATATAATTATGTTAGTAATTTTAGGATATGGAAATAATAATATGGAGATGATATCTCTAATAATTCATAAACAAATTATCAATGCTTTAATAATCAATGGGACATGTTTTTAGTCCATGATACAAGTAATTTTGAAGGTTGTTTATAAAAATCCATTTAGTGAATGTATTTGTAATAAATTCACAATGTAAATGATTTATAGTGGTTATTACCTCAACATAAATTATTAGTAAATATTATAGTAGTTTAATAAGAAAATTAAATGGCATGATTGGGTGTTGATAGGTGTTTATGTTATGGTCACATGTCATGCCTATTTCAAGAAGAGAGAACTAATATAATAAAGATGTTTCATAGTGTCCACATTTCAATATTCATACTTTAGTTATGAGGAAATAATTTAGTTTAGTGGGAAAACTAAATATCCCAATAGCATACTAGCAGGTGTCCATGTGATGTGCACCTGACCTCCCTATTTTGGGAAGGGTGATTGACTGGAGGAAAGATGTTGTGTAGTTTTCACAGTAATATATCCATATTATAGAATAAAGATAATGGTTTTTCTCAAATTATGGATTTAATACTTGAATAATTGGCACTTTTGAATATATTTACAAATATAAGACGAGTGATCACTATAATTAAATGAATTAGGTTTTTTATAATTTTTCTAGAAAGTGAAGAAGAAGTTGACGATAAGGAGTTGTTCACATTTTCTAAATGATAATACCAAGTGGACTTCAATAAAGAATATATTTGCATTTGAGAATGCATTCAAGGAATTATGTGCTAGATAAGGGTTAAACATTTCTACAAACTTCATGAATATACTACCCTAGAGTAATGAGAAAAGGAAAAATAAGATGTAAGTGAGCCAACAAATAAAGTGATCCAAAGTAAGGGTAGTGATCCTTGAGTGACACTGAGTCGATCCAAATAATTATAAGGTATAGATGTAATAAATTAGTGACCTAGGCCAAACTCAACCATTTTTTAGTGATAATAGTCTATTTTGGTGAACAACAAAATGTTGATACATGCTTCATAGATATATCCCAATGAGGGTAAACCAAGTAAATTATCATGCTCTAGTTTACTTTATACATTTTCATCAAAAATTATTATGAAATATAAATAACATATTGTAAATATGGAATCTAGAGAGGTTATAACTAGACCAAAGTATAGGTCATGATGAATCCAAATGATCCTCAAATTTGAGATGCTAAGATCCTTTAAAGAAAGTGATACATCAATGGGAAAAGTGTATAAATTTGATAACTCTATTGATCCTTGATTCACATCCCTCCCCCATAAACACCACTGGTCAATCTCACACTAAGACTCTATTAAAGGACTAACACACGGTGGCATAGGTATGGGATAATTTTTCTTGGATTTGTTATTACTCTAACTTGAACTGATGTTTTTGAAGAAAAATGACATCCATAAAAAAGGATCTTAAATTTAATAAAACTAATATCAAAAAATTAAAAAATTAGTTTAAAATTTTTGTATAATATTTACTTTTATGTCATTGATAAGTGGTTAAAGATGTAATTACTCAGTTAATACAACACTGAGTTATCTTTGAGATATATCAAAGAAAAAATTTAATTGAGTTTTTAGTCAAAGAACCATTAAAGTTTGTTCTAAAGTAATATGTTCCCAAATAGATTTATTAGTGTAGGTTCTCATAATATAAGTGGATGAAGTTATAATATATTCTTTTAAAATAAAATAATTCATAAGAAAATTATCATGTGTCAAAAGGATAAAAGTGGAATAATAAGAAGAAGTCACCCAGAAGATGTGTTCTCCATCTGAGGTAAATCTAATCCATGTATTATTTTTTATTCATACCCATGATTGAATATAGTATGTGAAATTAAAAAACTCTCTTATATCTAAAAATAAAATGTGACTCTAGTGGTGAATAAGAAACAACATCTCATTGATATTCCAAGGAATGATCATGCAATGACAATAAATACTGATGGAGTATCTTACATGGAGTGTACTATTCAGTGATATAAATTTTTTTAAATCAAGTAGTTTAATGATAAAGATTTTTTCCTAAATTTCACCACAAAAATAATTGGAATTAATAAGAAAGTAAAAAATTTATCCTCTTAAAGATCTTTCCCAAGAGTTTGGAAAAGAAATGGACCCAAATAAGGAATTGAAGGAAAATGTTCTTTTAATAAGAATAAAATAAGAAGAATGAATATGGTATTTGAAATATTTCATCTCGTAGTTGATAAATTTAGCTACAAACTTAGAGGAAAGGTATGATAAGATAACAGAACATGATTAAAGAATGAACACCTCAAAAAATAGGATGAATATCCCTTGGAAAATACCCCAACTTGTGTAGTAGGGAAGAGAAATTTATATATTAAGTCTAGAAGAAAAGAGTTATTATATGACAAATCTATTAATGTGGTTCCATGATAGAAGGAATCAGTGATGTACATCTATTTTTGGAAAATTTGGCTACATAATGAGTAGTTATTTTAAATTCAAAAACCCCAAAGATGTTATAAGAAGTATGGTAATATCAACATTTCAAATAAAATAAGCCTAATGAGTTATGAGTATTACGGAAAATTCTTTGCTTGTTCTAACCTTGGTGAAATTGAAATTATATGTAATTAGTAGTATGTGTAAAAGGATAAAACACTCATATATAGACACTAAAATATTATGACTTATAAAGAGTATTCATATCCAATAAAAAGGAATGTTAATATGGATAATAAGTTAAATGTTTTTGAGGATGTAACTGAGCCATAAAAGGGCGTTTATCAACATAGAAAATCAATATTGTCATAAAAATTCTCTTGTAAGGAGTGAACACATATATGGAAGAAAACAATGGTGTTATATGTGAGAGGAAGGTGGAATATATTGTGATGTAAACTCCACCAAGGAATAAATATTCTAATATGTAACTTATAGCTATCAAGGAAGAGGTTTTCAAAATTTGTTCCAAATAAACAACCAAAATGAAAAAGACTAAGATTTGGTGGATAAAAAATCTAGTTATGAGATCCAATTATAATGTAACACATGAAGTTACCTTTTCAAGTGTGATTTATTCTATAATTATATAAAATCTCATACTAAGGAATAATATCAATGATTATATCCCTATAAAACGTTTATTGGTGGTAGCGTGAATGGAAAATAATTTTTCAGGGGTTCAAGTTGTTAGGATATAAGTAATGATAAATAACTTGAATAAATTATTTCATTCCTTTCATGAATTATAAAAAATAGAAAAGAAAATATGAAACTTGATGTCTTGGTTCTTCTTGACCAGCCATATATCTCCAATTGAGGAATTTTGAGGCACCCCTATCCCAATATGTTTATTGTTTCTAAATATTTAGGAATTTTTGTATAATTAATAGGGGGAATGATGAATGGGGTTATTATGCAATAAATTCACATATTATTGAGTTAAATTCATAACTACTAATTTCTTTTAGAGACTTTTATGAACAGAAAAAACATGGAGTTAAAGTACTATCATTTTATAAAAATTAATCAATCATTCAACAAGTGGTATAAATTTTTTATCATGTGGTATAAATTAGTTAATCATGTTTTATGATCCTCACAACCAAGTACTTTAATGTATTCTATTAACAATATAGTTCCTAAAATAAAGATCATGTGTTGGGTTAAGAATTAAAAAATAAAAAAAATTTATGAGTTTCACATTAGTGTTATTGAGTGATATAGACAACCTTGTTGTGGACTATAAAAACTCTAATTTCATACACTATCCTCAATCCCAGTAATCTTAGAGGATTTACTGACTTTTCAATTACCAAGTGTTAAATTCACTCAATGAATATCTATAGATAGTACATAGGTATGGATATTTAATTAAAAAATATTTCTTAGAGATTATTCTAATTCATAAAGGGGGAAAATATTTTAAAATTAATGTACAATAGGTGGAAGATGTTGATGATTTTATCTTTAATAAAGTGGGGAAGGAAGAATGGTTAAACCCGATATATAAGAGGTAAAACAGGAAATAGACTTTATATTTAATTTTCCATAAGGGGGATAATAATGTACCATAGTGAATTCTGTATTGTCAGTAAAATTTAAAAGAGTTATATTGGATATCTAAAAGGATTGTGTTGGGTTTTTTACAACTAGGACAAGATGTGTGTTGGCATCTCAACAAATAAATTTGTAATTTTTTATTCCAATTGTGATGGAAAAGGTGAGTTATTTATGAATATATTAATTAATATTAATTTTTTAATTGATGAAAAAGAGGTGATTAGTTAGGAGGAGGAAGTCTATAATAAATCAAGAAGCAGGGAACCATGAGTGATACTATATAAGATTGAAACACAACCATGCCCATTGCGTAGGGAATGTTGGGGAGGAATGTTTTCAAAAATATAAATCATAAGGACCATTTCTATCTTAAGATAGGATTTATTTGATAGGTGATGTTGTAATTCTATGTAGAGGATTCCACACCTATGGTAGAGAAACCATTTTCAACAAAAGAATTGTCCATAAACAAAATGGTAAGATATATGAGACCAAACATATAGTGGAATAATTAGTGGTTGAAAAGTAGTTTTGTAAGTCAAAATAGCATTAAAGATGAGGACCATGCCTGTGGTGTTTGGAATATTTGGAAAAAACTAACATGTATTTTTCAATAAGGTATGATTATAGGTGAGTCAAGATGTAGTGAAGAAAATTTCCATCTGATCTATCTTTTGATTCATGAATCAATTATCAATAATTCAATAATCATGGGACAATTTTTTATTCTATAATTAAAGTAATATTTAATGTTTTTATAGGAATTAATTTCGTAAATTTATATGATGTAAATTCATGTTGCAAATGAGTTTCAACAGATTTCCACGAAGTACTTATTACCATGACTTTGATTATAAGGAAATCATGGAGTATTTAATAGGAAAAATTCAATATAAAAATTATGTGAGTAAAATTATGTAATTTATTTATTCATGACCTCCTTTTATTAAGAAATTTGTTCGAATAGATGTAAGATGATTCATATAGTTCAGATTAGTGTATCAGTACTATATGAATAGGAAAATCATGGTGATGTTCATTTGGAAAATTAAAGGGACCAATTCCATCCTACCAGGTGTCCAAATGATGGGGTAATGATCTCCCTATTTCGAGAAGTGATATTAACTTAAATAATGATGTTTCATATTGTGAAAAAATTTATATATTTATTTTAGAAGGAAGGTAAGGCTTTGTTCCAGATAAGGGGATGGAAGCTTGCATAATTGGCACTGTTGAAGACATTCCAAAGAGAAGAGGAGTGATCAATACTATGTAGTGAAGGAGGTATTCCATAATTATTCTAGAAAGTAAAGAAGAATGTTTTGTTGAAGATTTATTCAAATTTTTAAAGGATCATCCCTTGTGGACGTTAACATAGAATCAATCTGCATTTAAGAATGAATTTCATACCAGTGATAATGGAGAAGGGAAATACATGTCCAAAAACTATGTGTAGATCCTACCATTGTGTAGTGAGAAAATGTGCTGGAATGTTTCAATGATCCAACAACAACAGTGATCCAATGAGGGGGTATTGAGTCTTTGGTTACAATTAATAGAACCAAAACATTATTGCATAGTGATCATAGGTAAGGATACTCCTCAACCAAAACCCGACATTGTATAGTAAAAATAATTTTTTATGGTGCATGGAAAAATTCCTATGCATTATCCTTGGATGTATCCTTGTGAGGGTGAACAAATTAAATGATTTTATCCCCAATTAATTTGTACATACATGACAAAATGGGTCAATAAATCTAAAAAACATATACAAAGAAAGATTCAAGAGAAGTTATAATTAGATAAAATAAAATAAAAAGAAAATAGGGTAATGAAAATGTCAAGAAAAATTATAATTATATCAAAGAATAAGTCAAGAGTAATCAAACAGACCCTCGTGTTTGAGAAGTCAAGATACTTTAGGGTTAGTGGGACAACAAAGTAACAAGTGTGTTAATTTAAAAAGTCTAGCACAACCTAATTTACCCCTACCTCTTAGGGTAATCCCATAATAAGCCTCTTTTAAAGGACTAATATTGAATGTATTTAGATAACCCATGTTTAAGAAACTAGACCTTAAACCATGGAGTGGACTTCCTTTAATTCTTATTTCACTATCCCCATGGCATGGTCATTCTTCTCTATGTTGTGGTTGTATCTCAATTCTAAGAATAAAATTTGAATTATATTTTAATTGAAATAATTCTTCATGGTGTGATATTTATCTACATACTATAAATATAATCTTTATCATCACTTTTCTTTAATTGAAATATCATTCAAGATGTTTAAATTCACTAAAGAAGAGTCCCAGAATTGGTATATTTTTTTTCCTTAGAATTGCTTATTCTAGAAATCTAAAAAATTTCTAAAACTCTAAATACATACACATTGTAAAATTAATTACACACTATATAAAATTTAATATTCATTCTAATATATTTATTAAACATTAGAATATTGTTTTTAACTATGTAAAAACAATATATCTCTGACAATTCACTCTTACTTGAGATATATTTAATCTTTCATATATCATTTTAATTCTACCTCTTTATTGTATTTTCAAGAAAATTATGGCCAATATGAATGATTTTTTTATTCAAATTTGTTTCATAAGTATTTTTACATGGCCACAAATATTATAATAATCTTACATATGAATTGGAAAAACATACACATCAGAAAAAAGGTTATTCATTTCATACCATTATTACCTTTATGGCTTCAAACTCTTGAGAATATATTATGTATATAAATATATTAACTCATTCCTTTTAAAAAAATGATCTCAATTAGAAAAAATGAATTTCACAGTTTAATAAATCATTTATTTTTCTAATTATTTTTAACTTCTAGAACTACAACAAATAACATAAAAATCAGCTTCAGTCACTTATCTATCAACTTGAACCACATTAAATAAATTTACAAAATATCAAAACTTTTCTATACCTCTTTGATATTATTTACAAAGTCTTTATGAAAATAAAAACATAAATTTGAGTGGTTAAATGAAATTTACAACTTTATAAATTATAAAATCAATTTAATCATCAAAAATATTTATCCAAATGATATTTAACATATATAACTGTATCCATCAAGATCTATTATTCTAGGATTGGCTTTTAATAGTTCCATACAACATAAATCTTTAACTACATATCTCTATGATCTTTTCAGTTGCCTTATTTATCTTTACTAATCAATTCTATTTTCAATGATAAAATAATAATATAATCACCATTAATCATAATCACATACATACTATTCATACAATCATTATGTGTATAAGTATACTCCTTGAATATGTTTATGGTAATATTCTATAAAGTAGAAAACCATTTCTCATTACCAAGGTTGGATTCCTCCATATTTATTAGGATCTTCGTCGATCTCCCCACTTATTCATATATTGACTTTCATTTACTCATTTATATATTGAAAATAAATTCAACCAATGCATATTTTTTATTAAAATCAAACTGGGAACTTCAATATCCCCCTTCTATTTTTTATTAATACCCATTTAAATTTTTATAGATAATATTTTTATCCCCCATATTGAATTTAAATGAAAAGGTTAAAAGATAAGGGAAAATATGTATCATCTTAATGCATCTTCTAGGATTTTAAAACATCTTCTTATCCCTTTTATTAAAAATTATAAACTAATTAAATACATTTATAAAATGATAAAATGAAACCACACATATATATTATTCAAAAAATAAACAACTCTATGTTTACATGAGAAGTACTTGGTGTTGAAAATAAGACTGATTAATTTATGCATCAAAGATTAAAATTAAAGTGTTTTGAATGTGATAACAGCTAATTTTTCTTTATGTGATTTCATTGAAAATATATTTCTAAATAAATTTATAGCTTACGCCCATCATCAAAAAACACATAAAAATACAAACTAAAATAGAGATTTACCCACCTTTTAGAAGCCTTTTAACTTGAAAAAAATTCCTCCTTAACAATAATATTTGGTATAATCAAAGAATGGAGGCAAAGAGTTTGATTTTCAAACCACTACTTTATATTTTATAATAATTTTCCATAATTATATATTTATATAAAAACACATCTAGAAGAATTTAGTCATGTTTGCGACCCCTCAATAGATGCAATCAATAATCTCTTCATCATGGTTGATCTCCTTAAAATTGAACTCTAATAAAATCCTTTAAAATAATATAACACCCTAATATTTATATTATAAATACTATATATAATAACTTTTCATAAAAACAATGCAAATCTTAAATAAATTGTGATATACTAAAAAATATTATATAATATTTATAACCTATCAGTTGGAGTAGCATGTACGAATATTACTAATCACATTAAGAAATATATGTAGAAAATTTCTCCAAATAAAAATATATTGATTAACTCCTAGTAAATAAGAACTAAATTTTGAATAATAATAATTAAATCAAATAAGGTAAAGAATAGTTAAAGTTTAAAGTGTTTATTTTTCTGTAATATCCAGAATTCTTTATATTATATATGTTTCATTTAAAAGATAAATTTATCTTATTTTTAGTATTAAATTTTATGAAATTTTTTTAAACCTTTAAATTATTTAATAATCATTCAAAAAATTATTATAAATTTTTTCAAAATGAAGATAAAATCATTTTATGGTAAAAAGAGATATTTTAATAGAAAAAATTACTTTTAAGTATGTGAGGCATTTTTAATTTAATAAATAGATTTAATAACTATTGAATAATTATTTGGACGAAATATCTTGATAATATATTATATAAAAAATTAAAAATCATATAATAGTTGTTACTAGTCAAGGAATAAGAATAAAGTTGGTTTAATCTTTGAAAATAATTTTCTTCTAAGAGGGATTTTAATACATTTTGTGCACAGATATTAGAATAGTTTTAGGAAAAAATTATTAATTTAATATTATTAATTTTTTTATCATAATCCCAAAATTAGGGTGAATTTTTGGGTTTCTCATAAATATTATATTTTTGAGTGAATAGTGAAAATTATGATTTTAAAAATACTATCAATTTTATGACATTGTTAAGAAATAAAAGTGGTTCTAATGTTTATGAAACATTTTCTATAGAATCTATATATTTCTATTTATATTGATATTTATAAATTAATATAGTAAATTTAAAATTATATTATTAAACTTATCAATCTGTGTTTTATATATTCAAAACCTAAGTAATGTTTTTATTCAAATAAAAACTATTTTTATTTCTTATATTTTAATCATGTATTCAAAAGGTTCCTTTCAATATTTGTTTGATTTGAATATAAAATAAGACAATTTATATTTAAAAATACAAATATTTTTATAGTAATAAAATTTAAACTTTATTTCAGTGTAAACTCATTTTTATTCTTAAAAATAAAATTTTTCTAAAAATAGTTTTCGTAGGATTTTGTGAAATTATGTTAAAAATAATGTTTACCACTTATAAGAATTTAATATTGTAAAATTTATTACATATTTGTAATCATAATATTTAATATTATTTAATGATTTAAACTTAATTTTGTGTCCTAATAAATAGAAACCATGGAAAAAATGGATCACCCATGTTAAGGGTAAAATGAGGTAAAAATGATAAAATAAATGGATAAGGGTTTCTAATAACACAAAAACATTATTAAATCTCATTAATTAGATGTATTTTAACCTTAATCTATTTATATTATAATCAATTATAATATGGATCCACTTTACATGAGTAAGACATATATTATACAATAAATATTCAAGTATCCACAAGTTTTTCACGAAACTTGTTTATAAAATGGAACCTCTCATCCTCTCTTCTCTATACTTTTTCAGCCACTTAGCTTTCCCAATACCTAAAAAATCACTTCCTAACTTACTTACCCATTTTTATGTTCCTTTTATCAATAAAATACTAATATAAGATATTTTGATCTGTTATCCATAGGTTTTTTTCCAAAGGAGAGGTATAACTCATTCTCATCACCTTTTCCATGAAATGGGAAATTAAATCATCACACATTCATATGTATGAATTGTCAGCTCTATGAAGTGATGAGTTTTATTTTTCTTCATAGGGTCACATGAATTGTTATAAAGATGAATTTAATAGATATACATGATTTTTATGACATAATAATGATTCTAAAAAGATAAAATATTTTTTATTTTCTTACCCTCCCTTCTATTGGACAATGATAATTTTGTTCGTGCATATGTGTGGACTATCACCTCCACAAAGAAACAAATTTTTTTTCTTACCCTATTTACAAGGATTATCATGAGGGAATATTTGATGAATGTATATTATATTTTTGGAAAAAATATTATTCAAAAAATTACTAAAAATCATATACCACATTTTCTTTCTTTCCATTAGGCAAATGAAAGCGTCATCATTCGTAAGTGCTGACTACCACCTCCATGAGTGATGTATTTCAATTTTCAATTACAACCTTGAATTTTTTGTAATAAAATTGGATAAAATGAATAAATCTAATATTCATGAAATTATTAAAATTATAGAGATAATGGAACAATTTCATAACACCCTTAATCATGGTTAATACACTAAATTAAGTTTGGTTAAATTTAGTTAACAAACATAAGTAATCAATATAAACAAGAACAATAAAATTAATTGATGTTGAATGATTATAAAAGGTCTATAAAATAAAATATTGATGAAATTGGTTCTTAATAATTTATTAAATGAATTAAAATTTATTTTTTAGGAGGATATAATGCTTCTAATGAATCTAAAATCCATTGTAATGGTTTTCCATCTCAATTCCACTAGGATGAAACATATTTTATATTATGCACATAAATTCTTTTAAATGGTGTATATAATTCATTTTTGATATATTATATAATTAATTCCCCTTTATCATGCTATTTAAAGTTTCAATTAATTTTTTCTATTTGATGGGGTTTTGGTTAGGAAACTTTTAATGTCGAAAAAGTTTATTTTACAATCTCACTCTTATTTGGGATTGTTCACTTTTAAATTAACATTGGAATAATTTAAATATATTTCTCTATTAAACCCTATATATTTTATTCTAAAAAGTTTAGTTTTTTGTTTCCCATATTTTTATTTCAAACTTATTATATTTTTTACTCAAACACCAAAATAATATTTTTAAGAAAAACATATTATATTTCTTATTTTAGCCACGAAAATTTTTCTTCTGCGTCTATATTATTAAAAATGTTTTATAGAGGTTTTTATATTCTTTTAAATGGTTTTTAAAAGATTTTTTATAATAGATTTTAATTTATTTACAAATATTTAAGGAAATATTTTTAAATCTTTTTGAATAAGTCATTTCTAACTTTTTACAAAAGTATTAAAGAATGATATTATTAATGAATATACTTTGAATGGATTTTCCCACCACAATAACTATTATTGAATATTATATTCTTCAATACTATTCTATAGTTTTTAAATGAAAATATTATTTCTATTATTATAAGATTTTTTATATTAAACAAAAGTTTATATTTTCATAAATTATTGAGTGAATATTTTACATTACTTAAATTTATTTTACCTTTCACTTCACATTTCTTTTATAAGCAGGGGATATTTTTTATATTATATTATTTCATAAAGAATCTATTAAATGTATCTTTAGAAATTCATAGTTATGAGTTTATTTATAGATTCTTTTTTATACAAAAGTTACAAGAGATTTAGGGAATGGACTTTTTATGGTTTCACAACCATTTTCCTCTCCTGTTATAAAAAAAACATTCCTTTACCCCAAAAAATCATTTTTGATAAATTAACGATCTTCTATCATATTTTATTGATTTATTTATTATGCATCATTTTATTCACAAGGTATAATCTTAGATTCTATAAGATACATTTTGTTTCATTATTTTTTTCAATATTGACTTAATTTTGTACTAATTACTATATAAGAAGTAAACTTAACATTCCTAGGAATATAAGGAGCACTGAGAATGAGGGTTTTAGTCAATGGTGATCATCTGGAATTTCGTATCCCTTTAAATTAACCTCTATATGTCTTTATAGTATCAATACTCTTAACCTTATAGATTAAACTCACTTAAATTCAAAGATAAGAAATTAGAGAAAGGCATATAATATTTTACAATGATTGACCCTAATATGGGTAAATACATCCTCTCCATGTTAAATCCCACAAGTTCATTGAAATAATCTAAATAATAATGTGAATATAATAAATACAACTCCATTTAAGCTCCTTCTGTCTCCCAACATGAAATTATACAAGCTCGTACTAGTTACAAATTTTTATTATTCTTCCTAGACATGAAAATATAAAAACATAAAACCTTTCTCAGAAAACTTTATCCCGAATCCCTAACCAGTACCTCTAAATTTGGTAAGGCTGCATCTAGTGTACCTCCCTCTTATGCACCTCAGTTTAGTGCCTCTGTCTGGTACCTTATTTTTGTGACTATGTTTGATACCTATGAATGATGAATCTATTTTGAACATCTACTTCACCCAAATGATTACTTTTATAGAAACTCACATTTAAAAAACCTCAACACTTCAAATAATTAGTACTGGTAGTAACATATTTTCAATGATACTTCACCCCTTTAATTAAGAAAACCTCCTTTGAAAATTATGGAGGAATTGTGGGAAATAATTTTAAATTCCATACACAATAAAAAAATTATTTCCTTCAATATCTCAGAAACATCAGTGTCAACTTCATTCATTAATATTTACATAGATATCAATGTCAATACTCTCTTTAAATCTTCCTTAAATCCTGGATAGATTTATGAACATTTAAATAATATCTCATCATCATCAAATTTAATTAATTAACAATTTTTTTAAGAAACACAAATCTTGGGATGGTGTATGTCTATCTAATGCCTTCACAATAACTTCTCCATCTGGTATTATTCTATCTAACTCACCATTTAATGATCTTCTCCATCCAATTAACGCATTCTAAAAAATTCAGGGTTCCTTCATCTGGATTTCTTCACTTGATTCCTCTATTTTATGGACTCATATATGTTTTTCCTTGTTTATAATTCAAATTTTTTGGAACCTCTTAGTATACTCATTATATGTTAATTTAGACTTCATTTAGATCTTCGTCTTCTAATCTCAGTCTAGTAAAAAAATTTATTTCACTCTATCTAGTTATCATTTATCCACTGACCTCTCTATAGTATTTCTCTTAGAACATCATTGATCATTTCCTCTATTCATCTGCTAAAACTTTGATCATTTCTACCTAGTAACCTTCAAATATTTATTCTTTTGATATATTTATAAATTCTCTATCCAATCATTATTGGTTTTATGGATTTGGTCTAACAATATTCATACAAAAAGAAACTTCATGAATTCAAATAAATTAACATTTTTAAGTTTTCAACTTCATCATCTTATAACATAAACTTCTCACAATCTATCACTATTTGGTTTAACTTTTCTAATATCATCAATCTGGTAACTTTTAAAATTATTCTTCTAATGACTTGATGTTACTTCATTACATTATTTCTTACACTTTGTACAGCCAAAATTTAAACTTTGTCAAACATTCTATGTTTGGAAACTTTATCTTGACCCATGAAAAAAATTTAGTAACCATGATATTAGGTGTAACATCCCACCACTCCAGACCACTATAAAATTCCAAGATTAGAAATCACTATTTTAGTGACCCCAAATCAGGTAACCCAAAGCCAGTGTACACTTTATTAAATTAGAATAAGATATAAAGAAATTGCATCCCGAAATAATGAATAGTTTAGTAGTCTTAGTAAACTACATAGATAATTAAGTTTTAAATTAAAATTGAAAACATAAAATAAGAAAAGTTTTTTCATTACAAACATCATTATTTATTATATTGTATCCCTATATATCAATCATAAAACACTTAATGGGATCATACGGAAAAATAAAACATAACAAATGGGAGAGATCATATGCTCTGTAAGGGTAGGAATACAGTTGAATATTTTATTAATAAATAAGAATAATAAATATAGAAAGGTAAATAAATAAAACACTTTTCATTTTATCAATAAAAAAATCATAATATGGAAAAAAAATGGGCAAATAAATATATATAAATAATCAAATTACCAAGAAACATATCCATGTATATTCTAATTAATTAAATAATCACAATAAAATCAATAAAATATCTCATAATGAGTTAATTAATTATTGTCAACTTCTGAAACTATTAATACATTCCTCAAGATAGTTTAAATCTATGATTAGAAACCTAACAAAATTGATTAACTGATTTGTCTCATGAGATTTGTAAATGTATTGAGGGGATATCTATAACTGGGACCCACCCATAACTTACTAAGTCCAATTTATTCCGCATATTAAATGGGTGAAACATAATAAAAATAAATATTCATATTGACAATCTAACTTAAAAAAATTTAACACTTACCGCAATCAAATAAAAATATTCATGAACAATCTTAAAAAATATGATAAATGGTAATAAAATTTTGCATCCTTAGTCAAACTATCATAAACCAACCAAAAAAATAATAATGATGATATCAACACAACATATTCCCAATGGATCAAAAGTACAATAATGGGATGATGTCATCGATGAATATAAATTCCATAAAAATGTCAATAAAAATTGTTTATAAAAATATACAATAAAGTTTGAAAAATCTTTTTTAAACCAAAAACTTCTACAAAAAAATTTTAAAAATAGTTTTTTTGAAAATAAAAAATTATGACTTGTAAAATCATATTTAAAACAATGAGTGGTGAGGACGGTTGGAAAATTTGTTCATGTAATACACATTAAAATGAATATTCATTTCAAATTTTTAGTAAAAGATAAACAAGAAACATTTTAAAAATGACAAGAATATTCCTTTAAAATATATTTTAAAAACTAAAAATATGTAATTTATGTTAATAAATAATTTTTAAAAGCATACAAACATTTCTAAAAACACTTTTAGTAAATATGAATTTTTATGAAAAAACACTGAATCGATAAATAAAGTTGGGTTTTCTTAAAACAATATCCATCATTTTAAGTGCCAAAGAGTAGAAAAATGGTATTATTACTTGAAACATTTCATTAAAAATATTAATATAAAAAATAGATATATTTTAATATATAAATATAAATTAATTCTCTCAAAGTAGATTTAATAAATAAATATCCTGAATAATTATGAGATTGTGAAATAAACTCTTACCACTTTGGTAACTTCTGAATCTTAATCCCCATAAAAGGAATAATGAAAAAATAAAACTTTAAAAAACATAAATACAAATATATTCAGGATATAATATATCAATGTGGATTTATATACATAAAAAAAAGAAATAATTCGTGAATATGGAATATGTCATATGAAATTAAAAGTGGGATGAGAAACCCTTACCTCATGTTCAAATTCATTCATATCTCTATGAACATTAGTAAAATAAATATATGTTTATTATAAATATATTAAATAATAATAATATATTTCATACCATTTATGATTTAATTATGGAATTTTATCACCTTTTTATTGCCAATTCTTTTTTAAAATAATTGTTTCTAATGAAAATTTATTTGTTTTTCATGTATGTTTTAGTCTGATAATTTTATTCATTTTAATTTGGTTGGGGTTACATGATCTAAATAATTTTTACCAATTGATAAATATAATATATATATATATATATTATATATTTATTTAGTTTAATATATTGATGATAAATATAAAAAATTGATTACATCATTCATGGAGATGATAGGTCATATGTATGCATGAATGTTGTTCCCATTTTTTCAATGAATAGAACAAAAGAGAAATAAATATTAATTAATATTTATATAATAATTATTATTTCCTATATATAATTTATATTAATCAAATACATCCTTATTATCAACCATGCAAAAATTAAATGAAAAAAATCACATCACTACGTGGAGGAAGTAGTCCACACATATACACAAGCAACGTTGTCGTTCTATAACATAATAGAAGGTAATAATTTTTGTGTGATATTATATTCAAAAAAGTATTTTTAGGTTATAAATATCCGATAAAATAATTAACTTTAACCTTACTACCTTCCAAGTAAATCATAGCGGAAAAATAAATCACACTACTTCACAAGGCAATAGTCCACCATACACATAACCTACATTAATGAATGCCCTATGGAATGGATAATAAGAAAGTATATGTGATATGATAATTCCATAAGTATAATTATTCCCTAAATATAATATACATATGTTAAATCTATCATTATATTCATCCTTGAATAGTATTGATGAAAAACAATTTACATCAATTCGTGAGGCGGTAGTCCTCCGTTCACATGATCGATAGTTGTTATTCCAATTTGATGTAAGTGGAGATAGATATGGCTTATGATATTATCATAATAATTTATTATAATATAGTTGATATATTTCTATTATAAAATAATAGTTTAATAATTTTATAAGGATTTATAAGAAGATGTAAAATTAAAACTCATAGTAAATAACATTACATATTCTTCGAGAAACCTCTTTAGGTTTAACCTCAATACTTTATAGATTACATTTATGATAAAATAACGTAAACTAGGGTATGGGGATATAATTAATTAAGGAATTGGTCATTTATTAAATTAAATTTCTTTTAATTGTTAATATGGGAGGTGAGGTGGTATCCTTTTATAAGTGGGGGAGAGGATATACATGGATGTTTTGAAAAGATAAAGTTGTATCCTTTTGACCTCAATACTTTATAGATTACATTTACTTTTTCACAATTCATTATCCTAAAAAATTAAGTTGAAGTTATTTCTTAATATAAATTTTAATGATTCAAAATATGGAATCAATTTTGCCAAATTTAATTCAAAGAATTAGTGGATTTAAATTTAAAATTACACTACTGACGTGATGAAAGAGTGGTTTTTTAAAGAGAAAATTATCATATTAGAATATTTTAATATAAAATTCCAAAATAAAATTGACTCCATATACCTAAATTTGTTAAATTTTAATATAATTGAAATAATTTTACATTAAAATAATTTAGAATATAATTTAACTTTGTAAATAATTTAAATGAAAATGCAATTTTTAATAAAAATTGGTATTTTTCACTATTCATTAAAAAATTATTATATTCATAAAATTCCCAAATATTCTACCAAATATAATTTTTATAATTAGATTTAAAAATTTAAGTTTATTTTTTCAAATAATGTTTCTAAAATTGGAAGAAATTAATTTTAAAGTATGTGTGAAAAGAGTGAATAAACAGCCTTTTAGAAAAATATAGTTTTTCAGAAAAGCATTTCTTTTTCTTTCAAATTATTTGTATTTTATTTCTAATAAATAGATGAAAATTTAATTTATTTTATACATATTTAACCTTATAATGTACTTAATTCATTTATTATTATTTATACCCCCTCATCTTAAAGGCTAGGTTATAATGGTAATATTAAAATAATAATATTTTAATAGTGTATCGTGTTTCATTCAAACCTGTGGTTTCATGGATTAAAAGATATTGTAGATAATGAATTTATATAAAAATAAATATATAGTAATGTATTAGGTTGTTACATTATGTAATATTATTTTTGTTTCATGTCATATATACTATCGTATATGATATTCCTCTTTTAATATCTTAGGGTGTTTCACTCTAATCCCTTAAATAAATTGTATCCACACAAATTTTTATTGATCTATATAATATGGGTATGACATTTGAAAATAACCTTCTTAAAATCTCACAACATGATAAAGGGTAACAAAACAACATATTGACAAGAGATAAAGGGAAGTACAATGGTCATTTATACTAATAACATAACTTGTTTTCCATGTATGAGAACATAGGTGGGAAGTGAAGATATAGTCATTGAAGAAAATCATAATTCCAAAATAATAATAGAGGGTGATAGAGATAATTTTTACCAATAATGATAATGATCAGTAGAATATCAGAAACCACAAAAACATAAATCAAAGATGAGTTAAGAGTCTATTTGATTCATTGGAAATGAAGTTACTAGGATAACATTTTTGTTTCAAGATTATTTACCTAGAGTTGATGGATTCCTTTACCATCCAGAATGCTAACCTATAAAAATATACTTAATTGATATCTTTCAGTTTTATAGGCATAATTTCATCTTTCGGTTGTGATTCAATCAATTCCTACATCATTTCTTACTCAAGAAAATAAATATCCAAAATGAATTCTTAATACGGATTCACATTTAACAGATCATTTGAGTGAAAAGTAATTCGTCTTATATATAGATATTTTTTTAAACCAAAATTATTAGAAAAAATATCAAATAACACCCAAATTTCTACTTAATTCATTCCATATATAGTAAAACTTAGGACTCATCTAAAATATTTATGTCGAAATTCATAGTCTAAAAAATTTGAAGGCCACTAAATCAACATTATATACCCCGATAAAATATAAATTAGATCATAATATTTCTTAATAAATATGTGAGAACCTTGATCACTATAAAAACTTAATGAAACATTCATTAATAGAAAAATAGAATCTCACATTGTAAAATATATTCCCAAAATAAATACTTATAGTAAACTCTAGAAAATATGATATAGACCATCAAACAATTAAAACATTCATGGACACCAACACTATCACATAAACACCTAATTATTATCTCCACACAGGGTATATATTAAGGGTTGTAAATAATTATAATTTTTTTACAATAGGTTCAACATTTCACCAAATCACTTTTACTAGTCATCAATACCATTCAATATATACTCCAAAATCCTTTATGAAATAGTATTGTGGTACAATCCTTATATATTTCATGATTTTTATAAGCATTATATCATTGATAAAATACTATTATAACATAATTATTTAATACAAATACAATCACATTTATTATTACAATTCTTATAGGGTAATGTCATAATATTTACCTTAATATCTTAGCTTCTATTGAGGTATATTCCCTTGATTCTTAGGGAATTCATTTTTATAGTACCCCATCTCCTTAAAGTTGAAGCATAGAACATAGGAAATTTCTTTCTGTACCTTGAAATTATGAGCATGGTGGCATTTCTCTCCACACTTATAGATAACACTCTTACTATTCATTTAATTAACAAGATGTTTCTTTACACAATTATCTCATGAGAGAAAACATTACTTTCCATTCTACCCTTAATCCATTTTTTCTCTAAAATATGCTTCGTCTCTTAAATATATTCAAATATATAACATATATAAGGTTAATTATTTGTTTTAATATAACATCATATTATTTCTTAATATGATGAGAATGTTTATGAGGCTAGTTCCCTTTATAATATTGGCTTAATCCAATCAAATAAATGATCATTCTTACTCTTCGGATTATGTTCATTGATACAATTCTCATTCCATCCATTATGTTTCATTTCTAAATAATTTTATACAATATATTTGATCTTAAAATTATGTTATATAATGTATCATCCCAAAACGAGTGAAATTATTTTCATAAATACAAAAACATATGCTTGGATAATCTCATAATCATAAACATGGTTTCTTTGGGAATGTTTCTAAATCAGAAAAATATTTTCAAAAACTTTATAATTTTTTGTAAATAAAATGTAAATTATCATAAGTATATCCCATGGAATTTTCCAATCTGGTGTGTGTAAGGATTTTTTTCATGTTCTAGGTAATACTAGATTCAATTCAAATGTCCCTTTTTTTATTTATCACCCCTAGGTATGTCTGTGTCATAACCACATCCACTTGTATTATCCAGATAAGGATTTATTACTAGAAAATCAACATTATATATATCTTACCAATACATTCAGATGTTCTTATATACTTATAATAAATATTAATCATTGTGATATTTTCCCTAATATATTTTTTCATAAATCTAGTTCCCAAGGAATCTATTAAACTTGCTTAGATACCAACTATATTGACCCTAACTCTAGTAACCTGGAGTCCATTTATAATTTATTACATTGTAATAAGATACAAGGAATAACATCTAGAATGACCTAATAGTTTAGTATTAAATGTAAACTTTATATATACTTAAAATTCACTTTACAATTATAAAAATAAAATATTCAAAAATCATTGAGAATGTCATTATTCCTTATAGTGTATCTCTATATATCAATCACAAATAACATCTTTTGATTCTAGGGGGAATAAAACATAAGGGGTGAGATCATGGGATCATTAAGGTTAACCATAAAATAGAATCTAATATGAATAAATATGTATAATCAATATGGAAAGGTAAATATCTAAAAAATGATACTTAATCAGTAAACTGAGTATAATATGGAAAAAATAAATGGTGATAAAATAAATCCAAATAAATAATCACATGATCATGAAACATATACATGGATATTCTAAATGATTGAATAATCATGTGGAAATAAATAACTGATCTCTTAATGTGGGAATGAATAATTTCAGGCTTATAATATTATCAGGACTTTTCTCATGGCAGATTAAATCAATGGGTAGAAACCTATTTAATTTGGAAAACTTATTTATCTCATGAAGCATGTTGATACATTAAGGTGAAATTTATAACCATACCCCACCATTAACTTAGTAATTCTACGGAATTCCTCATATAAAACGGGTATAAAATATCAATATAAACATTCATATTCAAAAAAATAACATAATAATTTTTAGTACATATCCCAATCAAATAATCATATTCAAAAACCATCCAGAATAATATGATGAATGGTACTAAAATTGTACATACTTAGTCAAACTGATCCTAAACCATCAAAATAAATAACAATGAGGAAAAAAATATAATATATACTCAATTGGGATTATTTAAAATAAAGGTTTTATGTCATTTATGAAAAGACGTACCATAAATATTTCATTTAAAATATTCTTGAGGAAAATATTATTTACACTTTAAAAATAACCATTTAAAATAAAAGGTTCATAAAATATTTTGAAAATAATTTTGTTTGAAAATAACATTTGAAAACTTTTAATGTTAGTATTATAACATTTGGTGGTCATTTAGGTGTAAAATTATTTTCATAACATATGTATTAAAACAAATTTTCCTTTTATATTTTCTGTAAAATCCAAACATAAAATGTTTCGAAAATGACATGATGGTTCCTTTCATAAATTTTTTTAAAATTTCTAGTAGGAACATTTTTATTTAACAAATCATTTGTAAAATTTTAAAAAAAATGAAAACTTTTTTATAAAACTAGTATTTTGATGGAAAATTATTTTCGTTTGAAGAGAAAAATAAAGTTATATTTTATTAAAAAAACATGTTCCCAATAATTTTAATTAACAAAGAGTGGGATAAATGTTACTATTAATTGAAAAAATTCACGAATAATTTTATCATAATAAAATATATATAATTTAAGATAGAGATATCAAATAATTCCCCTAAGTGATACTTAAACAAAAACTATCATGAATTAGGATATGATTGTGAAATTAGTCATTACCTCTTTGGTAACTTCTGAATCATAATCCCAATAAAATAAATAATCACAAAATTAAAATTTAAATACCCTAAATCAATATTTATTCATCATATAACATATTAAAGGATCATTATATACACCACTTAAAAAAATAAGTGGAGAATATGTCATAAGACTCATGGAAGTAAAAGTGAGACAAGAAACCTTTACCTCGAGTTCGACTTCCTTGGTATGTGTATAAACTTATTGTGTTATAAAAATAAGTTTATTATAAATATATTAAGGAAAAATAATCATATATTTTGTACCATTTATTATTTACATATGGTCTTTTATCACCCATTTATTGAAAATTCCTTTTTAAAATCACCCTTTCGGATGATAATTTCTTCATTATTCATGTATATTTGTTTTGGGGATTTTTTTCCTTTATATTTTTTCATGTTTACGTAATATCCCAAATTTTAACCATGATATAAATATCATATATATTAATTATATATGTATCTATATTAACCTATTAAATTTAAAGATATAAAATGGGTTATACTATTCATGGAGGCGGCAGGCCGTACGTACGCATGAACGATGTTTCTATTTTTCTATATGGATGGAAAGATAGAAAAATAAATATTATTTTATCTTTATAAAATAATTATTATTTCTTATATATCATTTATATTAATAAAAAACCCCTTTAATATCATCTATGTAAATATAAATTGAAAAACATTTCACTTCACTACGTGGATACAGTAGTCCACATGTACATATGAGTGATGTTATTGTTTTATAATAGAATGTATGTTAAGAATATTCATGTAATATTATACTTAAAAAAAATCACAAATATAACTTGTATTCGTTAATTTAACCTTACTACCATCCATGTAAATTGTAATTGAAAAATGAATCACAATCCTTCGTGAGGCGGTAGTCTACAGTACACATGAGCGATTTTATTGTATCCCACATGGAATGTAAAGTATGAATGTGTATTTGATATTATAATTCAAAAGGTATATTCTAGTGTTTTTATATTATCATATTTTTATAATATCATAAGTTTGAATGTGAATAATTAAAATCAAAATTCAAAATTAAAAACATTACCTCTTCTTTGAGTAGCCTCTTTAGGTTTAACCTAAATCCTTTCTAAATTAACTTTATGATCTAAAGAAGGAATATAGGATTTTGGTATGTAATTAATGAAGTGATTTGGGTAAGTATTATATAAACAAAAGGGTTTTTTAAGTGTTAATAGGGGATAAGATAATGTGGCATTTTATAAGTCGGGGAGAGGACACACATGGAATTTCTTAAAAGATAAAGTGATACCGACTTTTTCATCATTACAAAAACATTAAAAAAGTAACATTTTCAAAAAAAATAAGGATTATTGGTTATAATTATTTTCATATAATGGTCGTTAGACAATGTTTAGGTCATTTTTAACCCTATATTATTATTTTAACCCTTATTAAACCCATTTTTACATTAATAGTGGTAATTAATTTTCACTACTTTCACAACTCATTATAGTAAAAAATTAATTTTACCTTATTAAATAATATAAATTATTCTGATTTAAAATATTTAATACATTTTTTAAACTGTAATTAATTGAATTAGAATACTTAAATTTAAAATTAAACCGCAGATGTGACGAAAGTGCAGTTTTCCAAAGAGGAAATTCTCATATGTATATGATGTTTTAATATCAAATTTCAATATGAAATTGATTACCATGAACTAAATTAGATAAATTATTATATAATTTAACTTATTTTACTTTAAAAAAAAATTAAAATATAATTTTACTTTGTAAATAATTTTCAAAAAATGCATTTATTAATAAAAATCAGTAATTTCCATATTCATCAAAAAAGTTAATATTTCTAGAAAAAACACAAAAATTCACCCAAATATAATTTTTAAATGTATATTTCAAAAATAAATTTTATTTTTTAAAATAAATTTTATAAAATTAGTAAAAAATTAATTATAAATTATGTGTTCAAACCAAAAATAAACTGTATTTTATAAAAATACAGCTTTGAAGAAAATATTTCATTTTATTTCAAATAATTATTATAATTTTTATAATAAATAGATAGAAATTTATTTTATTTTATAAAATTTAAACTATATAATTTTCATAATTTATTTATTATTATTCATTCCATCTGTCTTAACAACTAAGTTATAATGGTAATGTTTAAATAATAATATTTTAATTGAGTATCATGTTTCGTTAAAACTCAGTGTTGCATGCCTTGAAAATTATAAAAGAGAATATATTTATTTAAAAATAAATATATCATAAATTTTTGGGGTGTTTTATTTTATCTTAATCTTGGGGTTTCATGTCATATACTCTACTGAATATTATATTCCTCTTTTAAAAAATTGGGGTGTTAAAGTTACATACCTCAAGTGGACCTCCATATATTCTAGAGGCTAATGACATGTGGTGAGGGCCTAAACGGTTACCATAGATATATTATACCCTTATATTCATAATAAAATAATATAAGAAAGAAAATAAATTAAAAAACATCTATATATGAAAAAAACAACCCGAAAAAGAAAATAAATGAACAAAATGACACATACAATATAAATATGTCATCCAATAATAAATGGATCCATCATGGGTGCATAATGTATAAAAAAATAACTAAATAAAACTGTGGCTAACAAACCATCCCCAACTGGTCCTCAATCCTTTCTGGTCTCAACATCCATATTATTCTAGTATGCCAATCAAATATCATGTAATGGGCCTTTACCTGTAACCTATAACCTACAATCAAGTAGTGTATGATCTAGTTCCCATGTTCCCTAATGACCTGAGTAGTGTGTGATTAAAACTTAGTTGGCCACTGATAAAGGAATCCCTAAAAAAACATGTATTATAAAAACTGAAAGTATAGGTGAAAAAATTAAGCATCTTAAAAGCTCTAAAAAATTATATAAAATTAGAAAACAATAAAAGAATCTAAGGGTTATAAGTTACACCTATGGTTGGTTATACCATTGTTAATCCTAATACCTATGACCATGATCAACCATGTGTATTTAATCCAGTGTTGGGTGCCTCTAAACACATCATGGAATCATTCCAAACATATCCTCTGGAACCACTACTAGGGTGTGCTCTCTAATAGTATCATAAACCTCAAATAAGGGAGTATTCCATATTCATCACATGCCTCCACCTAGGTAGTATTCAATAGTCCTCGCATACCACTACTATGGGTGTTTTCATAGTTTTCATAGTCCTCTATATATATATATATTTCTTTATTATCATGAAACACCCCATATGGTTGTTTTATCATCATCTCCATAGTACAAAAGGTATCATAGACCACCCCCTTCATGGGGAGTTTTCCATAGTTATCATTGAAATCCCCCTCCATGGAGATTTTTCTTTATAGAAATCACAAGATTCCTGTTAGGGAATTGTCTTATACAATTTAGAGTATAAACACCCTTATTGGAATTTACCATTCCATTAATAAAAAAATCACCCTTACATTAATTTTTTACATCAAAATATATACCCATACCTATGTAGATGTTTTATAACTATATAAAAACCAATATCCCAGATGAAATTTTTCCCATTTCAATAAAATTATAAGGCACCTAATGGTAATATTTCATAATGAATACGTAACCTCCCACGTGCTTATTTTCCTTAGTAATAAAAGTTGATCTATTTTCAATTCCATTTCCAAAATATGAAATCAATGTCAACAAATCCATTCCACATTTCTATTTAAAAACCAGAACAATTTTAAATTTTCAAGAACTAATCAGACATAATATTCTTGGAAGACCATTTCAATTTCTATTTCAAAATATATAACAGAAATACCATTTCTAATTTAAAACATTTAAAAAAACTCTAGGTTCAACACACATAAAATCAGAGAGACTTAAAACACATTAAATAATGTATAAAACAACACTGTGGATGAATTTAGAGACCACCTACCTTAATCATGCTTTCATAATTTAATTCCAAGGCTTTTAAAATTTCCACACCCCCCAAAGGATCAGGTCACCAACCAGGTATCAAACATAATACATGACATTACAAAAATTTATTATAATCAAAAATTATAATTAATTTTATAAAAAATAAAACTAGGAATAAATGAATAAAACCTACAATGAGCTCTCATTATGTCAAAACCAAGAAAAAACACGTTATAATTACAAATAGAATACCCTCGACCACATCTGATACCAAATCCATAGCCAACAGTGCCCAAAAAATCAATCAAGTTCATTTTTAATGAAAACACTAAAAAATTGATATAACCCCCAGCCTTTATCAAATTAGTGTGTGAAAACATGCATATACCATCTTAGGATCTTCTCTGTGTAAGCCAACTGAAATCCCTATGAGAAACGATTGATTCCACTATGATCTATTCTAATCTCCCACATAACCTAAACTAGAGAACTTTGAAATTAAAAAGGGTGAAGAAGACTAGGAGATAAATATTCCATATGAATAGTACTTTCCCAAAATGTTGAAAAAATGAGCTATAACCACTCAAAATTAAAGGCAGATGAAGGGGAGAATTGGAAGGTGTTATTTGGAGGTTCTCCCATGTGAAGGATAAAAAAGGGAGGGATGAAACCTAAAAGTCTAATGGGTAATATCATACTTTTCACACCTTTTAAAATCCACATGGTTTGACTGCATGGTTGGAAAACCATGTGCTAGCCGTGCATCCAACATTGTCCCAAGACTAGATGATTGAAGCACAAGGTTTGAAAAACCAAGTCCTATCCATTATATACCCCCTAAAAATCTTCAAACACTCAATAAATTATCTTAGACCAATCACATGATTTCTACAAACTATGCGTCTATAAATTCCAAGCAGCATGGTTGAGGTGTATGGTAAGGACTAACTATGCACCCTAGGATACAACTTCAATGTCCTGATTTTGAGACTTAAATCCTATGAAACTCTCAAGTCCCATAAGGGACATCATTCCAAGTATGAATTGGGTTATTTGAGGGGTTCAAACCACTTTAATTTCATTCTGACATCCAATTCAAAAACTAACCCATATACTATTTTGATGTTTCAAACTTTCCTCTATTTAATAACAACCATAAATACATTGGATCTTTCATCATCCCCATAATAGATCTTCTCATCCCTGAGAAGACTTGGTGGTCATTCATGGGCACCTCCCAACCTATGTAAGTCACTGATTTAAATTCAATAGATTTATACTAATTTTAAATAACTGAATCACATTCAAAAAACAACCACCAACTCAATTAACTCTAATAAAGAAAACCCAATCCAAAACATATAGTTAAAAACTGGAACACTATTATATATCTTACCTAATCCCATCCATCCCAATACACTGATGTTTCTTCCATTCGATCACTCATTAGGCATATGGTTCTCTCTCTTATAAACTTTATCTTGCGACTTCTAATTATATTTCATTGGAACCTCTGACATCGAAAAACTTATTAAAACACCACTCCAAAGTTATGAAAATATTCTTAGATCATTTTTTAATTCTCCATACTTGAACACCCATGAGAACATTAGTGAAAGATTGTAACTCATCCTTGTTTCCAAATACCAAATGATGATGGATGAATGATTTCTCCCCTGAATTTTCTAAGAAAAAATTGGATTTTTCATCAAAATCATGGGTGAATTCTCAAAATAAACCCCTTATATCCATAATGATATTCCATAGGTGTTTTATAACTCACCAAACCTAATTTCATTCCAAAAAACTAGGTAGGCCTCCTTTAACTGGACCTTCTTGAAAATGTTCAGATCTACCAGCTGACACTTTTCCAACTTATCCAATCACACAAAAAGATATTGTGTGATCACCCAAACATTCTCACTAGAATCCACACCTAACTATCAATTAGATTCCATGGTAAATTCCTCAACCATCCTAAAAACTATCATTGTTCCCTACCACACACGTAGACACACCCCTAATCCACGCTCCTTAGGATCACTTTAAAAATTATTGATCCTAAATATAACACTCTTCCTCGATCCAAAAATACATCCAACTTTCTCTTTGGAATTCTCAGAGGAATCCAGGTATATACAGCACTTAACCCACACCAGAATTCTACTCTTGGTCAACTACAACCACTATATCCCACACCCCTTTTCTCTCCAACCAAAAAGTTCTGATATGGTAGTCTCAATATAACCCATGAGATAAGGAAAATTCTAATATTATACATTCTTAGCTTCCAAAAATAGCACCAATAGCATTCACCAATATCTGTTATACAATAAGGAACTTTCTCTATGATGGTTGATGGAACACTCCTCACCATAAGAATTCACATTCCAATGTTCAAGTGAAAACACAATGATTCCAATTAAAAAAATGTGTGACATTATTATTGATCCATAATTAATGAATCCATGATCCTTAATTCCACTTTTTGGGTTAAGCTCAAGATTTTGTACCATCACACTCTAGTTCACCTCCTGATTTCTCCTTTCACTAAAGGGGCATCTCCAAACCAACCAAGGGTCCCAATTATCTCTTTCCGTAAGTAGTTCATCAACTCCAACTACCATGCTAAAATATGATCTTATCTATTGAGACTCACTACTACCCCATGACTATGTTCCAAGAAGTCAGGTGCTAGAGTTCATTGAGTAACTATAGCCACCACACTGCTTGAGATCTACTAAGGCCCAAACAATTTCCAATATAACACAATCGGTCTATTAAACTATTACGAAACAAAATAATCCTCACATAATGGATCACCTTTTTCTCAATTATTAGAAACAAGTTATTACTCTTGAGATACCCATTTTCATAACCCAAATAGTATCATGTACCTCCTCAATGTGCCAACTATCTTGATTACATCAAAACCAAGTGTTTCTTTCTCCACTATGACCATTATCCGAACCCTAATCAAAACCAAATTGGTCATCAATTAATATAATTGGGATCAAGAACCGACTCAAGAATCCGACAATGAATCCTACTATGTTAGCCTCACCATACATGATGCATCCTTGGTGCGTCCATCTACATTCTTGACATCCCTTGCATGTCAAACCTAACAGCACTACCACCCAAAATCCAAGGAATCATTATAGGATTTCAGCTCCTTCCCATGATCCAATAATAATAGACAGAAAAATCCAATGTTAACATTGATTACCATATCAGAATAACATCAAAATGGAAGGGTCGGGAATTTTAATGATCTTAGACCTTCCAAAACTAACCTCAAGGCCAAACCGCAATCCCCCTAGGTGCTTCCCTTGGAAAAGAACTAATGCATAACCATTCCTTTAACCAAAACTTGATATCATACTTTTTACATCAATATCACATGCCAAATATTCAACCCATGCCTCACAAATCCAAATCATCTTCAACACCATGGCAACCCCTCTTACGGTCACCCCCAGTCACCAAACACGATGACTTGTGAACACAACCCGAGTCATATAGAAAACATCATTGGTATCACACATATCACCATATATTGGACCTTTAATAAGTCAATAATAATGGGAAATACTTCTACTCTAGTTTTAGAACACACTGCACAAAATGATATCAATCCAAATACTTAATCTAGGCCATACACGCCTATAGGTACACACCCAACAAATATTAGCACTACAAGACAAATACACACTCTGGGGTCCAACACAACCTAAAAGGGGTCATTATCCCACCAAGGTTATAAAAACTAAAATATTGAGCCTCATAAAACAACTCTAAAGTCATGTCCCAACTATAGGCATAGTAGGAAAAAACCCCTCTTCAGGACAACTAAACCACTAAAGTCTCAATCTAAACTCATCATGGTCTAACATCCCCCATTTATAACTGTCTCACTATTGTGTATCTCTCTCTAGACCCACACAACCCATACATGGGTTCATGCCACAAACACAAACGTAACTCATCATTAAGATCCCTAAAAGTCTCATCTATCTCATTTTATTTTATTCAAACTACCAATTTCAATATCCAAATATTGATATTTTCCGAACATTGCATTATCCATTATTTTAAAATTCTTATATTTATTCAATTTCACCTTCCATAGATTTTATAAATATAATTTCATTCATAATTTATATCAGAAAAAACATTATAATTTTATTACTATAAAATTAGTTGACCAAAAAATAAGTTTAAAACTCATTACATCTATATATTATTAAGAGTTTTCTTAAGGAGTTTGTCGGGATGAATTCCACCACAAAACTATATGTGAAACATATAAACGGTTGTGGAAACTATAAACACCAAGTTATAAAAAGTATTAAAACCCAAAGGTATATATAAATGACTAGTTGGTATAGTCTATAGATATTAAATAAAACACCAACACATGTGAATCCCAATAAATTATCAATTATAAGAAATATATAGATGACATATCAATCCTATGTTTCAAGTAAGATGAATGATTATACACAACCACTATCTCAATAATGAGCCAAGCTCATTAATTAGTATCATCACATATATGTGTTCCACACAGTTTATAAATCCGTTAACTGTAAAAACATTTGAAATAACAAAAAATTCCACCCTTTGCAACTTTAATTTTCCCTCACATGTGGTGTTGTAGGTACCTAGGCATGACCTCATCACCAAACCTATAAAACATGCTAATATCCTATTTACCATATCGAAATAGTAATATAGAATAAAAATATATAATACCACTTTATAAAATCACACCCCCACATACCATTACAAAATTCTAAAACTAGGGGTCTCTACATACCACAATTGTACCTCCCCATAAGTTAAAGGTTGCAGGCTAGTGGAAAGGGCCTAAAAGGTTACCATGGGGAGAATATGACCTCATCTTCAGAGTATAATAATATCTTAAAAAATATATAATTTTTATATCTAAAAATTTCAACTAGGACAAAGTTGATAAATGAACCAAATGTCATAAAAAATATAAATATTACATTCAGACGTAACAAGATCCATAATGATTTGATCATGTACATGAAGTATAAGAAAGAAAATAAAATACGGGATAAAAACCCATCACAAAATGGTTAAAATTCTTAATCAATCTGATAATCCATACCATCCTAGTATTCCAATAAAATATCATATAGTGGAATTTGACCTACAACCTGTAACCTATGATCAAGTGGCATCTTTTCGGGTATCGAAATGCCATGGTGGCTCAGACAGGGTGTGAGAATAACATAGTAGGCCACCACCAATGGTGTCCCTATAATAACTTGTCTTTAAATTAGTGCATGTAAAGGTTTAATAATTAATCATATTAACAGTTATAAAATATTTTATATAAAATCATCTAACAACCCCTCAAGCCCAGGGTTCTCAATGACACCCGAGGTTGTTTGTACCATTTACAATAAATAGTCCCATAACCATTATCAATCATACCTAATTAAGCCAATTAAAAGGTGTCTCTAATCATGTTATAGAATCATTTCAACCATAACCACTCGAACCACCCATAGGTTTCATTCCATAATAGTATTAAAAATCTCCTATATTGGGGTATTTCATAGTCATCATGAACCTCTACCTTGGGAGTGTTCAATAGTCTTCACAAACCATCCCTATGGGTATTTTCATAGTTATCATAGTCTTCCAAATGGAGTTTTATTATTATAATGGACCACCCTATGTGGGTGTTTTCTCATAAGGTCCATAGGCCAAAAGGTATCAAAATCCCCCCCCCCTTCATTTGGAGTCTTCCATAGTTATCATAGACCTCCCCCTTCATAGAGATTTATCTTTATAGTTATTATAGTCATCCATTTATGGAATTTTTTTATATAATTTATAACATAACCACCCCTATGAGAATTTTACAATGCCATTAATAACATATTAACCCTTATGGGAATTTTCTATATCAAAATATAATCCCACACCTATTATAATTTTTCATAGCTATATAAAAACCAACAACTATTGTGAAATTTTTCCTATATCAATAAAATTATAATGGTTACTGTGGGAATTTTACATAATAAATAAATAACCACTAATATGAGAGTTTTTATTAATAATAAAATGTGATTTATTCACAATTATATTTCTAAAATAAAAAATACACATCAAAAAATCCATTCCATGTTTTTTGTTTCAAATTCAAACTAATTGTTTGTTTTCAAAACCGACTCTAACATACCATTCTTGGAGGAAAATTTAAATTACTATTCCAAAATAATTAACAAAAATACCATTTAAAATTTTAAAATTTTATTAATTTCTAAGTTTATCACATGTAAAACTAGAGATACTGCCAACACGTGAACTCGAAGATAAAACCAGACTATGGGTGAATTTAGGGACCATCTACCAAAATCAGGGTTTTACACTTTAATTCTAAGATCCTATAACATTTAAGGCCTGGAAAGGAACTTTTCTCCAACCCAATACCCAAATTAATACAATAAAGCACAATAATTAATTATAATCAACAATTATAACAAATTTAACAAACAACTCCAACTATGCATAAATAATGAAAACCTGCTGAGATATCTCACTATATCAAAAACAAGAACAAATGATTACTAATTTCTTAAGGCATACCTATGACCACATATTTAGAAAAATACAAAACTAATGAATACCAAACAATATCAATAAAATTCAATTTTTGGAAAAAACACTTACAAAATTGACAATGCACCAAACCTTTATCAAATCGGTAAGCTGTGGAATGAAAGAAACATCACAAGATCTTCAATATAAAAGACAATAGAAATTCATATGATAAATGGGTGATTCCACCATGATCTAGTAGAATCATTAACAAAAACATAAATTGTAGAAATTAAAAATTATGGAGGAGGGGAAACGGTATCTATTGGTGTAATAAGAGTCACCTAAAACAATAAATAAACGATTTGGAACAACTATAAATCAAATGTGGTTGAATCTGAAAATTAGAGAGAGTTATTGGGAGATGTGTGTGTGAGGATGAAGAAAAAGGTAGGGTTGAGGAATAAAATATTATCTGGTGAAACAAATATTTTCCCACTATTTAAAGGGTTCACAATTTTTCTATATAGTTGGACAAATTGTGTTCCAACCATACATCCAACACTATTCCAAGCCCAAACACCTTGAATGGTTATTGCGCACTATTTTAAAACCCATGTTTTAAACGTATGATACCCTCTACAACTCTGAATCCACTCTAATGGTTCTCTTAGATCAACCACATGGTTTCTAGAAATTCTGTTCCTGTGTTTTTTAGGTTGCATGGTTAGGGTGATTGGTTTAAAAAAATGTGTACCGACTGTGTGCCAAAGGATGAAACTTCAAAGTCCCAAGATTTGAACTATAACCCCCCCACCAAGACACTCATAGTACCTCTAGAGACATTAATCTAACTGTGCATTGGTTTATTTGAGTGGTTCCAACACCCATAATTCCATTCTGATTCCTCGTTCAGAAACCAACCCATCCACTATTTTGAATATTCAAACATTACTCTATTTCTGATCATCAATACTGATATATAATATTATGTTAAGAAAATTTAGGATTAGTATATAATCACTTTCATTTTTAAAAAATTACCTAAAACTATCTTAGGATGAATAAAAACATACTCTTTCCTGAAACTGAGAAATATTCACAAAACCAATCTTCATAAAAAATACAATAATAATTTAAAACCCTAAAGGGTCGTCAATCTATCACTTTGTATTTTTTGAAAACATTATAAATTATCTCATATATTTTCCATAAATCTCATCAAACCGTATTCCTTCTCTTAAACAGTTTCTTAACACCACACAATTAGTTTAAAAAACATTTTCTATGTAATTTTTTACCTCTATGATAATAAATATTTGGGACATGATATTGATAAAACCCCATTATTCATCTCAAATTATGGAGTTATAAGATCCAAATATTTTACTTACTCCCAATTTTTATGATAACACCACCTTCAAATTTACAAAATATTGAGTATATAGTTATACATTTCTTATCTCTCATTAATAATTTTATATAAATAATTTTGGATGTTATTTTTTAAGAACATTCTAAAAACATGGTGGAGGCTAAACATGTGTTTTTATTCACAATTACTCTTATATTTACATTATAATAAATTTGGAGAAAACACCATCAATTTTATATTTCCTTGAAATATACCCAATAATTTAATATCCACAAGTAACATTCTACTTAATAAAATGATATATAATATCAATGTACTTTGATATGGAAATTTTCATAGGGTTTTTAAAAAGATCAATGGAAATTTTCTTATAACAAAGATTGTTCATTGGTTTTTGAACATTATTCCTCAAATATTCTAGTTATATATTCATCTACGTCATTAAAATTCATGATTGGGTAGAGGAAATATATTCTTCTTTCATTGTATCAAAGTAACAGAACATTTTTTCTCTCTATATCGGCTCACAAAACATTCTACCTATAATATTGTTCCTCTTAATGTTTATTTTCAACAATTAAAATATAAATCCTAGTTAGAATCAATGAAACCATAAAAGTTTATCTCATTTCTTAATATATACAGCATTCTATAATTATATGTTCCTTCAACATATCTATATTTTCTATTTTTATGCCACCATATGTGATTCCTTTGGATCACTCTGATATCTTGTAAAAAATTACAATAAATACATTCTTTATTCTTGAATAAATAAGATAGATTTAACTTCTGATCAAATTTTGGAAGCCTTTCTAATTCACACTTTTCACGGCTTCATCATTATTTAGTCTCATGCCAATAGAAATAGGTATAGAAACTTATTTTGAATCTTACATGATATAATTTTATAACTCTTTTGAATAATTTACCTATGATGGAAATATATATCTTAAATTTTATTGAACTTATAATACAAGAAATAAATTAAAATATCTATGCATTGACATGTAAAATTTCATTATCATTTTGTCATAAATTATTCACAAGATTTATCCCTATCACCCAAATAAATATATCATCAATGTAAAAAATAAAAATCATGGTTATTATACTAATATCCTTTACAAATAAGTTTTAGTAAAATTTTATTTCTGAAAATTTCAATTAGCTTTGGAAACTATAAATTTTTGAATATGAGTCATGAGGGGCTTGTTTCAACCCATAAAAAATTTTCATTGGTTTACACATCATGGTTACATTATAATCAAGTATTAACCCACTGGTTTAATCAATATAAAATTATTCTTCAATTTATTCATTTTATAATTCTAACTAAATATCCATCTAATATACTTTGTAATTTTGATGAGAAGAAATAGCTAAATGCAATATAATAGTTTCATGTCTTACAACAGGGGAAAATGATTCTTCAAAATCAACTCCTTTTACCTATTAAAATCCTTTGCAAACCATTTGTTCTTTATTTCTCAAATATTCTCCATATACTTTGATATTATTTCTAAAAAACACATTTTCTTCCAATAAAATTTTTATTTTGGTCAAGGAACTAGATCCCACGTGTTATTTTTTCCAATTTTATCCAACTCTTCATTTATCACATTCAACCATTCTTTATATTTAATTTCATATAAAAATGACAATGGTTCCACCTGTGAGATAAGTGAAATTTGATTTTCAAATATCAATTTAAATTTTTACTAAACCGGTGCTTCTTAATTTACAATTATGTTATCATATTCAACATGTTTTTTTAATGTTTCGAATTTTTGTGGCTTTTATCCTATCCTACATTCCTCTTCATTAGTTTTGTAACACCCTAAGTTCTTCTGATTTTTTTAGAATAAATAAAATTTCAATGATGTATTATATTATATGATACACAAATTTATACTATATTGATACACTACAATAAGTTAATATTGTGCAATAAGCAACATCGACCTATCTTGCATTATACAAAACACTTTGTTTCAGGTAAAGAGAATTTTATTATTTTAAACAAGACAGTTATAACATAGACATCAAAATTAGTAATATGATTACTAATAACTAATTATTAAATATTATTATTAATTTTTTTATATAGATAAACCATATTTATAATTAAATATATAATTTTTAATAAGTCTATATATTTGGAAAAAATATTATTTTCTCAAAAGAACTACTTTCTATGTCCTTTAGTGAAAAATAATAAAATAAATTCTATATATTTTTAGAAATTTAATGATATGAAATAAATGTCATTTTTAATTCATAATTTCAAAAAAATTATTCGTCTGAATTTTTGGTATTTTCTTGAAATATTTTTTTTTTGGATGAATAGTGAAAAATACTGAATTTTAATTGAAACTACTTTTTCGTCTAATTTATTTATATAGTTAAATCATATTTTAATTTTACTTTAAATTTTAATTAGATAAATTTTACATCAATTCATATAATTTATTCCATTGGAACCAATTTCACAATTAAATTGGATATAAAAATAGTTCAAACTTTTTAATGTCTCTCCTTAAAGACTTGTTGTCTCAAAACATTTACGGGATTAATTTTAAATTGGTTCTAGCCACTTTTGTTAATAGAATTTGGAAAAACATATAAAAATATTTTTTAATTATTATTAAATTTTTGGTTTAATAATATTGAACATAATTTTTTGATCAAAATTATTTGTAAAAATTGAAAAAATTATTTATAGTGATTAAGGTAAGAACAAGGTTACATAACTATTAAGTTTAGAATATAAAGTGGATAAATGAATCATTACTTGTACAACACCCATTTTATGGATATATTTAGACCCTAACCACATTATTATCAATTATTATGAGTTATTGAGAAATTATTCACTGAAATTTATCAATATAATAAGTTAAGTAAGGGAAAAGTTAAATAAGGAACCTTCCTTAACATTAACATTTCAAATTCCTTAAGATATGAAAAAAAAAACCACATTATTTCAGTTGTAAAAAAAATTTGATAGGTGAAGGAGTTTTTTTATCATATTAATTTGTATTTTATTTTTGTAGATGAATTCGTGAGATTAAGAGAATATGGAATTCAAAATGTAATAATTTTTTTAAATAATAATTAACTAAAATAAACAATACTAAAAATATTAAAAGTGAATAAAATTGAATGAATTATTGTCTTTAATTTTTTATATGAACATATCATGTAACACATTTTTTAAATTAAAATATTCAAATTCTATTTTTTCTTGATATTCTAAAATTTAAATTATGTTAATAATGTGAAAATTGACATTAACGATATTTTATAATAAATGGTATTTTATAAAAAGGATATTTTATTAAAAGATTTGAAATTCACTAAAAATACTATATCATGAAAAAAAATGTTAATAAATGTATAATATGGTCTATTCTTCAACCAATTGGTCATTCATAATGAACACATTGACCTTTAAATAGAAAAAATGATGTTAACATGTTTCAAGTTAAAGTAGTGTTTTTGCGTGATATATGTGCATGTTTTAAAATTAATTTCCAACACACATGAGATTTATTTTTTAAAAATTAAATATCATATTTATAATTAAATGGGAGTATATTTTCCTATAAATATCACATTAATTTAGTCTTAATTTCTAAATTAATTAGATTAGAAAATAAGTTACCTTAACAGAAACAAAAATGATAAAAGTGGGGGAACATAAAAGTTAAAGAAAAAAATTATAAAAATATATTATTTTAGTATGGTGGAGGTTATTATTGACTATAAATCCCATTTAATCTATTTTTTAATTTTGGAAGGACATGAGTTAAGGGAGACCACCCAATAGTGTTTACATTTTGACATTTACAAGAATGTCATTCCTCCTCCTATATATAAAGGTATTCACTCTTCCCTTTCCTAAAACATCTAAATAAACATTGACTCATCCAAAATATACCCAAAAAAATCTATAAATATACCTAATAACATCCTATATTCCTCACTTTGGGCATAAATCTAACCAAGGAATACCTTCAGGGTAAACCAAAAAAAGTTACCAAAAAAATAGGTAATTCTCTTCAACGTGTGTTTCTGTTTTATTTATTTCTCCATGAATTCCCTTATTTTTATTCCATGATTATATAATAAAATAAGTATCATAAATATACTGATATTTTTTTATTCTAAGGTTCAAATCTACACATACACACACCTCCATCAAATGGGTTACTAACTTACAGTTCATGTGTATGGCAGACTACTATCTCACAAAACAGTGTTGTTCGTTTATCATTTACCACCTATAATGGTTGGGAATTGTGATGGAAATACTATTTTATTTTTTATATATTATATTTATGAAGTATTTATGATTCTCTAATTATTACATAACACATACCTTCTTTCTTTAATTTTTTTTAAAAATGATAACTTTGTTTGTGGATGTGTGGACTATCGCCTTCTCAAAGTGATATGATTCATTCACACATAACCTAAAATGTATTAAGGATGGGTTTAGTGGATTTATATGATATATATGAGATAATAATTATAATTTAATGATATAATATATTTACATATATTTTATTTACTTTCATTATTTTAATATGACAAGAAAACAGAAATAGCGTTCATGCATACGTACGGCCTATCGTCTCCACGAATGGTATATCCCATTTCATATTTATATAATTTATAGATTATTATAAATAATTATATGATAAATATGTATGATATTTATATCTTGTTTTAATTTCTTTAAATAATTAGATCAACATATAAGTAAGAGGATCAAGAATATCATGTCAAAACATATAAGAAACAAAGCGATTATTGTTTGAAATGTAACTTTAACTTGAAATTGTTAATAAATGGGTAATATAAAGTCATAATAAAATATTATATGGTATCTAATAAATATATTAATCTTATTATTTCATACCACACACGTTCCCTTCCATCTGTGCTCCATGCTTCACTACTGCCTCACTACCACATCCTCCCTCAGTTATCATTGAATCCCTCCACATTCCGCGACTCCCCCCATTGCATCATTCTTCAGCAAAAAAACCATATATCACCTCTCCCAATCACGTTTTCAATGTTCCTCCACATTCAACAATCAGTCTCCCTCCCTCACTCTTCCCTGCAACTATATCGTACGTTTCCTCTCTGTTTTGCATTGTTCAACAATAGTTCTCAGTTAATGGCTTCCTCACATACCATTATATCATTCAATTTTTTTTGTCCATATCTCTATCTTCCGCACACCATTCCATTTGGACTGATCCCCAATTCATGCATGATCTCCTCTATACCTACGGTTCCTGTACACCCAAGTCATTATCTAATTGTGCTCGACTAACACTCCTCTGGACCTCCATTTCTAACATATGTCAGACCACATCTCCTTCCAATTTCCCTTCCTACTACATTATTGTAGTGGTTTCATCGCACTACATCAGCTGTCGATTGTAATTCTCCTAACATTTCCATCGTATATCTATTACCTTTTCAAATTATACCTCATATGGGTTAACAAATGTAACTTGATCCTATTTTGTCAAATCCAAATAATTTATTACTTAAATGTTCATACTTTCATGTATCTTTTGTTGTTGATAATTTAAACATCTACAATTAAATAAACGCAATTACCTCTTTATGCATATTGGTGTTTTCTAAAGCTATGTATATTACATCAAACTTAATTTATTATCTGACATGTTTTTCTTTTTGTAGTTCAGTTGCTAAGAAAACACCATTCACTTACTATTATGTAGTTTCTACAACCTCTCTGAATAACAGGTATTGTAGCCTTCTTTTACATTGCATAATATCATCTAACATGTGTTTTCTAATCTATTTAATTGAAGTGAAATTTTTTCAGTGTATTATTTTCCATGGTTCATGTATTTCTAATTACTGACACTAAACTCATGTGCAATTAAACATTTGGGTAATTTTTTTCCTATGAAATGTACATTACATTAACAATACATTAAATAGTGCATATTTTTCTTTGATTGCACACCTTGAAAATTATATATGAAGATAAAAATTACAAACATTTATTCCCCATCAAGCTCTAGAGATGAAATATAATAGCATAGGGTAGTTATGTAAGAATAGGAAAAAATTTGTGAGTTCTCTGTTATGTTCCATTTTAAAAGTCCTACTTACTTCCATTATTTCATTAGTAGTATTCATTATTACTTGGAATAAAATAGTGTTGATATCTACTATAAATTCTTCAATTTATTCTACCGATATATTGGGTGCTACACTACCTAAACCAGTATCAACTGATGGCATCATACATGGAGTCACATGCATTCCATTTTCATCTTTTTCTATCAAGAGTTAGTTCTGATTTTATTTCATAGAATGTAACACTATAATAAATAAATGGTTTCAATACTAAAAAAATTATACATATTTAACTTCTACTTTGACCAAAGTGCCTATGAATTCAGTTTTGCCACCAAATACAAACATTTATTTCCCTTCAGACTTATTAGAGTTAAGGTTACAGGAGAGCCAACTTATGAAAAAACAACATAAAGTTGGTAAGTTCTCAGTTTTTTTCACTATATTTATTCCTAATTAAGATCAATGTTTGAATATATCTATTCATTACAACAGAAACAATAACATTGTCAACATAAATTGACAACTGATTAATGACATCTACTAAAATGTCAGGTACTACAACAACTAAACCATTAGCAACTGATTGCATCACCCATGCAGCAACATGAATTCTATTATCATCTTTGTCTTTTAATGGTTAGTTCTTATTACACTGCATAGAATAAAACACTACACTACCAACTGATTTTCATTTGAACACAAATGATAGATACATACCTTATTCTTTGATGACAGTGCCTAAAATATCTTCTCCTCAACCATATATAAACATGTATAGCCCATCAAGCTCAAGAGATGCAAGGTTACAGTGGAGGAAACTTATAAAGGAATGAAATAAAGTTTGTAAGTACTCTGTTATGTTCACTTTAAGTATTCATTCTAATTAAGAGAAAACAAAAAAAGTTTGTCCCTTTTCTATTATGTTTGTTCTAAACTGTCCTACTTAATGTCAATGTATCAATAGTAGTTTTCATAAGAGTTCCAACATCTAATATAGATTCTTCAATGAAATCTACCAATATGTCTGCTAATGCATTAATTGGACCAGTATCAACTGATGTCCTAACACATGGACTTAGATGAATGACATTGTCGTCTATATATGTCAATGGTTAGTTCTAATTATCTGTAAAAAAAATTATAACACAACACTTCCAACTACTTTCCATACTAACATGAATGACAGATATGTAACTTTTTATTTGAAAACAATCCATGAAAATGATGCTCCTCAACCAAATACAATCATGTCTAGCCCATCAAGATTCATAGATGCAAGGTTAATGTGGAGACAACTTATGAAGGAACAACATAGAGTTTGTAAGTACTAATTTTTTGTTCACTATATATTGTACTACTTATTAAGACTTCTTAAGTATTTGATTTAATTAATTATAACATGTTAACAGTGTCTACATCTATTTTAAATGCTTCAATTACATCTACTGATGATTTTGATACTCAATTAAATAAACCAGTATCAACCTATGACATCACACATCGAGTCATAGATATGCCTTTATCATCTTTGTCTATCAATTATTACTTTTGTTTAAATTTAAAACTATATACTAGTAAAATTAAAACTAAAGTACTGATATATAAAAAGTATGGTTGTTATAATATAATACTTATTTGACAATAGTGAATGAAAAGTTATCTCCTCGACCAACTACAGACATGAATTGCACGATAATATCTACGGAAGGAAGGTTATAGTGCAAAGTCCTTATAAAAAACTAACAAATAGATTGTATGTCATGTACAATATTCACTAAAAAATAGTGACATTAATAACATTATATAAGTAACTCAAATAATTACAGTGGCTACAAAGTTAGTTCTAACTCCTACTAGAATTTCATCAGTGACATGTACCAATCAGTCTACTACTACAAAAAATACAACGCTACAAACAATTAGCTACACAGATGGAGTCACATGTGTACCATTATCTTCTTTATTTATATACGGTTAGTAGTTTTAAAATTTACTCGTATCAATCATTAATATTCATGGTGAATTTAATAATTACATAAATTACTAATGTTAACCTTCTTAGTTGAACACAAATCCTGAACCATTTGTTCATCGATCAACATTGTGTTCATAAAAAAACAAAAGAAAACAAAGATCACAAGACTTGACACTATCTCCACTACCATTCTATAAGTTTGTTGTCAAAATTTTTTTATGAAAAAAATTTTGGTCATATAAACTCTGCATTCACCATATAATAGTTTTCTCAATATTTTGTGTAGCATTAATAACGGACGAAAATATTCTGTCAGATAATTCACACTTCTCCTCAACATAGTAAGGCGAACAATTGTATCTACAAATCTTTATCCCTAATAGTTAATTTTTTTCTAATGATTACATAAATAAAAAAACTCTGTGTTACCGATTATTTTCATGATAACGACAATACAGGAATGTCGATTTACATGATTCACTTGAATTAGAATTCAAGTTATGGTTATTTTTGCCTATCCATGTTAACCAGAAATTTGATGTTACAAAAAACTCACTACAACAACATAATGTTGAGAGAACAGATTAGTGTGATTAGTAAACATGTATTACTGGTTCTATAATCAACCATAATCTTCTCATATTGTCACTACTCTTTTTAATTAATGTACTCTAAATTCTACTATTTTTCAATTAGGTTATTCGGATATTGGTGACCCTTCTAACGTATATCAATATTGTCACTCTTTTATTTGTTTGGATGAGAGAAATAAGAACTAAAACAATAGACAAAACCCATGTTTATCACTATGATTCTCAATAGGAAAAATATCATTGGACTTACTACTAACATTTCCTAAATACCTATGGATGTTTGTATTCAATGGAACTATCACCGAGGCTTGAGCATTCCAATACCACATGTCTGTTTACAACTCAATTTTTTCATTCACGTCCATGGGTGGAAAGGTAGATAAGTAATTCAACAATGGCTGAGGTCTATGTATATTTATATTACATGGAAAAAACTACCATCGCATTGTTAGTTTATGTCCACCTGATGGAAAACCACCACGGTCCTTACAACTATATGTGTATGATACTGCACATGAATGTCATAACAGGGTTCACAGAATTAGGTATCAGTCTAATTCAATAATATGTACTGAATTGTAAAAAAAATTCATCATTTAATATTAAATACTACTATGATTGATGCATCTTTGATTCCAGTAATAAATATTATATTGTTGACTACAATATTGTACTTAAACTACAAAAAATGTTATATGAGAACAATGATTTGGCTCAAGAATTCATAAGTGCAATGGATGTTCTTAATCATCATCAAGTACCAAAATTAAACCTATGACTACTTAAAATAATACATAAAAATGAAGCCACATATAACCTACCAAAAAGTTCTAAAATTGCAATGCTGATTTTCGGTGATATTGATGATCTCAACCAAGAATGGAATATCATCATTCAAAGGAAAAGTGGTGATTTACAAAGAGTGGATGAGCTTCACCCATTATATATTCCATTAAAATGCCCCTTAGTTTTTACAATAGGTCAGGATGGATATGTTGATAATGTACTGCATCGAGCTACTCCTTTCACAAAAAGTACTATACTCATGAATGTAACGATGAGATATTACTTCTCCTTTCACTTGGAATTTTGTGAAAATAATTCCTCATCCTTATTACATTGTAGAAGATTATTAAAGCAGTTTATTGTTGATACTTATACAATGATTGGGTCTCAAAGACTATCTTTCATTTTATTCAATAAAAATCGATTAAGGTTTTAATTATATAATTTTTTAAAAGATGAATTTCTACGAGGTAACCATGAAGGGTCATCCTGTGGGAAGCGTATCATTTTACCTTCAACATTTATTAGTGGAACCAGGAATATGATTCAGAATTACCAAGGTGCAATTTATATTCTTTATTGGTCAGGGTATCCAGATCTATTTCTAACATTCACATGTAACCCATTGTGGCCTAAAATAACTTGATTTGTTAGGAATAACAATCATCATCCTACTGACTAGCCTAATATATTATCTTGAATTTTAAAAATTAAGTTTGATCAACTAATAAAACATTTAAGAGAGGGTTTTCTATTTTGAAATTCATAGGCAGGTAATGATCTCTATATGTACTAATCAATGTTTTTGTTATTCCTATTTTATATTATATTATATTATATTAATTGACTATAACCCTATTTTTTCCATGTAGTTGTTTGAACTGTGGAGTTTCAAAAATGTGGCTTGCCTCATGTCCAAATCCTATTATTTATCTATCATGAAAACAATGTTATAACTCCTGATGATGTTAACAGAATATTTTTCACTAAAATTCCAAATCACTATGCATACCCAAAACTACCAGAAGCTATTAAAAATTTCATTATGAATTTCTTGTGCGGTGATGCCAACCGTTCTTCGCCTTGTATGGGAAATCGAAATTGTACAAAATTTTATCCAAAAAAAATTTAACACACATAATACCATTAATGAGGATGTTTATGTTGTCTATCATAGAAGGGATGATGGTCGAATAGTTCTTAGAAATGGTGTTCTTTTGGATAACCAGTTTGTTGTACCATACAGTCCTATTTTGATTTTAAAGTATCAAGATCATCTGAATATTAAGTTTTTCAATCAATATTCTTCTATAAAATACCTCATGGTTTTGGAAATAGTGTTCACCTCATGGTTTCAAGAAAATAAAACTTACCCAGAAGGTAGAAGTATTAGATATGCATAATTCCCAACTAGAGTTGTCTTCCACTCAAAAGAGAAAAATAGAATCCAAGAAAACTAGTATTCTCAATTGGTAGACTTTACTATGTCCCTCCAACAACTAGATAGTTGTTTTACTTGTGGTTAATTCTTACAAAATTTAAAGGAGTGACTCCATATCATGATCTGAAAATAGGTAACAGTGTTAATCATGGAACATTTTGAGAGGAATGTTATGCTTTAAGACTACTGGAAGATGACACAGAATTTATTAAAGATATAAGGGAGGTGTCATCCTAGGTAATGGTACATTTTTTATAGAGGTTGTTCGCAAGCATGTTATTTTCAAATAACATATCTCGCCCTGACATTTTATGGAATCAAATCCCTGAAATTCTTGAGGAATATATTTTATATGCCCAAAAATGGAGGCTAAAAATTCCAGGTAATTCTGTATGTTCCTCATTAAATTTATAATAAAAATTTGTTGTAGTTTATTTATAGTATCTGATAAATCTTATTTTTTTCAAGAAAATTAATCTCGATTATCATTTAATAAAAAATGACTATATAGTTGAGTACTATTTTTTATATTTTCCTCTTTTAAGAGCATTGTTCTGTATAATCCACTCAGTTTTGTACTACTATATTACATATTGGTTATTGTATTCTATCCGATCAGTTCATTCTCTATTGCAGATGCTATCTTTAAATTATTCTACATTATTGTAATGACTGGATATAGTTTATTTTACACTTCTCTGAAACTATATGCATCATTTTTCTACATCTGACACTCACTGATCATCAGAGATATGTGTATTCTCTCCTTGAAGTTGACCATATGTTACATAGAAATGGTAGTTCTCTTCAGTTTTAAACTCCTATGCCGTTTCCAGATTGTGAAATCGTTGGTCATCCAAATCATTTAGTTGTAGAATAACTACATTACAATAGAGAGTTACATCAGAATGAATATAAAACAAAATAGATCTTGCTTACCGATGAACAGAAACATGTGATAGATGTCATTTTTTCTTCATTTTCTTCAAATTTTGGAGGTTTCTTCTTCTTACATGTATATGGAGGCACAAGTAGAAAATTCATTTGGAAAATTATAACATCTTTGATGAGGTTAGAGGGATCTATTTTTCTTGATGATTCTTTAAGTGGAATAGAATCATTACTGCTTCAGGGGGACGAATTTCACATCCTAAATTTCATATTCTAATCACTATTACTGAGTGGTCAATTTGAAATATTCAATAGGGTAGTGAGCTTGCAGAACTTCTACACTTGACAAAGATTATTATTTGAGATGAGGCATCTAAGGTTCATAAGTACTTATTTGAAGCTCTAAAACATACTCTAAGGGATATAATGTCAGTAAAAAATTATAATGCTCCGAATTCACCTTTTGGTGGTCTAATAGTTGTATTGGGGGATATTTTAGGAAAATACTACCCATAATACTAAGTGGTAATAGAAATGAAATTTTCTTTGCAAGTTTTAAGTCATAATATTTATGGCAACACTGTCAGTTCTTAACTCTAATAAGGAACATGAAATTGAATTTGACTACATCCACATATGATTCAAATGTCATCCATTAGTTTACAAGATGTACCTTGGATATTGGTGAAGGTAGAGTTGTAGAACCCAATGATGGTGAAGATCTCATCTAAATTCCTTCTAAGTATCTTCTTACCAACTCTGAAAATTCTATGGCTGCAATTATTGACCATACATATCCAATCTTCAGTGATAGAAATGGTGATGTCTCCTATCTTAAAGAGAATGAAATTTTAGCTCCAACATGTGATGGTGTTCAACAAGTAAATGATTACATGTTATCTCTCGCAAACTCTGAGAAGAAATATTAATTCAGCTCTGATTTAGTTTGTAATGCCATTTTTGATACTAATAAGGAAAAAAACATATACTCCTCTGAAATGTTGAATAGTATCAATGTCGCTGGGTTGGCTTCCCACAAAATTGCACTACAGATTGGTGTCCCCATTATGATTATTAGAAATATAGATCAATCTATTGGTGTATAAAATGGCACCCGTCTGATTGTTACACATTTAGAAGATCATGTGATTGGAGAAAAAAATAGTGGGTGTAATTTGGGTTATTCTTCATTCATTCCAAGACTAACTATTAAACACTCTGATTTTAGGTGGACTTTCAAATTAAAAATAAAGGAATATCCTTTAACAGTTTCTTATGCAATGACTATTAATAAAATTCAAGGGAAATCATTGTATTCTATTGGGTTATATATTTAAAAGCATGTGTTATCTCATGGTAAATTATATGTTGTGATTTTTAGGGTTATGTCACCAAATGGTTTGGAAATATTAGTTCAGGATAACACTAACATGTCTTCTTAGTACACATAAAATATTGTGTACAAAGAAATATTTGATAACATTTCTTAGGTATCATTTAAATTAAACTGTTGATATTTTACTATGGTTTCGCTATAAATTATGTGTACTTCCCAAAATTCTTTACGATCTTACTATGTTTATATTTTCAATATTAAATTTAATTGTATGGATAAAAAAAATGTCACAATCAATCACCCCGTGGAATAATATTACACCAGAGGACGATGAGACACTACGGATTGTAGTTCGTGTGCTGAACATGTGGTGAAATTCATCGCCCAAATATTCCAATGTTTTCTTCACAATTAATCTAATACTTTGTGAGAAAGAGTTAAGTATACATTACATGAAAAAAAATTGTTTTATTTATATATTGATATTTTATGTCCTGTACATCTTTCAACATATACATATATTATATCTCTATGTCCTCTGTCATCAGTTTCCTTTACATATTAACATACTTTTCAATAAAATTAATTTATGGAACTAAGATTTAGTGTATGCTGACTAACCTTCAGCTTATCTCAAAGTACAAACATCTTTTGTGTGAATGAATGTGTTATATCATAAAAAACGTCCAAATAGCATCAAACCAAGGAAATTAATTAGAATGTAGACATGCCTGTAGAATCACATTTAAATCCATGACATTTATTCATCCATGTGATGCAGAAATACCAATTTTTAGTTTCAGATTTACTTCATATGATGTAATTATTCAAAAGAGGATTCTAGAGGAACATTTAATAGGTAGATTTAATTAACCATTTTATGTCACTATTATGTGTACTTGACTTCAATAAAATTGTGATTAAAATATTTTTTGTATCGTCCCTAATTTTTTCAAAGTTAGTTTATTTCAGTTATATATGTTTTAGAAATAATTGGATGTCTAGGTTACACACATCTATTGAAATCTATGGTTCATTCCAACCTCAAGATGTAGATTGTTCTATAGGATGACAGGTCATTAATTTTCTGCTCGTACTATATTTCACTACATAAAATATAATTAATCCTTAATGTTACTTTATTTTATTACAGAGGTATGAAACTTACTTATAGCTTATGAGGAGACTTTGTTAACAAAATGAAGAGTTATTTGGAAAATAAAAAAGACTCATCAACCATTATTATATGTCAACTTTTCCATGTGAAGTGACTAAGCAATATGGTTTCTATCTAAATTGTTCATTTTGATCTCTTTGTAAATCATTGTTCTTTGAAGAGGTTTCTCTGAAATTATAATTTCTATAAATAATTTCTAAGGCTTCAAAATTCTTACAGTCACTGTTATTATGACTACTACTATTAATGATACAAAAAATTTATATAGCCTAGATATTCTATAAGTAAAAAATTTCATATGCGGGTGACATTTAAACTATTCTATCTTCTATAATTTTACATAAAATGCTTTATACATCTGAAATATAATACCCATAGGTTGTTAATATTTATTTACAAGTATATTATTCTATATTTTCCAGTTTTGGGTTGGAAGTTTCATTAATGTTCAATAGTCCACCACCAACAACCGGAAACCCTTCTTCAGATGTACCATATTGGAACAACAAAAAAACAATTTTAGATGTCAAAATATGTACAGAGGTAACTAATATATAAAAATTTTTCTAAATTAAATATTCAATATTATGAATTGTTTAATTATGTCTTGAACTAATGACTATAATATTTTGTACTCAATCTATTGTAGCCTACATGGTGCTTAATTACAGTAAAAATAAAAAAAATTCATAGCACCCACAGTTGGTTTTATGATTCATGCAATTCTTGCCTAAATAAAGTACACCTTTTAGATAACAGAATATGGTGTCATAATTGCAAAGTATATCCTCAGAGCACTACTCCAAGGTTACCTTCATTAAGAATTTTAAATTTCTTATTATCACTTCCTTAATTTCCAACTAATAAATAAAAATACTTATTATCACTAACGGTGTGGCCAATATTTTAAATTTAATAGATTTAGCATGATACTAAAGGTTACTAATAACACAGACTCATTTTTAAAAGTTTTATTAGACAAACAAGTCATGAAAATCATACACAAGATAGTTGTATAGTTGAGAGCTGCTTTGATACATGTAAAACCAAATTTTCTATAATTTCATTATATTTTAAAATTATTATTCCTAACATTGGATATTGTTTGATAATCCGGATGATGAAAAATATGTATTTCCTCTAGAACTAAACATTTTCAAATCAAATAATGTGATATTATCAATTGAAATATAAAATTTCAATATTCAAAATCGTCATCGTTCAACAGAACAAAACATATACAAGGTAATTTTCATTAGTGAAAAAGAAAAATACATGAATAATTTTAATGACAGCTTTGCAGACAATCAGGTATGAGATAATATATATTCCAAAATGCATTTATTTTTATAACCTACAAATCATTAATCCTATTGTAATTTTTATAAAGATTCATTAGAACATTGACATTACATGAGTAAGTAGTGATATTGAACAGAATCAAGTGGAATATTTTTAATTTTCTTAATTCTTTTTCCCTTCCAATAAATAACAATGTAATGGACTATTTTTTTATCTTTCCATCAAAAGATAATCAGAGTGTTGAATCTTTTCAACTCAGGGAAAATCTTGACTCAGGATTGGTAAAATTGTCTTCAGTTTTATCAATAGTTCAAGTATATATATGTTATCTTCCATACAATACATTTAGGAATTTGATTAATCATTATAAAGGTTATCAATTGAGCAGTGGGTAATTTTATTTTCTTTCAATTAATTGTTTCTTTCACTTGCAGAGAAATTTTTTGACTAACTTCAATGATGATGATGCGGTCAAACACAATTTTTCACTAACTGGTGACTCCACAGCATAATCAACTGATGCCACTGAACTTCATATTCTGATAAAGGATAAATTAAATATATGATAGAAAAAGTTGAATAAAGGTTTGTCAAATAGTACTTATCCATTTTGGAAACACATTTTCTGCATTCTGTTAGTTTCAAACAGTGTGTTACAAAATATTTCTCCACTGTTATGCCTACTTATACTATAGTTTACTAATACACTATAATGAAATTATAAAATAATAAAATCAATATTTTTTATGGGAAAATTATATAAATTAAATCAAAGAATCCATGTTGTGATGTAATGACAGTTTACAGAAGTTTAGTTATCCCATGTTTTTATTTTTTCAAATTTTTCTCTAGTTTAACAGATTAACGAGTCTATGATTTCTCACTATTTTTTCAGTAAAACATATTCCCCAAATTTTGAGTTTTCATTTTTTTTAGATTAAAACATATTTATTCATGTTGATATTTTTTTTCTCTTTGAATAACCTTCCCTTGGATGGGATGAAATGATGTTGATGTTTTAGGTGAAAATAAATCCTATGAAATGCACCAAACATTATTTTGCATCTATATTTCCATTGTAGTGTTCATCTGTTAACAATTCAATATCCAATGATTCATTATTTCTATCTTCAATAAATACATAATTAAATTCATTTATTTAATTAATATCACTTCTTCCATTTTCATATTATAACAGTGCTGAAGGTCTTCAATTGGGAGATGGTCATGAAGGCTTATACAAATAGAAACTAGTCCAAATAGCACATCGAACTGTATTACAGTGATCACCATATTTATGCTTCCTTTTTTTCTCATTTACTTCTTTATAATACATTTTATTTTATTCTTTTTATGGTTTTTTCAAGGGAAAAAACCCAATAGTTTACCATTGAAGTATTTATTACACTGGATTTGAGAAATGTATTACACTGGATCTATCTTACTCAAAGGTAACAAGTTGATTATTTTTGGTCGAATTGAGACTTTACAGTAGTAATTTATTGTGTTAGTGTTGTAGTTTAGTCCAGTTGTGGTTTATTCCTTATAATGTTGAGTCATAATAATTAGTATGTAAGTTGTTTTTCTTTGAAATAGAGATGCGGTACTTTATTTAAGCAGTTTCAACAGGTGTTATCCATTTCCATGCTTACTTTGAAATTTTCTTCTGCTCCATTTATCAATATCCTAGCTCAAGCTCATAAATAAATTTTTTATCATTAGACCTTTTCAAACTCATAAGTAAAGTTTAACTTTGAGGTGGGATGGGGAGAGGGAGGGGCGGCCATATGAACATCCTAGAATACTTTTAAAGAATTCCAAAACATGTTATCCCTAATATACTAAAGTATATACAATCTTCAGCTGACCAAACTAGTATGCATGTATAATTATATGAACCAGATACAAGACCTATAGCAAGGGATAGTTGTTTATAACACACCACTAATAGCAGCAAGGATGTCTTTAGTTAAGGATAAAAAATTACATGTATATCTCCTCATAAGTGGTACTATAAGAAGCTTACCTGTATCCAAATCAACCATGATGACATTATATTTACTACCCATCCCATCAATTACATCCATTTTTCACTCATTTTTCCTATATGGATCATTGGAAGAATGAAATTCCCACATTGGTTACTTTTCAATCTAATATGTATTATGTTATTACTATAAGAGGATATGTTTTTCAATCTAATCATTTATTCCATGTTATGTTGTTTACATCTATATATTCTCAATTTCATCATAATTTATTATAATTATTAGAATTTAAATTTCCAATTTCAATTTTCTTTTCATTCATTGAATTCAAATCTCCATACTGAAAATAATTTTTTATTTCTTATAGATTCTTCTACATTTTTTCAAATGTATTTTTCCAAAATTTAATCTACAATCATAATAGTGTTTCTATATATTTTCTAATTGTATTCTAATAATTAGTATCATTAATTTTGGATTTCAAAATGTTAAATATTTATGTTCATTATTAACATTGAAATGTAGTATTATCTTCTTAAAAAAATCATTGAACCATATCTTTATGTGAACGCATAATCTAAGAATTGTGTTATATCACTGTGTGAATAAATAGATGAGTACTAGTTATATATAATATTATGGTAATATTTTAAATTTATAATAAACTTATACTTATTATACATGATTTTTAATGTGTGTGAAGAAATTCAAGACTTAAGGTAAGGGTTTTCTCATCTCACTTTTATTTCTATGAGATATATATTATATTCACCACTTTTTATTATTATGTGTGGTATATAATTTCCTATTACATGTTATATAAAGAATTTAATTTCATTAAGGATATTAAAATTTTTAATTTATGTTATTCTTTTATGGGGTTTATTGTTCAAAATATTCCAAATAGGTAAAGTAATTTTGTCTCAATTTTTCTTTCTTTTAGATGCATGTTATGTTAGACACCTATAGTAGTTTATGGTGTGTATATAATTCCCTCTCAAATTTTATATCATGAATATAATTATTTTAATGATATCATAATCTTCATGTATATTATTATTTCAGTGGGATTATGATTCAAATATTTCGATGTGGTATGTGACACTTTGAAATGTTTACAGATTATTTTCCTCAAAAATTGTTTAAAATGATCATTTAAAATTATTTTCCATATAAGATGAAATAATTTGTTTTAGCATATGTTTTACTGGGTTTAAGATCCAAGGGAACCATTCTTGTTCTTTTTACGAATGGTTTACACATTTGATGACATTATTTTAATAAGACATGTTAATCTTCCATGGGTTATTCAATGATAAAATTCTTATAGAACCCACTTTTTTCATGGGTTATATTATAATTAAATTATTTTGAACCCTATATCTATTCCATAGGTTATTATAGGATTAAGTATTTATAATATCCATTTAATTTCCTGGGTTTTGATATGATATTTATGAAACCCATATTTTTTTGTGGGTCATGATATAATTAATGTTTTATTATTTTGTGGCACATGGATGTATGATTTTATTATACAGTGGGTGGGACCTATATATACCTCAAATGAAATGGCTAAATATTTACATATCATGATTATGAAGGGGTTTGGGTGAGAAGTGAACTTGGTTTAGTAATATGGGGATGGAACGGGGAGTGAACTCGGTTTACTAATACGAGGCTGGAAAGAGGAGTGAACTCAGTTTAGTAATACAGAACTGGAGATAAGAATGAACATGGTTCAGTAATACTATGTTGTATGTTATGTGAACCTATTTTAGTAATACTGGGTTGGAATGAGGAGTGAACACAGTTTAATAATATAGGGATGGAATGGGGAGTGAACTCGGTTTAGTAATGCAGGGCTAAAATGGGGAGTGAGCCTGGATTGGTAATACAAGGATGGAATGGGGAATCAACTTGATTCAGTAATATAGGGATTGAATAGGGAGTGAACTTGGTTCAATAATACAAGGCTAGAATGTGGATTGAACAAGGTTCAGTAATACAGGATTGGAACAGTATGTGAACCCGATTTAGTAATACAGGACTAGAACAAAAAGTAAACATTCTTCAGTAATACAGGGTTGGAATGGAAGTTAACATGGTTCAGTAATATATGGATGGGAAAGAAAGTGAACCCAATCTAATAATAAAGAGCCAGAATGGGAAAATAACTTGGTTCATTAATATAGGGATGGAAGGGGAAGTGAACTTGGTTCATTAATACTAGGAAGGAATGGGATGTGAACCTGCTTCAGAAATATAGGGATGGAACGAGGTGTCGACCCAGTTCATTAAAGTACTTTTTCCATTAATATGGCTTGGAAGTGAGCCTTGAATACTATTTATATCATTTTATATGCTTATGTTTCTTACATAAATTCCATCTCTTATTATTTTATTATGCTATCATGGATTATTATCTACATTCCCTTATGATTCATGTCTTATGAACTGCTAATCTTTATTCTATTACTTGTGATTATGATCATTGATATGTACAGTATGAACTTAAAAAGTTTGTATCTTGTTCAAATACCATTATTTTCATGTTATTATTACATTTCTCCCTTATTAACCCATACTTAAAATCTGAGCTCACTCTTTCTTATGTTTCCTTCCCCTAGGTTATGAAGAATGGTTTTAAGTAGGAGTACCAAATAGAGAATATCTTTATGGGAGATGTTGAATATCTTTCAAAAATTTAGAATAATGTGATCTGAATTTCCAAATACACTAAATAATTATAGTCCTCAGGAACTTACTTTTATAGTGTGATTAATATTCATCAAAAAAATGTAATATCTCTATCTGTTATGTTTGGGTCACTATAGTTGGTGAAAATGGAATGTTTTAGTTAACCTTTGGAAACTGTGATCAGAAAACCGTAGAAAAATACCTTGGGATATTTATAAGAATATTTCAAGGTATGTATATAAGGATAATTATAATTTTTCATCGATTTAAAATATTGTGTCATGATTTATACATCCTATAAGTAATTTTTCATGATTATGTGGTCATCCTCTATAATAAGTGTTTCTTGGAATATGCTTTCTGGTTTTATTCAATATCAGGAACTATAAAGAACTGGGTTAACATTGAATATTTTAGAAATGGAAAGTATATGGATTATAAAAATTAATGTCGAAGCTGGAAATATGATGTGGATAATTAGGAATCTAGTATGAGTATTGGTTATACTACTGAATATAAAGAGACAAAAAATGACATGTGAAAGGTATAGGATGTTTTCATAATATTATTTACATTAAAAGTAAGAAACATGATTAAATTGAGGTTAAGGATCCGTAAGAAAATATTCATATTTAATATTATAAGAAAGTGGTAATAAGGAATGATATGATGATGACTAAGTGGTGTTTTAAGAATAAAGTTGTATGAATGGAGAATTTATGGTTTGGAATTCCTTGATTATGTTATATGAATAATGAAATATATAATTATTTTTAGTATAAGTTATTCATTAAGGATTTGAAAGGATGTGTTAAATGGTTCTAATGACATAGAAAATTTATTTAATGGATATTTGATATTTTGATTAAGGTAAATTAACCCTTAATGTGTTAAATATATATAAAAAATTGTTTATATTGGATAAAGAGATGACTGATTTGGATTGAGTAAATTTGGCAGTATCGATGACCTTAGAACTGATTAAGGATTTTTTTAATAAAATTGGTTTGTGTTATAATGGATGATGTTTACAACTTCATGGATTTAATTTATATATCTAGTGATGATTGAAATAAATGATCATGAATTGTTTTTAAAAGTATTTATATTAATTCGAGTTATTAACATGTTTCAATAGAATATACGATGAAGGTATTCATATGTTAGGAAAGTTAAAGCTAATCTCTAATTTGTGATATATGGGGGGATTAATATTAAGCTGATTTAGTAACCAACTTTATAATGTTTTGGATTTTCATCATTTGTATGGGTTACAAGAATAAATATTTATGGGATATTTTATGTTAAACTTCATAAGAGGTTTCCAAGATTAATATATTATATCACTATATGAGGATTTATACATATTGGGTTACATGTTTCACCATTTTTGGTGTGAGGATAAAAAAAGACAGATGGGATGACTTATTGTTCATCTTATGGATCACATGATCTATTAGTTCTTTTGGGATAAAAAATTCACCTTCATTCTTGGGAGTAACAGATTAAGTGGGAATTCATCAAGGCACAACCAAATGGTTATGTTTTTTAATGAGTGTAAATGTAATCATCTAAATATATCTTCTTTTGAAAAAAATAAACTTTAGGAAAGGGATATTGAAATAAAACATTTCTACTATAATAATTCTTTATGATATCAATGACCTCTTTCATTCTACTCCAGTTAATAGATTTTTTATTTTTAACTTTTTATGGACCACCCATTTTCATTTAATAGGTGATCTTTATCAATATCTATGATTATTTATTCTTTTCTTCCATCACCATGTTTTCATTTCCTACCAATGTTCTCCTATGTGGAAACCTAGTTATGAGTTAATTTGGGTAACATTTATGGTTCTAATATTCCATTTTTAAAGTATGTTTTCATATTAATTTTTATGATATAGTTTTCTATTAAATGAACTTTCAAATATTAATCCTATGATAACCCAGACGGATTTCAATGGTGAAATTCATTTTAAGGGGGTAGAATGTAACACCATGAGTTTTTATGAATTATTATTTTTGAATAAATTAAATTATTATGATGTCTTGAATTTTATTCTACACAAAGTGAAACATTTTTTATATGCTACAACAAGTTAATCTTGTGGTACATGAAATATCGTCTTAGCTTGTGTCACACGCAATAGTGACTGTATAAGAAAGAGAATTTTATTATTTTAAATAAGAATGTTATAAAATATCCATAAAAATTAGTAATATGAATATAAATAATTAATTTTAAAGTATTATTATTAATATTTTCACATTGATGAAACATATTTATAATGAAATAAATAATTTTGGTAAAGTCTATATATTTTAAAAAAATACTATTTTCTCAAAAGAGTTTATTTTTTTCCTTTTATGGAAAATAATAAAACTAATTTTAGACACTTTTAGAAATTTAATTAGATAAAATAAACATCCTTTTTTAATTTAGGACATAAAATTTATCTTAGGGTGAATTTTTTGGCTTTTTATAAAATATTTAATTTTTTGGATGAATAATGAATAATAATGAATTTTAATTGAAAACTTATTTTTCATCTAATATATTTATATACATAATTAGTATTTTAATTTTATTTTAAATTATAATTAGATTAATATTACAAAAATTAATCCAATATATGTAATTATAACCAATTTACCAATGAAATTGGATATAAAAACAATTCAACCTTTTGAACTTTTCTACATAAAAACTCATTGTCTCCTAGCATCTACGGGATTAATTTTAAATTAATTATACCCACTTATATGAATTAAATTTGGAAAAATGTATATTCATACTTGGAATAAATATTAAATTTTTATAATAATATAAAATTAATTTTTTTTCCAAAATGATTAGTGAAAACAATTAAAATTAATTACAGCGATTAAGGTAAGAACAAGCTTACTTAATTATTAAACATAGAATATAATGTGTATAAATGACACCACATTAGTATAAAACACATTTTATTGAAATATTTCGACACTAACTACCTTAGGGGAAATTTTTGTGAGTTTTTTGGATATTATTCTATGAAATTTATCTGTATAATAAGTTAAGTAATGGAAAAGACAAAAAAAGAACTGCCCTTACCTTTAACATTTATAAAGCCTTGAGATATAGACAAAAACACACATTAGATCGGTTTTAAACATTATATTGACAGGTAATGGATTTTTTTCATAATATTAATTTATATTTACTTTTTAGAGATTAATTAGTTAGATTCACCATTTATGGAATTCCAAATTTGGTAATTATTTAATTAATAATTAACTAAAATATATGAAATTTTAAATATTAAAAGTGAAGTAAATTTATTTGAAAATTATCTTTTATTTTCTTAGATGAATATATAATATTATAGGTGTAAACTTAATAGATTAAAATTTTCTGAATTTCTTGATATTTTTTAATTTAAATTAAATATATAATGTCAAAATTGACATTAATGTTATTTTATAATAAATGATATTTAATTAAAAGATTTAAAATTTACTAAAAAAATATATCCTAAAAATAATTTTTAAATGTTAATAAATATTAATTATGGACTATTAATGGACTAGTTAATCATTTATAATGAACATATTGACCAGTAAATAGTAAAAACAATGTTATCAGATTTCTATTTAAACCATTGTTTTTGCATGTTACATGGGTTTGTTTTAAAATTAATTCTCAACACACATGGGAACAATTTTTTTATAATTATATATCATTTTTAAAATTAATTGGGTTTTTATTTTATAATAAATATCATTTTAGTTTAGTCTTATTTGTTAAATTACTTGGGATAGAAAACTAGGGACCTTACAAAAACTAAAATGGTAAAAGTGGGGAAACATAGAAGATAAGGAACAAAATTATAAAAATGCACTTATTTTAGTGTTTTGGGGGTTTTTATAGACCATAATTCCCCTTCAATCCATTATTTTTCCATTTTTTAATCCCATGAGGTAAGGTAGACCTCCAGATATTGTTTACCTTTTGGTATTTACAAGAATGTTACTCCTCCTCAATAGAAGGAATTCACTCTTCTAGTTCCTCACACGTGTAAAGATTTTTTTCTCCTCTAAAATCTAAACAATAATCTACCAAAATCCCTCATCTCATTCTAAATTGAAAACTTTTTTCATAAATCCATCCAAGTAATCCCTTTAGTCCAAACCAAAAGAAGTTTCGCAAAAAAGAGGTAACATTCTTCAACATGTGTTTCAATTTTATTTCCTTCTCCACCCATTTAGTTATTCTTATTCCATTAATATATAATAAAATCCATATCCTAAATATAATTATATGTTATTATTCAAAGGGTTCAACCTAAACCTATATATACCTCCATAAAATGGGTGACTAACTTTCTCTTTGTGCATGCGGCGGGCTACCGCCTCGCAAAACGATATCGTTTGTTTTTCCTTTACTGTCGATCTTGGTTGTGAATTATGATGTAAATACAATTTTTATTATATATTTGTTATATTTATGATATATTTGTGCTTATTTAATTATTATATAACACATACTATCATTATTTCCATTTTTGTAAATATGATAACTTCGTTTGTGGACTTGTGGACTATGAACTCCTTAAAGCGATGTGATTCATTCAGACATTACATGGAATGTATTAATGATGGTTTTAGTGAATTTATATGATATATATTATTGAATAATTATACGGTAATTATATTATATATATATCATTAAATTTATTTCTTTCAATATGATAAGAAAATGGAAATAGTGTTCATGCGTACATACGGCCTACTGTCTCCATAAACTCTGTATCCCACTTCATATTACAATATTTTATAGATGATCATAAAAACTTATATATGGAATATATATGATATTTATATAATTTTTTAAATTATATGTAAAATTAAATCATGATATAAGTAAGATTATCAATAATAACATGTCAAAAAATATACGAAAAACAAAGATATTATTACCCAAATGTAACATTAACATAAATTTGTAAATAAATGGGTAATATAAATTAATAATAAATTAATATATCATATGATATATAATAATATGGTTCTATGGTGTATTTATAATATATTTATACTATTTATATATTATTTTTAACATGTATTAAGAAATTCAAGACTTAAGCTACGGGTTTTCTCATCTTACTTTTATTTCTGTGAGATATATGATATATTCACCACTTATTCTTTTTTTGAGATGTGTATAAATTAATATGAAATTTTATATCAATAATTTAATTTATTTCATAATATTAAAAGTTTCAATTGATGTTATTATTTTATGGGATTTATGGTTCAAAAGTTTCCAAATAGGTAAATTAATTGGGTCTCAATTTTTATTCTTTGAGACCCATGTTATTTTATACATCTATTGTATTTTATAAAGTGTATATACATCCCTATGAAACTTTATATCATTCATATACTTCTTTTAATGATATTCTAATATTTATTTAATGTTCGTATTTCTTGTGGATTATGATTCAAATGTTTCAAAGTGGTATGGGACACTTTGAAATTTTTAATGCTTATTTTCCTCAGGAATTGTTTTAAATAAACATTAAAAATTATTTTCCAAATAAGATGAAATAATTTCACTTAGTTTATGATTTACTGGGGTTATGATCCATGGGTACCATTATTATTCTTTATATTAATGGTTTATGAATTTGACGACATATTTTTTATAATACTTGTTTCCCTTTCACAGGTTATAGCATTATAAAATGATTATGAAACCCAATTCTTTTCATGGGTTATTATATTATGAAATTACTATAATGTCAGTATCTTTTCAATAAGTTTTGATAGGATGAAGTGTTTATAATATCCATTTCACTTCATTTTTTATGATAAAATATTTATGAAACACTTCTCTTTCTATGTGTCACAATATGATTAATGTTTTATTATTCTGTGGCATATGGACATATGATTTTCTTATGTGACATATGATACATATATATCCCTCTAATGAATTGGGTAAGGATTTATATCTCATGAGTATGATAGGGCAGGAATGAGGATTGAACTCAGTTAAGTAATATATGTCTACAGTGGTGGGATAATTTGTTTTAGTAATACATGGCTAAAATAGGGAGTGAACTTCATTCAGTAATAAAATGCTGGAATGGGTAGAGGACTCGGTTCAATAATATAGGGTTTGGATGTGAAGTTAAACTAGTTAATTAATATAGGTCTGGAATGGGGAGTTTACTGAGTTCAGTATTACAATATTGGACTGGGAGTGAATTTAGTTCAGCAATACAAGGCTGTAATGGGGAGTGAACTCGATTTAGTAATACAAGGCTATAATAGAGAGTGAACCTGGTTCAGTAATACAGAGTAGAAATGAGGGTGAAATTGGTTTAATAATACAATGATGGAATTGTGAGTGAACTCAATTCAGTATTATAGGGTTGGAACATGGAGTGAACTTGGTTCGGTAATATAGGGCTAGAACGGGAAGTGAACCTGGTTCAGTTATACAGGGATGGAATAGGAAGTGAAACTAATTTAGTAGTACATTTCTAGAATGTGAAGTGATCCTGGTTCAGAAATACATTTAAGGAATAGTAAGAGAAATCTATTTAGTAATACAGGGCTGGAATGGGAACTGAACACGATTTAGTAAAATAGGGTTGTAATGGGAAGTAAAATCTGTTTGGTATTACATGTCTCGAAGCCTTGACATCTATGGAAAACATTTTATATGTTTATGTGTCTACTAAAAATACCATTTCTTATTCTTATGTTAGTATCTCATGGATTACTCTATTGATTACCTTATAATTCATGCCTTATGAACTGCTAAAATTTAGTTCATGACTCATAATTATGATTTTGATATGTACCTTATGATCTTTAAATGTTATTATCTTGTTCTCATACCCTTATTCTCGTGTTATGATTATTTTTCTACTATATTTACCCTTACTAAGAATGTGATCTCACCCTTTCTTATATTTATATTCCTTGATATACGAATAAAGTTTTTAAGTGGGATTACCAAAAGTGGAAAATCATTTTGGGAGATATTTAAAATATATCACCAAATTAGAAGAATGTGTTCCTAGTTTCCAAAGAGTCTAACTTATTATGGTACTTAGACATTTACATTTATTATGTGCTCAGTATTCAGAAAAAAGTAATATCCATGTAAGTTAAGCTTGGGTCTCTATAGTTTTGATTAGAATAAACATATTACAAGATTATTTTTATATTCATATTCCTTCTCATTAACATCTATGTAATTCTTTATTCTATATTTTTTTGCACCACCATAATCATCTTCAACAACTTTAGTTAAGGTGGACTGATTTTCAATAACTTTTATATAAAATTATTCAACTAACATATGTATTTTATTAATATAGCACATATAAATTTTTCCATTGGATGAATATCCCATGAAGACACATTTCTTCCAATTTTTCATCAAACATTACTAAATTTTGATTTTTTTATCTTTATTAATAAAGGACTCCCAAAAACCTTAAAGTAATTCCTTATAGGATATTTCTTATACCACATCTCTAAGGGAGTCATTTTTTATTATTTTCAATGAAAAAATCTATTTTGAACATGTACAAATGCAATTATATCTTACCTATAAAAGAGTTTCGAAAGATTATATTCCTCAAGTATACTTCTTCCCATTTCAACTAAACTTCTATTTTTTAGTTTCTTCTACTCCATTTTTTAGGAATATAGGGAGTATTTTATTGGTGTTTAATTATATGTTTCTTTAGGTAGGACTAGAAATAGTTACTTTTGAACTTTTTCCCATTTTTTGTTCTCAGCTTCAATATATATACACCCAATTTATTATCAACTTCCCTTCTAAAACTTATGAATAACATTACAGCCTCTAATTTATGTTTTATAAAAATCATTCTAGTCAAAGAATTGAAATTATAAATTAATTTAATAAGTAAAAAAATCACCCTTTATTGATTGATGTCTCATTGACCCACATAGACCAGAGTTTATGAGCCCATGATGTTTGGTGGATTGAATTTCAACTTTCAATATCTTCCACGAACCATCCTTCCTTTCAGAACAACATCTTAGAAATGGTTCTCATAATCTTCTAGATAGGATGACCAAATATTTTATGTCATGGGTTGTTTTCGTCCTTAATACTCAAATAATAAGAGTTACAAGGATCCCAAATCTGTCATAGATTGTCATTGGCCCTTTCTCCATTAAAAAAACTTATCTATATTTTAAACATCATAGGATACAATAATATTTTGTAAATATTACATCCTTAACAACATTATAAAGTTGTATAACACTCAATAAGTTGTTATTAAACCCATCAATAGAAAAATATCCTTTCACTTTAGCTTCATAGCTTCAATATCAGTCATATCAATTCCTTTTGTTGTTAAGAAACTATCATTTCCAAAAGTGAATATTCCTCCCTAATGTTTTCAATATTTTTAATAAGTTCATATCAAGTATCATATTTTTGGAATAAAAACTATTAATAATTCATGGTTTTTTAATTTTTTTTATATTTTAGATTTGTCTCAATAAAAAAATATTTGTCATTAATTTTTCTTTTCCTAGATTCCTTTTATTTTTTGTTGTAAGTAATTTTTCCTGAAAATGTTTTCATACAACTAACAACATAGGGACCTAGTTCTTCACACCATCCAAAAACTTTTTATAGGTAGTAATATATATTTTCTCTTGATAAATTTTAAACTTTTTATCACTTTGATTTTGTTTCTTCCAACACCTTTATAGAGTTTCCCCCTCTTCTTACACTATCCCCCTCCCCCTCAGTTCATGATTACTCTTACATAGAGACATGTTATACCAGAAATTGCATTCCTTGTGACTGTACATTCTAAAACACCAATAGTATTCATTGAATAATGATCTTTAATAGAAGTACGGTTTTACCTATGATATTTTTTTAGGTTAAAAATACATATCCATATCTAATTTTTATTTTTGTAGAGAATAATTATTTCAGTATTTATTATAAACATTAATTGATCTAATAAGTTTACAACATCCTTTATTAACCCAATATTTCCCATTGTTAATTCCTTCACATGAGTGGATAGTAAAATTATATGAACTTTTATGTTTTCTGGGTATAGATGTTTCCTTATTCATGGGATGAGTTCTTACAGCTACTTAAGATGTTTTAGCCTTTACTTCAAGATATTTATTATGATTCTTACTCATCTTCTTCAAGGTGTTTTCAAATTTGAAACATATTAATTGTTTATTTCATATATTAACTTCCTTATAGTCAGTTTTTCATCAGGATAATTCATTATCAAACCTGTATCCAAAATTTTTATCCTAAGATTCTTAATCTATTCTATATACACATATTAATTTTTAATAAACTATTATTTTCCTTCATTAATATTCTCACTTTTATTCTTAAATATTATGGATTCTTTCTTTTGTTTGGTGTTTTTATCAATTCATTCCACAACTTCTGATCTGGGTAGATATTCCCAATTGGTTTCTTCATATTTTTCTTCTTTTCTATCTAAATTATATTCCTTTATTTAAACATGATCCATGATGGTTTAGAATTTTTCTAATGATTTATATTATAAATAATTTTTTGTTAGTAGTTTTTACTCTACCTTCTTACTTAAAATAATTCTTTTATTTATTATTGTGAAATTTTTAGTTCTATTGTAAATATAAACTTCCTTTTAAATTTTACTCCACTTCGTCCTTTAAGGTTTTTCTTCAGAATCCTCATCTTATTTTCCATATTTATTCTTTAGACAATTCATTTCAAAATATATAATTACTCCACACTCAAAAAATTTAAGTGGGATTTTTCCTTTGTTCATTCCAATACTTTTTTTATTAATTTTTATATTTATAAGGTACATAATACTATCATTCGCCTTAGAATCATCTTTCTTATCTTTAGATTATCTGATCCATATTACCACATGTTTAGATTCTCAGATTTTTTGCTTCATCATATATTCAAAATTTATATCATTCATAATATTAATTATGAAATAAGTATATTTTCATATGTCATATACAATAAAAGAACTTATGAAATTCATCAAGAGAAAAATAATTTCTATCTTCTATAGTAGAGAATTTAGGATAAAAAAATATAGAAAGTGTCATGTTAACATTTTAACTATAATTGAGTCTTCCAAGACATACCTAAATCCTATAATTTTTTGGGACATTTCATTAAGTCTAATAAATTAGTCTTCAATAGTTTCATCTTATTCCATTATAATATATTCAAACATTCTTATCTAGATCTGATGTTTTCCTCCTTCACTTTTTTATTTCCCTTAATGATACTTTTGAGTTTATCTGTGGTTTATTTTTATTTTTTGATACCCATCTCCTTTATATAAAAATTTTTAAAAACGTCAATGTGAATATAATTTTTAAATTAATATAAAGATTAATTTTTTTATAAAATGTCATAAAATCATATTTCATAAATGATGGAAACTATATAGTAGTTGCATCAATCACCTCTAAGACAAGAGATAGATGATAGGGTATCATTTTTTCAATCCTTTATAACTTTTCAATAAAAGGTAATAATACCTCTTATATTATCTTATTTGAAATTATCCATGATAAAGAGTGTAATAATAATTCAAAGGGAACTTACTTTTCTCTGATAATCCTTGACGTTCCAATGAATATAAGGACCACTAAGAATGGGATGAATCTATAGATATCATTTAAATTTTTGTTGATTTTGAAATTAAAATCTATAAAATGTTGGAATATTTATCCACTAAACTTTGAAATAAAACCTCAATTCTATTCATAGATAAGAGTGTAAACAATGGAGCATGAAATTTTACAACTAACAACCCTAGTGTGTGTAACTACGTCCTTATTATGTGGAGTCTCATTGTTCCATAAAAAATAAATAAATAATTAATTGAATAAAATTTAGTCACATCTTATAAATATCCTTCTATATACCTATAGGAAATTTATTCACTCCCACTAGTAACAAAGTCTGATTATTATTCTGATCCAACACAATATAAAAATAAGAAACTTTTATCATAAAACTATATCTAAAATCTATGTTTGGTACCTATCCATATATTATGACATAATTTGGTGAACATCCATCTAATGTGCCTTAATCTAGAACCTATGTATATTACCTTGGTATGGTGACGCAATATGACACCTACATCCAGTGAATTTTTCTAGTACCTATGCTTTAACGAAGTGATTCCTCATTCAAAAAATCACATTGTTAAAACATCAACAATTCAACTCCAGGATATGGGTTGGAACATATTCTCAATGAACCCACATACCTTTATATAGTTAATCCTACTCTAAAAAATATAGAGATAGCACGGGATGTAATTTAGAATTTCCCTATCAATGTATCTTTTGTTTGACAACCTTCAATCTCTCTAAAACTTTGGAGTCAAATTTATTCATTAAATATTCCTTCAATATTAGAATTAATGATCTCTTTATGTATTCCTTTATTCTGGGATACATTTATAAACACTGAATGAATAGCTTATCATCTTCATATTTAAGTTCTTTATAGAGTTTTTTAAAAAACATAAAACTTTATATGATGTATGTTTTTTTATTCATTTATAATAACTTTCCTATTTAGTATTATTCTATCTAACTCTTTTTCTGATCTTCTACATAATATTGGATTAGTCTAGTAAGATAATGATTTCTTTATCCAGAACTTTTCACATTATTCCTTTATTTGATGGTCTCATGGAAGTTTCTCTGTGTTGATTTGTTTGATGTGTTAGAACCTTTCTATCCAATAATTATATATCTATTCAGACTTCATATAGAGATCAGTATACTAAAATTAGTCTAGTAATACTTTTCATTTAACTCTGCATATGTTGGACCATACAATAAAAATTTCTTAGAAAAATCCCTTGGTGGTATGTAAGATATCTTAGCACAAGGACTTAATGGTAAGATTTATGATGTGTTGGCATGAGTCCTTGATAATAAGGTCTTGAATATCTGACATTATTCATTTCATTCATTCAAAAATTAGTTATTAGTATCCATGTTATTTCTATATTTATATTACCCATGGATGTATTTTAGGATAATGTAGTTAATTAAATGTCTTGTGTTTTTATTATCCACTATGCCATATTTGTTATGCCTTATTTATACATGATATCATTGTAAGCTACCCTTATTAAGAATCTCATCTCACTATTTATTTTGTTTTATTTTCCCTCGAATATGGATAGGGAATATTTTAATAATTTTCAAAGATTCAATAATGTTTATAATTCTATGATTTTATCTTCTGATGTAATATATAAGTAATACACATGTCTAGTTTTCTAATATTTATAAAATAGTCGATTCTTTATGGTGTGATCAATTGTATCTTATAACAATGTAAAAAAGTAAACACTAGGTCTGGGTTACTGGACATGGGATTATTGTGGTTGGTATCAAAGGAAGTTTAGTAGGACCCAGGGAAACTATATTTTTGAAGAACATAACATTAACTAACATTAAGATAAACTCTTATAATGTTCAAAAAATCTTAAGGATTTTTATTTTATGGATAAATATTGATGATATTACAAATTAATTATTTGTGTTCCATTATTTAGAGACAGTTATAAGTGAAAAAAATGGAAATTATATCAATACAAAAAGTCAATGTTAGTATAGCCCATATAATCAAGTCAATATAGCGGGTGTTGGAGTTAACCTAATCATGGATATATTGGGAAAAATGACCCAAGTTATGAAAAATAATTTTTTACATATAGAGAAACCTATTATTACACAGTATGATGTACCAATTTTGTGTCACATTATGTTGAATAATCCCCCATCCATTAATGGAACTAGTAATACATTGGTTGCTGAATAATAGATAAAGTCCCATGAGAATATATTCATGGATATGGAATGTAATAAAACGGAAAAGCTTATTTGGGTGGTATATTTTTTAAAAGTAGGTGTTAATCAATAGTGTCCATTTATCAAAAATAATAAAAAAATATGATGAAATATAAAGAATGTAATGGATAAATTTTAAGGTGATATTCATTGAGAAAAAAATTTCTTCAGGAAAATATGCTAATATGGTATAGAAAATTTCAATCATAAGGAAGAGGAAAAAGTTTTTAAGTATGAGGATAACTTTACTAGATTAAAAATGGATTTTTCAGACTGTATATATAATTTAGATAGTATGATTTACTATTTAATTGATGTGTTTAATCTAAAACATTTAAGATAGATAGTTTCACAAAAAAATTAATCATATGATGATATGGTATCAGTTTTCATTAAGAAAGAAAACCAGTTCTCCATTTCATATATTTTCAAAGGAAACAAAGGGATGAAGAGGATAACTAGGAACAATGAAAAAATTAAAAGTAATGAATAAGAAGAAGAAGGTAAGACATGAACTTCAAACATGTGATGATTATAGAAATAAAAATATCAAAAATGTTTAAAAGGATTTGGACTTTTAAAAATACAAAGATATATTAAATAAGACTCATGAATGTAATGGTAATAATGAGTCCACTAATATATTGTGCTTCAACTGTAAGGATATAGGGAACTAATTGAATGAATTACCAAAGCATCAGGGATTACCATGATAATTTAATTTTGGTGTTTATTTTGGTCATCTTGGTATACTAAAATGTATGAAGATCAAGAAAATAAATTTTGAATTATTCATGAGACTATCAAAGGAATTGATTTATTTGAGAAATTTATCATGTGTTAATTTTGGATTTAGAATGTTTTCATTCTTGGAAATATTGTCTCCAAGGATGGGATATGTTTTTATGTTTCTTAGACAAGGAATTCCCTAACCATCATATATATCCTTTAGGTTTAGTATGTGTTTTTTAATATGGGTAATTAAAGTAAATTTGTATATTTTGTGATCACTTTTGGATGAACACATTGAAAGGGTGGGTGAATCGGTATGGGGTGACTTTGTATCACTTTAAAACATTTATTCCTTTTTATACCTTTATCACTTATTTAGTGAATGGTTCTATTTTATTCTTCCCATTTATTTAGAAAGAATTCACAAAAAATAATAAATAATAAAAAACACTGGTATTTTTTAATAATATTAACCTATAATATCAATGAATATGACCCTAGTGTATGATACTTATTATACAGATTTTATAGAGATTTATTATCAAGAATTACATAGGAAATGTTATGGCCTTGAACCTGTTATCCTGGAACCAACTAGGTATAAATCATGGTTTATCTTTGAAGAATGATATTATAAGATATTGACCATTTGTAACACCCGAGACTTTTATGTTATATCATCAAAGAAATATTTTTCTACACAAAACACTTGCTTGTCTTTCTTTACACGAAATCGCAACCTTTCTCGATAGCTTGCATCGTACGCAATACCGATTTTCACTAAACAATGATATTCTAATAAAATATTATTAAAACTAGCCGTTATGAATAGTAATAACTATTTTTTGAAATTTTATAAATTTTATTTTTCAAAATGGACTTCATTTTTTGATTCGGAATATCGAAATTATCCTAGGGTGAAATTTTGGTATTTTTCTAAAAACTTTCAATCTTTGATGAAAAGTGAAACCACTAAGTGGTAGTTAAAAAAACTGAATTTTTCATAAAACTTAATTTTACCGCTTCTGTGAGTGGAATTTCAAAAATCCGAGAGACACATTTGATGTCAGTAAGTAAAATGTGGTTCAATGAGAAGAAAATAATTTTTGGTGAATAGTAACTTTTTACTTTTATTTACCACGGTTAAAAGTAAATAGGGTAATTAAGGGTAAAAATGATATTATTATTACCCTAACACATGTCCTAATTATATTGGACTAGTGTAATTCGACCAAAAACAACCTTAGGAACAAAATATGACCTTTTAGGCCCACTTGGATTAGATTAGGACATCTATTATTAATTTATTTAAAGAGGGGTTAAAATAGTTAAAATCAAAGTTTAATAAGTAAATCATTTTTAATATGGGGTTATACATAAGATAAATTCAACTATAAATATTCATTAGAAAGATAAAAATATTTCCCACATAATGGTAGTTTATTTTTAATTTTTATACATTAAATAATTTAATATATTTATGACACAATGATGATGCAATAATTATCTTATTAATGAAATATTGACATAATTGATGTTATAAACACCAAAATAAATGTAATTTGAGACTTTTTATGAATTACACTAATTTTATAGATTAATATTACATGTTATTATTGATTTAATTAACTTTTTTCGAACTAATCATTATGTTATGATTTTCACAAAAATTAATTACTAAATAGTGTCAAAATTGACATAAAATAGTTTTTTTTAAAAATATTATATTAGTAATTGTGTTTTATTCCTAAAAATCTAAGGTTCGGTCAAATGGCTTAGATAAGGTTATATATATTAATAATAAACAACTTGGGGTCCGTTTGGATGCTTATAGTAAGTTTATTAACCTTATATTATAAGAACACAAGAAGACACGGTAAAAGTAAAATTATTTAACTTAATGTTAAATCTAAATGATAAGGTTAAAATAGGAACCTAAAATTCTCTTAATTATATTGGATGAGAGGATTTCTACCCATACCAACCTTATATTATAAATAAATAAATTTTGAGGTATTTAAAACCGAACTTGACTTTATAATAAAATAATATTTTTAGTTTTTCCAAAGGAGCCCATCTCCTCCCTAATAAAAGGGCACCTCCCCCCCCCCCCCTCTTCCTCACACCACTATGAGCCTTCAAGATCTGGAAAACCCTGCTAATTTCTTCTCTCCACTTCCCTAGAAACATCCTAGAGGTTCTGGTTGTCATAAAAGACCTATTTTAGTGCCCTAAAAGGAGGTCTCAAAGAAGCACTTCAAAGAAGAGGTAATGTCCGTTACCGATTCTTTCATCTTTATTTCTTCTTCCACTTATTCTTCTTTAGTTGTTTCATTATGAAGTAATAACATCAGTATCACTCATATACTGATATGTTATTATAAGTATGAAACAACCCTATTTCACCATCTATCCATCCTACGGAAAAAGAAATCATCGTGCGTGCGTACGTACGGAATACCGTCTCCACGCCGTGGTGTAATCTATTTTCCACCACCACCTTACTTGGATGGGTATAATAGTGTAAATAATGACTATATATGACTATTATAAAGTGATATTGATTCTGAAATAGTATACATACACTCCAATATAATTCCACGATCATAGGAACGATATCATCACTCGTGCGTACGTACGGAATACCGTCTCCACGATGTGATGCGACTCGTTCTACATGATCTTCATTTCATAATGATTATATAAATAAATTGAATGAATGAATATGATATATATTACACTAATAAAATTCTGTAAATGAGGTATCTATAACCTAATGAGATGAATAAGAATTTATTCGACAAACCACGCATAAGAACAAAAAGTTATAAACACCCGAATAACAAGTAGCAATGAAATATTACTACTAAGAAGCTAAGAATATGACCATATATGATATCATAAAAATAAGTATGATTCTTTAATAAGTCAATAACATTATTTAAATCATTATACTGGAGTTTTGGACACGTACAAAGAATATCGGACCAAAGGTAAGGGAAAATATCATAATCTCATTTTTATCTGAGATTGTTTATACTTTTGTATTTACTGGGGTGTATTTTATCATCCACATCCATGTTTCCTAAATATGTAATATTTATATCCTTCTAAAATATTTTATATCCAATTTTACCCTTCGGTGAGTATTTAGTAAAGGATATGAAAGGAATATTTTTTCGTTTTTCATACGAGGTACTTTTTGACTTTTCTGACAAAAGTACGAGAAGAATGTTTTTTTAACTTATATGGCGTGAATGGATTTTTAAAACAAAATTTCCAAGAATCTTCTTTTACAAGTTTTCATGTTTATTTTTAATCAAATTATTTTAGTTTAAAATTGTATGACATGTTAAGAAATGAAAAAATGTTTTTTTTGAAGTAGAAAGGATATTTTCCTCAAGAATAGAGTTCAAGAGTTTTATCAAAATTATTTTCCATATAATATAGTATAGGGTTCTATTTCTATACCTATTATTACATTGATTTGATTAAGTTGTTATGGAATTATTTTTATGAATTCCTTTATCTTATATGAATTGTTTTATGATGTCATGATATTTAAGAATCCCATTTTTATTACATTGGTTATGAAATTATGTATGATTTATGATTTTGTGGAACACATAAGAATGGTATCATTATGAGATGGGTGGGACCTATATATCCCTCCAATGCATTGGGTAAAGATTTTATATCTCATGAGATAGACATGGCTGGAACAGTAGGTTATACCGGTTCAGTGAAACAGGACTGAAATGAGGAGTGAACTCGGTTCAGAAATGGACTTTGTCCACTAAGATAGTCTTGGCAATGAGTCTTGACTAATAAGAAATGATTCTCTATGATTATGTGTGTATTCCATAAAGTTTCATGTTTTATGTTATGATTATTGGGATTACATTTCACTACTATGATTTATCCCATGTTATGAAATTATGATCTCTTTTGCAGGTTATGATTTCCAAAAGTTATGTGCTTATGTATATGATGTGATTGATATTTCTTTTATTTACCCTTACTGAGAATTTGAGATCACCCTTTTGTATGTTTTATTTCCCCAAGTCAGGAATAAGGTTATTATGTAGAATATGCCAAAAAGGGACTCTAGATATGATGAAATAAATGGGAGGCAAAGTAGATGCTTTATGAACCAGTTGTTTATGTTTCCCAGTTTCTAAAGACACTATACCTATACGGTCCTTTCTTGTTTTTTTTATATGTTTTAAAAAGTGTGCTTTAATTCTGATGTAATTACAATGTATGTAAAGTATGGGTCATTATAGTTGGTATCAGAGGAAAGGTATAGTCAACCTTTGGAAACTAGGATGTGAAAGCCTTAGTAAGAACCCTAAGGATAAGTCTAAGAATAGAACACAATCTTAGTGTTTTAGAAATGGCCATGAATAACCTAGGATAAGACCTTAAGTGTGAAATTTTATTCTCGATTATGTGGTTTTCCTATTATAATTAGTGTTGCTCACACTATTCTTCTTGGTTTTAGTCAATGGCTGGAACCCGAAGGAACCGTGTTAATGCGGAATGAGATGGGCAATGCAATGATTGTCCCCCTGAGCAACCAAATGTTATGGGAGCTGGAATGAAAAATCTTGTAGCCATGCTCACGCAACTTTCTCAACCTATGAATCATGCAAGACTTCCAAACGAGCAAAGTAAGGAGCAACATTCTGTTTAATCCTTCATGAGACAGCATCCACCTTCATTCAGCGGGTCTACTGATCCATTAGTTGCTGAAAAATGGATTAGTACTACCGGAAAGATATTTTCAGTTCATCAATGTTCTGAGCATGATAAAGTCATCTTAGCAGTGTATCATTTGGAAGGTGATGCTGATCAATGGTTGAATCTTATTAAGAATACGAGTCAAAGGGATGAAATTGAGTCCATGGAATGGGACGAGTTCAAGAACTTATTTTTCAATAAGTACTTCCCTTGTATTCTACAAACAAAGATGGAGAAAGAGTTTCTTGAACTGAAGAAAAAGGATGATGAATCTGTTGGTACCTATGAAGAAAATTTTACAAGACATGAAAGGTACGCTTCTGGTATTATTATCCAACCTGAGAGTAAGATCGATCGATTGTTTAGTGGCTTAAAACCAAGTCTTCTAAGGGCCTTAGCCATAAGGGACTTCAATAGCTATGAGGAAATCGTTCGATGTTCTCTCAAAGTAGAGATGGAGATTAGAGTAACCCATCAGTCATATGGGTTTAATAAGAAGAGGAAAATGGAATTCAAAGGAAAATATAAAGAGAAGACTAAAAAAATGAGCTTTCCCTTATGCTCAAAGTGTGGAAAGAAACATGGAGGGAGTTGTCTTAAAGGGACAAGTAAATGTTTCAAATGTGGAAAGGAAGGTCATCGGGCATTTGAATGTCGCGATGATGGGAAGAAGATGTCTAATGATGTAAACAAAGGAAGGGATACACAGAATGAACCTACTACACATCAATGTTTCAAGTGCAAGGAGATGGGACATTATGCCAATAAATTCCCTAATCCAAGGGTTGATGATGATGGTTGACGTCAACAAACTCTTAAGGCTAAAGACAAAGGAAAGTCACATGAAATTTCTATCAGCAATATGGAGTAAGATAACGATGTGGTGAAAGCTACACTTACCATCCACTATAAAGTAGAAAATGTTTTATTTGATTCTGGATCCACCCACTCCTTTATTTCTGAAGAATTTTCTAAGGGTATCAACGTATTACCTCAACAATTAGATGTTGAGTTAGCTGTGAAAACACCTAATGGCACAACAGTCACATAAAAAGATTATAATTCTTCTCCGATTGAAGTTTGTGGGAAAGTGCTTCCTGTAAATCTTGTGATCCTTCCTATAGTGGAATTTGATGTGATTCTTGGCATGGACTGGATTTCTCTACATGGATCTCATATCAGTTTCCTAATAAGGGAAGTCACATTTCATATTCCAGATCAATCTATGATCGTCTATCGATGCAAGGATGAACATAACCTTCCAGTGGAAATTTCTTCCATTTTATGGGTATTGATTCCACTAAATGAAGGTTATTTATCTCAAATGGTTGGTGAGAAACTCACAATTAAGAATATGCCCCTTGTACGGGAGTTTGAAGATGTCTTTCTAGAGGAATTACTGGGTCTTCCACCGAATCGTGAAGTTGAGTTTTCAAGAGAACTCGTACCGGGTGCTTTGCCTATTTCAAAGACACCTTATAGAATGTCCCCAATTGAGTTGCAGGAATTGAAGAAGCAACTCCAAGAGAATCTTGATAAGGGGTTCATACACCCTAGTGCGTCACCTTGGGGAGCACCTGTTCTTTTTGTTAAGAAGAAATATGGATCAATGATATTCTGCATTGATTATCGAGAACTTAATAAGATCACTATCAAGAAAAAATATCATCTCCCGCGCATTGATGACCTATTTGACCAACTTCACGAAGCTCAATACTTCTCCAAGATTGATCTTTGTTCAGGGTATCATCAATTAAGGGTCAAAAGGGAGGATATACCAAAGACGGCTTTCCGTACAAGGTATGGACACTATGAATTTATAGTGATGCCATTTGGTCTTACTAATGCCTCTTCTATCTTCATGGATCTAATGAATAGAGTCTTTAGAGACTATCTTGATCATTTTGTGGTAGTCTTTATAGATGATATTCTTGTCTATTCAAAGACCAAGGAAGAACCTGAAGATCACTTGAGAATTATATTGAAGACCCTGAGAAAGGAGAAGATTTATTCCAAATTTACCAAGTGTGAATTTTGGCTTCAAAAAGTTGCATTTTTGGGTCACATAATCTCAAAAGAGGGGATATCTATGGATCCAGCAAAAACAGAGGTTATCGAAAGATGGACGAGACCAACAACAGTAACCGAGATCTGAAGTTTTCTTGGTTTGGCTGGATATTGTCGACGTTTTGTGAAAGATTTTTCACAATTATCTAATCCACTCACCAAGTTGACTCTGAAAGGAGTTAAGTTTGTTTGGATGGAGGAATGTGAAGAGAATTTCAAGGAGTTAAAAAGAAGGTTATACAGTGCACATGTGCTCACACTGCCTTGTAGTGGAGAAAGGTTTGTGATCTACAGTGATGCATCCAAGAAGGGATTGGGGTGTGTTCTTATGAAAAATGATATGGTGATAGCTTATGCCTCATGATAGTTGAAAATACATGAGCAAAATTACCCAACTCATGATTTGGAGTTAGCTGCGGTAATCTTTGCATTAAAGATTTGGAGGCATTACCTTTATGGTGAAAGGTGTGATATTTATACTGATCATAAAAGTTTAAATTATATTTTCACACAAAAGGAGCTGAATATGCGACAAAGAAGATGGTTTGAGCTGATTAAGGATTACGACTGCTCAATCCATTACCACCCTGGGAAAGAAAACAAGGTGGTAGATGAATTAAGTTGACAAGACCATGCTAGTTTATCCATGATGAGGATCAAAAAAGATCCAATATTTATGGATTTACAAAGGATGGATCTTGGAATTATAATGAAATGGTAAATATTGTATCTTTCTCAAATGAATGTTCAACCATCTATACATGTGAAGATTAAAGAGGCACAGAAAGAAGATGTCAAGTTACAAAAGAAGGTGGGAAATGTTCCTGAATTCAACCTTGATTGTGATGGGATAATAAAGTTCAGGAATGGGGTTTGTGTTCCTCCCATCCCCTAATTAAAGAACGAGCTAGTGGATGAGGCTCATAGTTCTTCATTCTCTATTCATCCTGGAAGCACGAAGATGTATAGGGACCTGAAAGAGTACTTCTGGTGGGATGGCATGAAAAGAGATGTTGCTGAATATGTCTCTCGATGCTTGGTTTGTCAATAAGTTAAAGATGAGAGACAGAAGTCTAAGGGGATGTTACAACCATTACCCATACCCTAATGGAAATGGGAAAACATCACTATAGACTTTGTCACAGGACTTCATAAAACATCTAAAGGCAATAATGCTATCTAGATCATAGTTGATCGTCTTACAAAGTCTGCACACTTCATTGCTATTAGAGAGGATTTCTCTCTGGATCAGCTTGCCAGCATATATGTAAAGGAAGTGGTACAATTTCATGGAGTACCACTTTCTATTATATCTGATCGGGATCCTAGATTTACCTCGAAGTTCTGGCGAAGTCTTCAGCATACTCTGGATACAGAGTTGAGTTTTAGCACTACTTATCATCCTCAGACAGATGGTTAGTCTGAGAGAAAAATTCAAACTCTAGAAGATATGTTGAGAGCTTGCTCTATGGATTTCAAAGGTGGTTGAGATCAACACCTACCTTTGGTGGAATTTTCTTATAATAATATCTTTCACTCCAATATTCATATGGATCCTTATGAAGCTCTCTATGGAAAGAAATGCAGGACTCTAACTTGCTGGGATGAAGTTTAGGAAAGAAAGCTATTAGGACCCGATCTCGTTGATGAAATGGCAGAAAAGTTAAGATCTATTCAAAAACACATAAGAACACCTCAGATTCGATAGAAAAGTTATGCCGGCAACCGAAGAAAAGATCTAGAGTTTGAAGTGGGTGATAAAGTGTTCTTACAAATATCTCCCTGTAAGAGGGTTATGAGATTTGGAAAGAAGGGTAAGTTGAGCCCTAGATATATCGGTCCTTTCGAAATACTGGATCGTGTTGGGAAGGTAGCTTACCGATTGGTGCTTCCACCGAATCTCTCTCAAGTTCATGATGTGTTCCATGTATCTCTCCTGAGAAAGTACATACCTGATCCTTCACATGTACTCAGCTCAGAAGTTGTACCGCTGGAGCAAGATCTTTCTTATGAAGAACAACCGAGAGAGATTCTGGATCATAGCGAAAAAGTCCTACAAAATACGACCACTCGATTGGTGAAAGTTTTATGGAGGAACCACCAATTAGAAGAAGCTACATGGGATCTTTAGGATATAATGAGGGAGAGTTATCCTCGTCTGTTTTTTACAAAGTGACGAATTTTAAGGGCGAAATTCATTTTAAGGGGGGTAGAATGTTACACCCAAGACTTTTATGTTATATCATCAAAGGAATCTTTTTCTACACACAACACTTTCTTGGCTTTCTTTACAAAAAATCACAACCTTCCTCGATATCTTGCGTCGTACGCAATACCGAGTTTCACTAAACAATGATATGCTAATAAAATATTATTAAAACTAGCTGTTATGAATAGTAATAACTATTTTTTGAAATTTTATAAATTTTATTTTTCAAAATGGACTTCATTTTTGGATTCAGAATATCAAAATTATCCTAGGGTGAAATTTTGGTATTTTTCAGAAAACATTCAATTTTTGATGAATAGTGAAACCACTAAGTGGTAGTTAAAAAAACTGAATTTTTCATAAAACTTAATTTTACCACTTCTGTGAGTAGAATTTCAAAAATCTAAGAGACACGGTTGATGTCAGTAAGTAAAATTTGGTTCAATGAGATGAAAATAATTTTTGGTGAATAGTAACTTTTTACTTTTATTTACCACGGTTAAAAGTAAATAGGGTAATTTAGGGTAAAAATGATATTATTATTACCCTAAAACATGTCCTAATTATATTGGAAAAGTGTAATTCGACCAAAAACAACCTTAGGAACAAAATATGACCTTTTAGTCCCACTTGGATTAGATTAGGACATTTATTATTAATTTATTTAAAGAAGGGTTAAAATAGTTAAAATCAAAGTTTAATAAGTAAATAATTTTTAATATGGGGTTATACATAAGATAAATTCGACTATAAATATTCATTAGAAAGATAAAAAGGTTTCCTACATAATGGTATTTTATTTGTAATTTTTAGACCTTAAATAATTTAATTTATTTATGACACAATGATGATGCAGTAATTATCTTATTAATTAAATATTGACATAATTGATGTTATAAACACCAAAATAAATGTAATTTGAGACTTGTTTTGAATTAAACTAATTTTCTAGATTAATATGACATGTTATTATTGATTTAAATATCTTTTTTCGAACTAATAATTCTGTTATTAGTTTTACAAAAATTAATTACTAAATATTGTCAAAATTGACATAAAATAGATTTTAAAACAAATATTATATTAGTAATTGTAATTTTTTTCCTAAAAATCTAAGTTTCATCCAGATGACATATATAAGGTTATATATATTAATAATAAAAAACTTGGGGTTCGTTTGTCATCTTATAGTAAGTTTATTAACCTTATAGTATAAGAACACAAGAAGACACGGTAAAAGTAAAATTATTTAACTTAATGTTAAATCTAAATGATAAGGTTAAAATAGGAACCTACACTTGTATAAATTCTATTGGATGAGATTATTTCGACCCATACCCACATTTACTTCTAAATAAATCAATTTGGAGCTATTTAAAACCGAACTTGACTTTATAATAAAATAATATTTTTAGTTTTTCCAAAGGATCCCCTCTCCTCCCTTATAAAAGGGCACATCTTCCCCCTCTTCCTCACACCACTTTGATCCTTCAAGCTCGGCCAACCCCTGACAATTTCTTCTCTCCACTTCCCTAGAAACATCCTAGAGTTTCTGGTATTCTTCAAAGACCTATTTTAGTGCCCTAAAAGGAGGTCTCAAAGAAGCACTTCAAAGAAGAGGTAATGTCTGTTACCGATTCTTTCATCTTTATTTCTTCTTCCAATTATTATTCTTTAGTAGTTTCATTATGAAGTAATAACATCAGTATAACTCATATACTTATATGTTTTTATTAGTATGAAACAACCCTATTTCACCATCTATCCATCCTATGGAAAAAGAAATCATCGCGCGTGCGTACGTACGGAATACCGTCTCCACGCTGTGGTGTAATTTATTTTCCACCACCACCTTGCTTGGATGGGTGTAATGGTGTAAATAATGACTATATATGACTATTATAAAGTGATACGGATTCTGAAATAGTATACATACACTCCAATATAATTCCACGATCATAGGAACGATATCATCACTCGTGCGTACGTACGGAATACCGTCTCCACGATGTGATGCGACTCGTTCTACATGATCTTCATTTCATAATGATTATATAAATGAATTGAATGAATTAATATGATATATATTACACTAATACCATTCTGGAAATGAGGTATCTATAACCTAAAGATAAGAATAATAATTTATTCGACAAAACACGCATAAGAAAAAAAAGTTATAAACACTCGAATAACAAGTAGCAATGAAATATTACTACTAAGAAGCTAAGAATATGAACATATATGATATCATAAAAATAAGTATGATTCTTTAATAAGTCAATAACATTATTTAAATCGTTATACAGGAGGTTCGGACATGTACAAAGTATATCGGACCAAAGGTAAGGGAAAATATCACAATCTCATTTTTATCCGAGATTTTTTATACTTTTGTATTTACTGGGGTGTATTTTATCATCCACATCCATGTTTCCTCAATATGTAATATTTATATACTTATAAAATATTTTATATCCAATTTTACCCTTCGCTGAGTTTTTAGTAAAGGATATGAAAGGAATATTTTATCGTTTTTCGTACGAGGTACTTTTTTACTTTTCCAACATAAGTATGAGAAGAATGTTTTTTTAACATATATGGAATGAATTGATTTTTAAAAACAAAATCCAAGAATATTCCTTTACAAGTTTTCAAGTTCATTTTTAATAAACTTCTTTTAGTTTAAAATTGTATGACATGTTATGAAAGGAAAAAATGTTTTTTTTTTGAAGTAGAAAGGATATTTTCCTCAAGAATGGAGTTCAAGAGTTTTATCAAAATTATTTTCCATATAAGATAATATAGGGTTCTATTTCTATCCCTATTATTAAATTTATTTGATTAAGTTGTGATGGAATTATTTTTATGAATTCATTTATCTTATATGAATTGTTTTATGATGTCATGATATTTAAGAATCCCATTTTTATTACATGGGTTACGCAATGATGTATGATTTATGATTTTGTGGCACACATAAGAATGGTATCATTATGAGATGGGTGGGACCTATATATCCCTCCAATTCATTGGGTAATGATTTTATATCTCATGAGATAGACATGGCTGGAACGGTAGGTTATACTGGTTCAGTGAAATAGGACTGAAACGAGGAGTGAACTCGGTTCAGAAATAGACTTTGTCCACTAAGATAGTCTTGGCAATGAGTCTTGACTAATAAGAAATGATTCTCTATGATTATGTGTGTATGCCACAAAGTTTCATGTTTTATTTTATGATTATTGGGATTACATTTCACTATTATGATTTATCCCATGTTATGAAATTATGATCTCTTTTGCAGATTAAGATTTCCAAAAATTATGTGCGTATGTATATGATGTGATTGATATTTCTTTTGTTTACCCTTACTGAGCATTTGAGATCACCCTTTTGTATGTTTTATTTCCCCAGGTCAGGAAGAAGGTTATTAAGTAGAATATTCCAAAAAGGGACTCTAGATATGATGAAATAAATGGGAGGCAAAGTAGATTCTTTATGAACCAGTTGTTTATGTTTCCCAGTTTCTAAAGACACTATACCTATATGGTCCTTTCTTGGTTTTGTTATATGTTGCAATAAGTGTGCTTCAATTCTTAAGTAATGACAACGTATGTAAAGTATGGGTCATTATACCTTTCCATTTTTGAAGTGGCCATCAAAGTTTCACAAGTCTTCTTTAAGAGACAAAAATGATTCTGGTCAAATTCCTAAAATTATTGCAATCAAAAGGGATACTTAAAATAAAATAATAAATGGATTGTATTTTATATGTAGCATTCAAGTAGGTTCACTCTTCTTATTATTTAGTGATAATAATATGAATATAATGTCGACTAGAAAACTCAAAATTACACAATACACAATACCAACAATTTTAATTGTATTTTTTCTCCTCTATTCTTCATCCTATATAAAATATTTTGCAACTAAATCACACTACATATTAAATATTATTTTATGAAAGAATTTAATTGTATAATATCAGTGAAACTTGTTACTAAATTCTCAATGAAACCAATTCAATTAAAAATTATTCTTGTATTACATGAACTTCTCATATTTTTCGAACTAGTAACAAAAAAATGTGGTTATAATTTTATATTCCTCCCAAATTTATTCACTATTATTATTTGATGTGCATGGTAGGTTTTAATATCATTGTATTTGTTTCAAAAAATTAAGGATATATAAATTCATTTATGTTCATTTAAATCGCTTGAATGTATTGCTTCACTCTAGTAAATGTGTTTCAATATTTTTTCTTCAGTAATTGAGAACTCACTACCTCTTAGATCCTATATTAGTTTTCCTCATACAAGTGTTTATAAGCATTGGATCCTTCTCTGTTTATAAAAAAAGTGATAGAATATAAATTCTTTTTTGTGAAATAATGTGTTATTTATGGATTCTTCTACATCATAACATAAATTAGAAAATTATACACTAGGATAATTCATGTAATAGGATGTAAATAGAACCTTTTTTATTCACAAAATATATATCATGTCAGACAATTATCTTTTTACAATCTATTTTCATCTTATTCATTTACACTATAGTAAGTGTATAGTTCTATGATCATAAACATAATAGATTTCCTAGATCTTCCCATCATGAGATTAAGATGCTCACATGATTGCTTCTTCACATAGAAGGATGCATGAAGACTCAATCAAATGCTCTATTTTTAGATAAAAAATAGGATCACTTTGAAATTATCATTACAAGCTCTCATCTAGGTCCCTTGATAATTAAATATGAATATCCATCAATTTTCCTCTAAGATTTATCCCATGTAAAGTATCTATTTGACAACCTATGAAATATGATGACTTATTTATGAACAATAATATTAACAAAGCTTCTAGTATTCTAAACATCTCATGGATTTCCATCACATGAATCTAGAAAACATGGAGTCTTAATGTGATTAATTGCTTATCTCATGAATCTAGACTCACACACATTCACTTTTGTGGCAACCCATAATATTTTTCACTATCCAATATTATGTCTCGGATCAAGAACCATAAGAATGGTAGTATCCATGAGAAATTCAATTTAATCTAAGATGATGGATCTCTTAAGGATATCAAAATCAGTTTGATAAAGGATTGGGTTTGAGGTTGATTGAAGAGGATTTCCAAACATCAATTCAAATTTTTTGATGTCATGTCATATAATCCCTATGGGTGGATGTTGAAGATGATGAACATTATGATAGAAGTATCGTGATAAAATATATCAAATGAACCCACTTATTTCTGTATGTTTTTTAATGAATGGAAATTACCCCACATGTCCACAATCTAAAATTGGTTTTCAATTATATTACACTCCACTTAATAAGAATCTCTTTTTCATCGACCCTTAGATACGGAACCATGGTAGGCACCTGAAACACCTTCCACACACACCCCTCATTGGGTCACACCACACCCTTGTGTGGTCCTCCTGGAACCCTCATATATGCTATATGCATTACATGTGCACCCATTAGTGCTCCTTGGGGAATGATGTTATAAGAACCTGGTACTTATTTTTTCAGGTACAGGTTTCTTCTTTTCTCCTTTCCTTAAGTGGTTTTGAGAAAATAAGGAAATGGGTAAAATCCTAAATTTTGGAAGTACACATCATGTACTTTTCCACACGCTGTGTACTTTTGGCCGTGTAGAATGAGTACACAGGGAATGTGGACATGCCGGTGATGAAGGATCTAGGAATTGACTACACGCCGTGTAGTCAGTCGGCATGTGAATAGTAAGGTAGTGGGCAGCTATGTGACAGAACACGTCGTGTGCTCATGCAGACATGCCGTGTAGTCATGTCGACAGGTGAGCAGTGCCACGCTGGCGGGAATCCGCCAGAGGAACAGTTTAAAAATGGGAAGTACACGCTGTGTACATGGAAGTACACACCGTGTACTTTTTTTCACTTAAAATGGGAAGTAGCCTCCCCTGTTCACAGGGACGGCTTAGAATGGGAAGAGAGCTCGGGAGAAGAAGGACGGAGCTTCGGAGATCCTCCGAGCGCACACCGGGAATCTGTTTCTGCCTCCGTCAGTCTCGTTTGAACCGAACGGGTAAGAGCTTACTCCTCTGGGTGTGTCTCTTTCCAATTATTCCTCTAATGGAAGTTATTTAAGTTTAAGAGAGTTTACATTCACCTCATATCTACCTCTTTCTAGGAAGATTCATGGAACATCATTTGAGTATACTGATCAGGGGCATATAAGGTAGGTGGCTTGGTGTTTATATTCCAACTGTCATGTGTTTTGTGTGTTTTTGAGCTACGACCCCATATTTGGGGTGTCGTGTGGCTGAGTTCGTGCCTATTTTAAATACCTAGAATTGTATAGGTAATTGAATGTGATATAAAAATGCTGTTTGAGATCGCTGCTTAGATTCAGGACCACCCCAGGGGTGCGTTCTTCTGTTTATCAATTTGTCCAGGATACCCGAGGGTATGCCTTGTATATATTATGCCTTTAAAGTGATGATTGTAGAATTGCCTTGAGAGGAATTTATTTTATACTGCTTGTTTAAATATTATGCATGGCCCGGTTACCTGTTTAGCCTGAGGGCAGTGTTGTGATTAGCATGTGGGTGTTGTACTATTTAGCATGTGGGAAACTTCTTTTTTGCCTTTGAGCAGTTTATTATGTTCATGTGGGCAACACTTCTTACGCCTGTGGGCAATATCCGTATACCTGGGGGCAGATTCTTGTGTTGGTTTCTCTTTACCCAAGGGTAGGATTTTACGTGCCTGAGGACATTGGTTGTTTACTTAGAATAATCACTGTGGTGATATTTGAAATAAATGATTGAATGGATGTTAAATTGGCAATATAAATGGTTAAGTTAGTTACTTTTAGTACTGCTTACATTATTGAATTTTATTACTACACACTGTTTTTGCATGATTTCACACATTTGGGAACGGGCCTTTGTTGTGTTCCTACTGGGAATTTATTTATCAAACCCTGTTTGGGTCATGCTTTTCAGCCAAAATAGATTACTTTTATGCAGGTGTGGATAGGGGAAAGAGTCCCTATACAGGTAATTGATTGCTGCTGTGGTGTAGGAGAGCATGGGAACGAGCATTGGCTCGCGATGCCATTGGCTGTTCTATTTTTCTTTTTTGTACCCGTACTTCATTTGTATTGTATTGTATTGTAGTGTAACATGTTCTGGTTGTTTTATAGAATAGTGACATGTTGCATCTTCATATATATATAACTGTTGGTTTCCCTTTTTGTTATCAGTTCTTCATCTCAGTTATATATATTGTTGCTGCTTCCGCTGTTGTTTTATGTTGTATTTCATTCCGCTGCACTACACTTTGAAAAATGAGGGCATAGTTTCCCCACTATCAGACCTGGGACCTCACTGCTTGTCGGAAGCCTCTGGGGTTTTGGGAAATGCGCTTGAGGTCATGTGGTGAACTGAGATCGGGGCACCCGTTGAGTGGCACCCGAATCCGGGACGTTACAAAGTGATATCAGAGGGGTTTCTTTTCTTTGACTTACTATTTGGAGCCTTAGTGAGGGATAGTAAGGAAACGGTAGTTGGTAATAAGTTGTGCCCAGGTGTAGCTAACCCGTGTACAGGAAAAGGACAATTTACCTCGTGTTGCAATTTTACTGATTTTTCAATTTATAGTTGATTTGATTTTCACTGTTGGGTGATGCACTTGTGATTGTGCTATTTATATTTGATCCTTTAGTTCTATTTAGTTGCAACCCGATGAGATGAGGGTATTCCATCTCATGCATCATTTAGGCACATGCTATAAATCACATGCCATGCATAGTTCCATGCCATGTAGGTGCATTTGAAATTGCATGTTGTTGTGATATTTATTGTGCTAGTAAAGCATGATGTTGTGATAGCTGCATGATAAATACCTACTCTGTGATAGGGTATTTTTGTGTGAGCCTATTTATAGAATTAATGCCAAACATTGGTTTTTGGGAAGTGTGGGGCCCCATTGACTAGAATTTGGTGGATCATTAGCTTTTTATTTTGTTATAACACAGATAAGATTCCAGACTTTGATTCGTGGGGAGTATGGGCCCTCACGGATCGTAATTTGGTACTTAGGTGTTGTTTTTCAGTGTTTTCAAGGTTCCGAGGAAGTTTCTGAGGCATACTATCCAAAAAGCCAGTATACACACCGTGTAGTACCCTAATCACTCTGTGTATGGTCTTCTGTTTGGGAAGAACAATAAACTTTTTGAGTACACGCCGTGTAGTCTCTTCCCGTGTCACAAACTGTGGGGGCAGCGACAAGGGGAAGGGAAAAGTTTAGGGAACACACACTGTGTACCAGATGTACACAACGTATAGTGTTGACCCGGTGTCCGCCGTGTAACTAACAAACACAGATGGAGGAGACCTTAAGACATTCACGCCATTTCCACTATGGAACACACCATGTAGTCTGACTTAGGGACGCGGTCGTGTAACTAACAACACGGGTCGGTGTAATCCTCTCATGTACACGCCGTGTGTATATAGAACACGTCGTGTATGGTGAGCTGTGTGTCTGGCCATGTAACTAACAACACGGGTCAGTGGGTCTCGTCGAGTACACGTCGTGTACCTATGAGAACATGTCGTGTAGTCTTTCCCAAGGACAGGTTGTGTGGAGTTATCCGAATGGATGGGAAACAGGGTGGAGTACACGTCGTGTGTGGGTGTAACACGCCATGTAGTTTCAAGATGAGTAGTCGGCCGTGTCACAAGCGACACGGGCAGTTGGAAATAGGACCATACACGCCATGTAGATGATATACGCGTCGTGTAGTTTTTGTTCAATGGGAGTCGTGTGGCTCAGCCGTGCAGAAGGACCCGGGCAGGGGAAGGAAATTCAAGTACACGCTATTTAGTTAGTATACACGCCGTGTAGTCTTGTTTTTAAAATTTTGGATTCCTTCTTCCTCTTGTTCCCTTTTGGGTTTCTTCATTTTTGGTCTTTAATAATCTTTAATATATGGCGTGTTTTTGACCTTGTAGTGTCATGCCGCCTAGATGACCGTGTGTTGTTCACCAGGAGAGTAGCAATGAGTATACTTCATAGATGGTGGGCCATGGGATACCAGTGGATCCTCTAGTAGATCCAGATGCAACACCAGCTGCTATACCGGACACAGGCATGGAGGTGCAGTTCTGTGAAGGCTTTATGCGGGTCGTGCAGACCTTTCAGGGAGCACCGCCTGCTGCCACATCTATGGCTGAGCTGACACGTATCTTTTAGAAGTAGCATCCGCCTACGTTTCCAAGGGATGTAGGATCAAAGGCTTCAAAGTCTTGGCTAGGATCGATGCAGACTATTTTTGGGCATCTTGAGATGCCTCCAGGGTGGAGGGTCAAGCTCACAACATACATGCTTCATGATTCCGCCAAGAGGTGGTGGGATTTTACCACCCAGTCAGAGCATCATAAGGACATGGCATGGGAGTATTTTCAAACAGTATTATCTGACTTCTTCTTTCCCGAGATGCTGAGGGCAGACAGAGCTCGAGAGTTCATGAATCTGAAGCAGGGGACTATGCCAGTGATGGACTATTCTTCTCTCTTTACCGAGCATCATCATTTTTCACCCGTTCTGGTGGGTGATGAGATGTTGAGGGCCATGCGATTCTATTATGGTCTTCGGTATGACATTCGAGCACTAGTGAATGTTTTCAGGTTGCCTTCAGTACATGCTATTGTGAAATAGGTGCTGATTACAAAGAGGAACCTATAGGAATCTAGTGGTGTGGGCCATGTCGGTTCAGCACCAGTTACTATTACTATTTCTGCTGGCAAGAGGAAGAGACAGATGAAATTCCCTCAGGGTGGCAGTACCAGTTAGAAGAATGATTTAGGTGGCCAGGTCATGTGCTACCAGTGTGTTATGGAGGGGTACAAGAGACCTCAGTGTCCACAAGACCCAGTGGAGTGTCGAGATTGATACAGGATGGGTCATCTTCAGTGCTTTTGTAGGGCATTTCCACCGATGGCTAGTGAGAGGGGTTCTGTGCAGACTCTGCGAGCAGGATCAGGACTAGCAGCTTCTTACCAGTCAAGGAACTGGAATACGTCAGGGTGTGCAGGTAGAGATGGTGGTCATGGTCGTGGTATCCAGACACCAGGATCTCAAAGGTAGTAAGGCATGACACCTCAGGGTAGCCAGGCTGTGTCGCAGGGTCGCGGCACTGGGCAGGCATATGCAGTGCAATAGACCTAGCAGGAGTAGGATCCCGGACCTTCTATAGTCATAGGTACCACTCTAGTATCTTCTGTTTTATCTTCAGTACTTTTTGATATAGGTGCTACACATAGTTTCATATTTGTGCCCGTTGTGGAGAGTCTTGGGCTCTGTGTTTATTCTTCTTTTGATATCATGATTCTAGACACTCCATTGGGGACTAGAACGACTGGTGTGCGATAGTTCAAGGAGTTCCCCCTTGAGATTGATGGGTTTCACTTCCTTTTGGACCTCTATGTCTTAGAGATGACATCATATGACATCATTCTCGAGATGGACTGGTTTGTTCTCTTTCGACCCTTTGTAGATTGATATTTTCGTAGGGTGAGTTTCACATCACTAGAGGGCAGAGAGTTTATATACAAGGATAATTAATGGGATGCTCAGGCGATTCGAGTTGGACTAGAGCATCGTGGGTGAGGTGGAGTCACAACCCAAATTGCGAGTTTATATCTGGACGACCAGGTGACTTGTCATACAGATTTCCCTCCAATGGTTGATCGTTTCAGGGATGTCTTCCTGAATGACTTTTCAGGTCTACCTCCGGAGCGTGATGTGGATTTCTCTATTGAGCTTGTTCCAGGAGCAGCACCATTGTCCATTCCTCCTTATAGGATGGCTATGCCTCAGTTGCAAGAGCTCAAGAGGTAGTTAGAGGAGTTACAGGAAAAGGGTTTTATCCAACCCAGTACTTCTCCGTGGGGTTTGCCGGTCCATTTTGCGAAGACGGCTGACGGTACCCTTAGACTCTATGTGAATTATCAGAAGCTGAACCAGTTGACGGTAAAGAACTAATATCCCTTGCCGAGGATTTATGAACTTTTTGATCAGCTTCATGGAGCACGATTGTTCTCAAAGATTTACTTGAGGTCCGGATATCATCATTTGCGTGTTATACCATCTGATATACCTCTCACAGCTTTCAGGAGAAGGTATGGTCTATATGAGTATACGGTTATGTCATTCGGACTCATGAATGCGCCAGCAGTTTTCATGGCTCTGATGAATCTTGTTTTCCATCCTTATCTAGAATCTTTTGGGATTGTATTCATCGACGATATCTTGGTTTACTCTTATAGTGACCAGGCATTTTCTTACGTTACTATTACATCATTTCAAAGATAAACAACATAATAGTATTACACATGGAGGATCCAGAGGTTTAGTGTCTTGGGATAACTAGGACTACACATAACAAGTACAACATCAAGCATAAAAATTCATTTAATCTCTTCTTCTATAGCTTCTTAGTATCACTTGTCCTCTCCTTAGTACATGTAGACACCTGAGGATATACATCAAAAGGGGTGAGATAAAATCCCAGTAAGAGGATAGGTAAGAACAATATAGCATGGGGTGAGCATAATCATGACATAGTAAGAAGATCTTGAACATGAGAGGAGCATAAACAATAAACTTGAATTGTGGCAAAGCATAAAAATGAAACATCATGTCTTAGTGGTTAACTACCACACATACTTGTGAACAAAGTTAGAATCATGTTCACACATAATTTCACATTTACTCATGAGATTCATCACTTTACCCAATGCATTGGAGCACTATATAATTCCGGGCGCACACGTCACATTTAAAAATTCATATTGCGCTATATAATTCCAGGCGCACCCATCACATCATAACATTTTCATTATCATGCTTGCCACATAGAACACATACCAAACATGTACATAAATAAACCATGGAAATGAATGGGTTTCTTCTCATAATAACACATTCATAAGCTTTGGGTTCCCAAAAGAAAGAGGGAACAACATACTTGATAAAATAACCATCAACCTTGAATGAGAGGCAAAAGGTGAGATCTTGAAAGAAGAGTTCTTTTGGAAAACATTTTGATGGACATAAAAACCAGTGACAAAAATTTATATCCCAGAAAAGTAAATTAAATGATGAACAAATGATCTTTTAGGAGTAACCATATCAAAAATGGAGTTAAAGAGGGAGAACCCGAAGGAAGAAAATTGGGTTCGAGATTTCCCCTTACCTTGTACTCGAATGCCTCCTTCTCTTTAATGTCCTGTATAATGACATTATATTAATTAATTAGATATTCCAGAACATTTTATACATTAATAGTGTTCATTATGGTTTCATTATTTCATATTATGTTCCTTTGGATGACTTATAGAGTTTAAAAACATTGATCGGGGATGTTCGTTTTCATGGTTTTCTTGAGCGGTCCACTTGTATTCTTAATTTGATGTTTGGGTAGATCATGGGTAAACATCCAGAACTGATGTTACATGTAATTAATGATATTACAGAAGCTTGAATGATTTTATAATGAGTTATATTAGACCCATGTGGCCGAATTATTAGATAAGAATTAAATGAAGATTATTTGGGCTAATTTGAGCGGTTTTTTGATCACAATGAACTCGTTTTAGCATTTAACTTAGTAATATGGCCATAGGTTATTTCCAAAACATAAAATAGAACATAATACATATAAAAAATTCTGTTTCAACCATAAAAATGGTTTCATGACCAGATTGAAGGTATAAATTGAAGAAGAGAGCATGTTGTTTTTGAAGGTGATAAATTATCACCACATGAACAACGTTCTCTATAATAAAATAAAAGGAAGTGGGAAAGGGTGTGGGGTGATATAGTTAGAATCATAATATTACAGTATATATATAATACTGGATTTACAGAACAATTTGGATGAAGATAGATAGAGAGAGATCAAGAAAGGAACTTGAACTTGAAAGGAAATTAAAGGAGAAAAGAGAGAGAAATTATGTTTAGAAACCTTCTCTTGAGATCCTCTTTAAGGAAGCTAGGCTTGGTCTTTTGATGAGACCAGCAGCTTTTGGACGTGGGGGATGAAATAGGGAAGGTGTTTGGGCAGAATTTAGAGAAGGCTTGGAGCTTGAGAGGTGTGAGGAAAAGAGGGAGTGAAGGGTGGCTTTTATAGTGGAGGGGAGAGGGGTTTCCTGAATATAAAATTGATAAGTTTATTAATTTCACCTAAGACAAGGAATAGTGAGTATTGGATGACTAAGAATAGTAAATTTGACTTGTGAATTCGGGATTTGGGTGCTTACATCACTTGTGATGTCAAGAATAGTGGGTTTTAATTAAAATGTATTTATATGATAAATTAATGTATTCTAATATTCATCAAAAATTCAAGTATCTCAGAAAAATCCAAAAAATTTACCCCTACCATTTTTAGACGTGTAGAATCCAAAAATGAAGTCCATTTTTCAAAAATAATTTTCTAAATATTATTAATTTAATATTTAATTAAAATCATAATTTACTTAAAAAACAGTTTTTAAAATTTAAACTGATTTTGCAATTCTTTTAAAAATTACTTAGGGTCTTATAAAATTATCTAAAAACTACTAGACATTGATTAAATAATTTATGAATATATTTCAGTAAATTAAATATTATTTTAAATTAATTAATTATAATTAATTATTTGTGACTTATAAAATACCAAAAACGTTTACTAAGGTCAAATTATCACTTTCTATGATGTCTAAATTTTATTTTATTATTCATAGGTAATGTTACTCTTATTTAATATTCACCAACAATTATTTTTGTTTCATTAGACTCCAAAAACTATCTTGTACACAACCGTGTATGTTGGATTTTTAAAATTCCAAACATAGGGGTGATAAAATTATGTTTAAAGGTCACTTATCACTTAGTAGTTCATTATTTTGTGTTTTTATGACATAGATATAAGAAGGGAATTTTCCATTGAAAAACTTTGGGTCGTTACATTCTTCCCCCCTTAAGAAATTCCGCCCCCTAAATTTCACTTTAAACAAACAAGTGAGGGTACTTCTCCTTCATTACCTCTTCCGGTTCCCAAGTTGCTTCCTCAAACTTTTGGTTCCTCCACAACACTTTGACAAGGCGGGTTGTCTTGTTGCGCAGAACCTTATCACTTTGGTCCAGAATTTTTACCGGCTGCTCCTCATATGAGAGATCATCATCCAACTGTACCACCTCTGAGTTTAGTACATGTGAGGGGTCTGGAATGTACTTCCTCAGTAGTGATACGTGAAACACATCATGAACTTCAGCCATATTCGGTGGAAGTGCCAGTCGATAGGCCACGGCTCCTATACGATCAAGGATCTCAAAGGGGCCAATGTACCTTGGACTTAGCTTCCCGTTCTTCCCAAATCGCATGACTCTCTTCCATGCAGATATTGGAAGGAAGACTTTATCTCCAACGTCGAACTCCAAGTCCCTTCGACGATTGTCAACATAGCTCTTTTGCTAACTTTGAGCAGCTTTGATATGTTTCTGGATGTCTTGAACCTTCTCTGTCATCTCTTGAACAAGATCGGGACCAAGTAGTTTTCGTTCTCCAACTTCATCCCAACAGGTAGGAGTTCTATATCACTTACCATAAAGAGCTTCATACGGAGCCATCTGAATACTCGAGTGGAAGCTATTGTTGTATGAGAACTCAACCAATGTACGGTGCTGATCCCAACCACCTTTGAATTCAAGAGAGCAGGATCTTATCATATCTTCAAGTGTCTGAATAGTCCTTTCAGACTGGCCATCAGTTTGGGGGTGATAGGCCGTGCTGAAATTTAATTCAGTACTAAAAGCATGTTGAAGGCTCCTCCAGAATTTAGAAGTGATCCATGGATCATGGTCAGAGACAATCGAGAGCGGAACACCGTGCAATCTCACTACTTCCTTCACATATATCCTTGCAAGTTTTTCAAGTGAGAGGTCTTCCCGAATAGCGATAAAATGGGAAGCCTTGGTGAGTCGGTCAACCACAACCCATATCGCATTATTTCCTCTTGACATTTTCGGAAGACCCATGACAAAGTCCATAGTAACATTTTCCCATTTCCACATGGGTATAGGCAATGGATGCATCATACCTTTGGACTTTTTCTGCTCAACTTTAACTTGCTGGCATACCAATCACCTTGATATATATTATGCAATCTCCTTCTTCATGTTATCCCACCAGAAGTGTTCTCGGAGATCACGATACATCTTGGTACTTCCAGGATGAATACAGAAAGTTGAGCTATGTGCATTATCCAATAGCTCCTTCTTTATTCCGGGTGATGAAGGCACATAAAGCCGCATTCCAAACCGAATCACACCATCATCGTCGATATGGAACTCTTGCAGCTTCCCTTCCTTTACTGCATTCACCCTCTTTTGTATCTCTACATCATCCCTTTGTGCTTCCTTAATCTTCTATTGGATGGATGGTTGCGCAATCATTTGGGCAAGGTAGGATGTATCCCCTGCCCTTACGATTCCCAAATCCATCCTTTTCATATCCAAGAAGATATGGTCTTTCTCAATCCTCAACATGGATAGAGTAGCAGGTTCTTTCCTGCTTAGAGCATCAGCTACCTTGTTCACCTTTCCAGGATGATAGTGAATAGAGAAATCGTAATCCTTGATTAGCTCTAACCATCTCCTTTGATGCATGTTGAGCTCCTTTTGTGTGAATATATACTTTAGGCTCTTTTGGTCGGTGTATATGTCACACTTCTCACCATAAAGGTAATGCCTCCAGATTTTCAAGGCAAAAATCACGGCTGCCAGCTCTTGATCATGCGTCGGGTAGTTCTGCTCATGGATCTTCAACTGTCATGAGGCGTAGGCTATCACATTATCATTTTGCATGAGTACACAACCCAAGCCTTTCTTTGAAGCATCACTGTATATCACAAAACTTTCTCCACTTTTCAGTAGTGTGAGTACAGGTGCAGTGATTAGCCTTCTCTTTAGCTCCTTGAAGCTTCCCTCACATTCTTCCTTTCATACATACTTTACCCTTTTCCTTGGTAACTTAATTAGCGGGCATGAAAATCGTGAGAAGTTTCTCACAAAACGTCGATAGTACCCAGCTAATCCAAGAAAACTACGGATTTCTGTGACACTAGAGGGCCTGGGCCATTCCTCAATCACCTTTGTCTTTGAAGGGTCCACAGAAAATCCCTCGCTTGTGATCACATATCTCAAGAACGTGACTTGACTCAGCCAAAATTCACACTTGCTGAACTTGGCGTACAACTTCTCCTTTCTCAATGTCGCCAACACAAGTCTTAGACGTTCTTCATGTTCCTCCTTAATCTTGGAGTAGATGAGAATATCATTGATAAACACTACCACAAATTTGTCGAGGTAATGTCTAAAGACTCTATTCATCAAATCCATGAAGATTGCAGGGGCATTAGTAAGTCCGAAGGGCATCACCAAAAACTAATAGTGCTCATACCTTGTACGGAAGGCAGTCTTCTGAATATCTTCCTTCTTCACCTTTACTTGATGATATCCAGAACGAAGATCCACCTTTGAGAAGTATTGAGCTCATCTTAACTGGTCGAACAAGTCATCAATCCTTGGGAGAGGATACTTGTTCATTATGGTGATCTTGTTGAGTTCCTGATAATCGATACATAGCCACATGGTACCATCCTTCTTCTTCACAAAGAGCACTGGCGCACCCCAAGGTGATGCACTAGGGCGTATGAACCCTTTGTCCAGATCCTCTTGCAGCTGCTTCTTTAACTCCTCCAGTTCGATAGGAGCCATCCTATTAGGGCACTTAGAGATAGGAGTAGCTCCGGGTATGAGTTCAATTGAGAACTCTACCTCACGATCTGGGGGAATTCCAGGTAACTCTTCGGGAAAAACATCACCGTATTCCCTTACGATGGGCATTTCCTCAAGGATGGAACTTTCCTTCGACTCAAATATTTGGGTGAGGTATGCTTCTTCATAGGGAATCATCACCCACACCATTTAAGGATTTCTCAAAGGAGATTCATGATCTTCCTTTCATTTGTAGAGGAGCATGGGATGGTTTGGAATATGAAAATATATTTCCTTTTCCCGACAATTGATATGTGCTCTATATAACGAGAGCCAATCCATTCCCATTATAGCGTCGAATTCCACCAAGGGAAGTATTACGAGATTTGCCGGAAGAATCTTCCCACATACGTCAACAAGAGAAAAATCAAACACTTGGGTTGCAATGATTGCACCACTTGGTGTTCTTACAGATATCTCTACTTCAAGGTTTTGGGGCTTCGATTCTATAGTTCTAGCAAACTTTCAAGATATAAACGAATGCGTAGAACCGGAATCAAATAAGACTTTTGCCATTCTTGAGTGAATAGGAAGTGTACCTTGTACGACTTCATTATCATGTTCCACATCCGCAGTAGTGATGTCATAAGCCTTCCCTTGTTCCTTTGGCTTTGGTGGTTGTTGGCGCTGATTACCCTCGAAAGCTCGAGGTTTAGTGCACTGGTTTGAATAGTGCCCTAGCTCCTTACAGTTGTAGCATTGAACCACGAGTGGTTCTCTCCTTTCATCGGCTACATTATCCTTCCTTTTCATGTCTCTTCGACACTCGTGAGCTAGGTGTCCTTCTTTCCCACACTTGAAGGATTTCCCCGTCCCTTTGAGGCAGTTCCCATTGTGCAACTTCCCACATTTTTGGCAAGTGGGTCGTTGTGCTTTCTTCCCATCTTTATCACTAGATCCACCAGCTTGAAACTCCATCATTCTTTTCTTATCACCATATCCATGGGACCATTCTCCAAACTCCATCTCCACTTTGAGAGCACACCGAACAACTTCTTCATAACTCCCAAAGTCTCGAATTGCAATAGCTTTTCGAAGATGTGGTTTTAATACACTAAAGAATCTATCAATTTTGTTATCATTGTTGATAACAAAACCTGAAGCATACCTTGCGAGCCTTGTGAAATTTTCTTCATAGGTTGTGACAGATTATCCTTCTTTTTGCTTGAGCTCTATGAATTCTCTCTCCATCTTCGTGCGAAGAGTTCGTGGGAAGTACTTATTAAGAAACATTATCTTAAAGTCTTCCCATTCCATCTCTTCAATTTCATCCCTTGGCTTGGTGTTCTTAATCAAAGCCCACCATTGATCAGCTTCTCCATCTAGACGATAAACGGCTAGAGTCACCTTCTCCATCTTGGAACAGTGAAGAACAGAAAAGATCTTCTCCAAGGAGTTGACCCACTGTTCCGCAACTAGTGGATCGGAAGATCCACAAAACGTCGGTGGTCGTTGCCGCATAAAACATTCGATAGCTAGTTGCTCCCTCTTTGGTGAATGAGGACGTTCCCCATTATTATGGTTATTATTCATAACCCGAGATAATTGGGTAAGCATCGCCATGAAGTTTTGAACTCCACCTCCAAAATCATTGGGGATTACGTTCGGGCAATCGTTGCATTGGCCTTCGCAAGAGTTGTTGGCCTGATTTCTCCTGGTTCCCACCATTTTCTAAAATAGAAAAGGTTAGAACAAAACATAAGTAAACAAGTCATGAATAACTTATCCTTTTAAACAATTATACCAAATACATAACATATGGGATCCCTAGGTAAATATCCTTGTGTGCATATTTTTACTTAGTCTCATGCTAGAGGTTTTCTTTAGGGTTCACTAATCCTTATTCCCAAATTAACTAAACCTTTCCTCTGATACCAACTATAGTGACCCGGCATTTTCTTACATTACTATTACATCATTTCAAATACAAAAAACATAATATTATTACACATGGAGGATCCAGAGGTTTAGTGTCTTGGTCAAAACTAGGACTACACATAACAAGTACAACATCAAGCATAAAAATTCATTTAATCTCTTCTTCTATAGCTTCTTAGTAGCACTTGTCCTCTCCTTAGTACAAGTAGACACCTGAGGATATACATCAAAAGGGGTGAGCTAAAAGCCCATTAAGAGGATAGGTAAGAACAATATAGCATGGGGTGAGCATAATCATGACATAGGAAGAAGATCTTGAACATGATAGGAGCATAAACAATAAACTTGAAATGTGGCAAAGCATAAAAATGAAACATCATGTCTTAGTGGTTAACTACCACACATACTTGTGAACAAAGCTAGCATCATTTTCACGCATAATTTCACATTTACTCATGAGATTCATCACTTTACCCAATGCATTGGAGCGCTATATAATTCCGGGCGCACCCGTCACATTTAAACATTCATATTGCGCTATATAATTCTGGGCGCACCCGTCACATCATAACATTATCATTATCATGCTTGCCACATAGAACACATACCAAACATGTACATAAATAACCCATGGAAATTAATGGGTTTCATCTCATAATAACACATTCATAAGCTTTGGGTTCCCAAAAGAAAGAGGGAACAACATACTTGATAAAAGAACCATCAACCTTGAATGAGAGGCAAAAGGTGAGATCTTGAAAGAAGAGTTCTTTTGGAAAAAAATTTGATGGACATAAAAACCAGTGACAAACATTTATATCCCAGAAAAGTAAATTAAATGATGAACAAATGATCTTTGAGGAGTAACCATATCAAAAATGGAGTGAAAGAGGGAGAACCCGAAGGAAGAAAATTGGGTTCGAGATTTCCCCTTACCTTGTACTCGAATGCCTCCTTCTCTTTAATGTCCTGTATAATGACATTATATTCATTAATTAGAAATTACAGAACCTTTTATACATTAGTAGGGTTCATTCTGGTTTCATTATTTCATATTATGTTCCTTTGGATGACTTATAGAGTTTAAAAAGATTGATCAGGGATGTTCGTTTTCATGGTTTTCTTGAGCGGTCCACTTGTATTCTTAATTTGATGTTTGGGTAGATCATGGGTAAACATCCAGAACTTATGTTACATGTAATTAATGATATTAAATAAGCTTTAATGATTTTATAATGAGTTATATTAGACCCATGTGGCTGAATTATTAGATAAGAATTAAATGAAGACTATTAGGGCTAATTTGAGCGGTTTTTGGATCACAACGAACTCGTTTTAGAATTTAACTTAGTAATATGGCCATAGGTTATTTCCAGAACATAAAATAGAACATAATACATATAAAACATTCTGGTTCAACCATAAAAATGTTTTCATGACCAGATTGAAGGTATAAATTGAAGAAGAGAGCATGTTGTTTTTAAGGTGATAAATTATCACCACATGAACAACGTTCTCTTTAATAAAATAAAAGGATGGGGGAAAGGGTGTGGGGTGATATAGTAAGAATAATAATATTACAGTATATATATAATACAGGATTTAAAGAACAATTTGGATGAAGATAGATAGAGAGAGATCAAGAAAGGAACTTGAACTTGAAAGGAAATTAAAGGAGAAAAGGGAGAGAAATTACCTTTAGAATCCTTCTCTTGAGATCCTCTTTAAGGAAGCTAGGCTTGGTCTTTTGATGAGACCAGAAGATTTTGGACGTGGGGGATGATCTAGGGAAGGTGTTTGGGCAGAATTTAGAGAAGTCTTGGAGCTTGAGAGGTGTGAGGAAAAGAGGGAGTGAAGGGTGGCTTTTATAGTGGAAGGGAGAGGGGTTTCCTTAATATAAAATTGATTAGTTTATTAATTTCACCTAAGACAAGGAATAGTGAGTCTTGGATGACTAAGAATAGTAAATTTGACTTTTTAATTCTGGATTTGGGTGCTTACATCACTTGTTATGTCAGGAATAGTGGGTTTTAATTAAAATGTATTTATATGATAAATTAATGTATTCTACTATTCATCAAAAATTCAAGTATCTCAGAAAAATCCAAAAATTTTACCCCAACCATTTTTTGACGTGTAGAATCCAAAAATGAAGTCTATTTTTCAAAAATAATTTTCTAAATATTATTAATTTAATATTTAATTAAAATCTTAATTTACTTAAAAAATAGTTTTTAAAATTAAAACTGATTTTGCAATTCTTTCAAAAATTACTTAGGGTCTTATAAAATTATCTAAAAACTACTAGACATTGATTCAATAATTTATGAATATATTTTAGGAAAATAAATATTATTTTAAATTAATTAATTATAATTAATTATTTGTGACTTATAAAATACCAAAAACGTTTACTAAGGTCAAATTATCACTTTCTATGATGTCTAAATTTTATTTTATTATTCATAGGTAATGTTACTCTTATTTACTGTTCACAAAAAATTATTTTTGTTTCATTAGACTCCAAAAACTATCTTGTACACAACAGTGTATGTTGGATTTTTAAAATTCCAAACATAGGGGTGACAAAATTATGTTTAAAGGTCACTTATAACTTAGTAGTTCATTATTTTGTGTTTTTATGACATAGATATAAGAAGGGAATTTTCCATTGAAAAACTTTGGGTCGTTACAACTCTCACACTCGACACGACCATCCCACCCACCTTGAGATCATATTGATTACACTGAGAGAGCATCGGCAATTTTTTAATCTCTCAAAGTGCCACTTTTGGATGGACCAGATTCACTTCCTGGGTCATATCATCTCAGAGGCAGGAGATTCAATGGACCCAGAGAAGGTGAGAGAAGTAGTTTCCTCAGAGCAGCCTAAGAATGTGTTTGATATATGAAGTTTCCTAGGGCTGGCAGGTTACTACAGACATTTCATCCAGGACTTCTCCCACTTAGTCGCGCCATTTATGGGTTTGACTAAGAAGGGTGTGAAGTTTGTTTGGACAGAAGATTTTGAGACATCCTTTCAGGACCTGAAAGTAAGGTTGACATTAGCACCAGTCCTGATACTTCTGGAGCAAGGGAAGAGCTATACAGTTTACTGTGATGCATCAGGTATTGGGCTGGGATCAGTGTTGATGCAGGTTGATCGAGTTGTTGCGTATAGTTCTCGATAGTTGAGGCCACATGAGAGGAATTACCCGACGCATGATCTCGAGTTGGCTGTAGTTTTACATGCGTTGCGTTGTTGGATACATTATCTTTTTTGAGAGAATTTTTTGGTTTTCACCAACCACAAAAGTCTCAAGTATATCTTTACTTAGCGTGACTTGAATATGTGGTAGTGAAGGTGGTTCAGATACCTTCAGTCCTTCGATTTTGAGCTTACTTACACACCTGGTAAAGGTAATGTAGTAGCTGATGCACTGAGCAGGAAGACTCAGATACAGGTTGTGCAGGAGGCTAGTGATGAGTGTCAGCATATGTCTTTGTTCTCTGAGATGCATTTGTAGGTGCACTACAGTCAGGGGCAGACTTATCTTTTCTCATTATTTGTGACTTATACCATCCTGGATAGAGTGAGGATGAGACAAATATATGATTCGAAAGGCCTAGTTCTACGGGAGTTGGTGGCAAGTGAGGACCCTGACATGAGACGTTAGTACTGGTGGCCATACATGAAGAGAGATGTAGTTGGTTTTGTTACAAGGTGTTCCACTTTTCAGTAGGTGAAGGCGGAATATCAGAGGCTAACCAGACTATTATAGTAGTTACCCATCCCGGAGTGGAAATGGGATGATTTCACGATGGATTTTATGACTGGGTTTCCAAGGTCACCTCGAGTAAATGACTCCATGTGGGTTTTTGTGGACAGACTCACGATGGTAGCTCACTTTTTTTCAATCAAGGAGGACTTCGATGTTGAAGATCTTGGGAATTTGTATATCTGAGAGGTTATACGTCTTCATGGGGTCCCTTGTTCTATCATTTCAAATAGGGATGCTTGTTTTGAATCTCATTTTTGGTAGACTTTTCAGAGGGCACTAGGTACACAGGTGCTTCTGAGCACAGCTTACCACCCTCAGACCGATAGCCAGTCAAAGCATACAATATAGGTTCTAAATTACATGTTGCGTGCATATGTCCTAGAATTTGGGGGCTCTTGGGAGAAGCACATACCACTAGTCGAGTTTTCCTATAATAATAGTTTTCAGGAAAATCTTGAGATGGCACCATAAGAATATTTATATGGTAGGCCGTTCCGATCACCCTTGTGCTGGTTAGAGGCAGGTGAGGTAGCTTTACTAGGACTATGTCTCATGTAGGAGACTTCTGAGCAGGTCTAACTGATTCAGAAGAGGATGGTTACCACGCAGTCTTGTCAGAAGTCTTATGCTGATCGTCGTAGATGACCTTTGGATTTCGTGGTCGGGGATCAGTTTTTCTTGCATGTTTCACCAAGGCAGGGAAACAAATGGATCAGGAGATAGGGTAAACTTTCCCCGAGGTATGTGGGGCCATTTCAGATTCTAGAGAGAGTCAGGCTGGTTGCCTATCGGTTGCAGTTACCACAGAGGTATCGGACCATTCACGACGTCTTAAATGTATCTCAGTTAAGATGTTATCATTCAGGCTCATCTCACATCCATCAGCCCGAGGAGGTTGAGCTTTAGTTAGATTCTTCCTTTGAGGAGCATCTGATTCGTATCGTTGATAGGAGCATGAAGTTTCTCTGAGGCCGTTCAGTTCCTCTCGTACGGGTCTATGGCAGCATGGCCGACTGCAGGACGAAACCCGAGAGCGGGAGACCGACGTACGTGCTCAGTGGCCAGATTTATTCTCAGCTTTATCTTCTCCACCCTTGGAAGGGCAATTCGTAGACGAATTGCTTTAAGGGGGAATTTTGTAAGAAACCGGTTCTTATTTTTTAAGGTACGGGTTTCTACATTCCTCATTTCCTTAAGTGTTTTTGAGAAAATAAGAAAAATGGGGGAAATCCTAAATTTTGGAAGTACACGTTGTGTACTTCTGGCCGTGTGGAATGAGTGCACAGGGCGTGTGTCCATGCTGACGATGAAGGGTGTAGGAACCGACTACACACTGTGTAGTGGTCCTTTACACGTTGTGTAGTCAGTCAGCAGGCAAATAGTAAGACTGTGGTCAGCAGTGCAACAGAACATTCCATGTGCTCATACAAACACGTCGTGTAGTCATGTCGATAGGTGAATAGTGCCACACTGGCGGGAAGCCGCCATATGAACAGTTTAAAAATGGGAAGTAAACACCGTGTACTTGGAAGTACATGTCATGTACTTTGTTTTCTTCTCTTAAAATGGGCAGTAGCCTCCCCTGTTCACAGGGAAGGCTTATAATGGGAAGAGAGCTTGGGAGAAGAAGGTCGGAGCTTCGGAGATCCGCCGAGCGCACACCAGGAATCTGTTTCTACCTCTATCTATCTCGTTGGAACCGACCGGGTAAGAGATTCCTCCTCCCAGTGTGTCTATTTCCAATTATTACTCTAATGTAAGTTATTTAATTTTAATTGAGTTTACTTTCACCTCAGATCTTCCTCGTTCTAGGAAGATTCGTGGAACATCGTTTGAGTATACTGATTAGGGGCGTATAAGGTAGGTGGCTTGGTGTTTATTTTCCAACTATAGTGTGTTTTGTGTGTTTTTGAGCTACGAACCCATATTTGGTGTGTCGTGTGGCTGAGTCCGTGCCTATTTTAAATACCTAGAATTGTATAGGTAATTGAATGTGATATAAAAATGCTATTTGGGATCGCTGCTTGGATCTAGGACCACCCCATGGATGCGTTCCTCTACTTAGCCATTTTTCCAGGATACCTGAGGGTATTACTTGTTTATATTATGCCTTTAAAGGGATGATTGTAGAATTTCCTTGAGAGTAATTTCTTGTGTACAGCTTGTTTACATATTGGGCATGGCCCGGTGACCTGTATAACCTGAGGACAGTTTTGTGATTAGCATGTGGGCGTTGTACTATTTAGCCTATGGGAAACTTCTTTCGTGCATGTGGATTGTTGATTCTGTGCCTGTGGGAGACACTTCTTATGCCTATGGGAAATATCTGTATGCCTGTGGGCAGATTCTTGTGTTGGTTTCTCTTTACGCGAGGGTAGGAGTTTACGTGTCTGAGGACATTGGTTGTTTACTTAGAATAATCATTATGGTGGTATTTGAAATAAATGATTGAATGGATATTAAAATGGAAATATAAATGGTTAAGTTAGTTAATTTCAGTACTACTTACTTTATTGCATTTTATTATTGCACACTGTTGTTGCATGATTTCACACAGTTGGGCACGAGCCTTTGGTGGGTGCCTGCTAGGAATTTATTTCTCACACCCTGTTTGGGTCACGCTTTTCAGCCCAAATAGATTACGTTTCAGTAGGTGTGGATAAGGGAAAGAGTCACAATATAGGTACTTGATTATTGATGGGGTGTAAAAGAGCATGGGACCGAGCATTGGCTCGCGATGCCGTTGGCTGTTCTTTTTTTTCGGTACTCGTACTTCAATTGTATTGTATTGTATTGCATTGTAACATGTTCTAGCTGTTTTATAGAATAGTGACATGCTGCATCTTCATATATATATGACTGTTGGTTTCCCTTTTTGTTTTCAATTCTTCATCTCAGTTATATATATTTTTGTTGCCTCCGCTGTTGTTGTATGTTGTATTTCATTCCGCTGCGCTACACATTGACAAATGAGGGCATAGTTTCCCCACTATCAGACCTGGGCCATCACTGCTAGTCGGTAGCCTCTGGTGTTTGGGGAAATGCGCTTGAGGTCATGTGGCAAACCAGGTTCAGGGCACCCGTTTAGTGGCACCCAGAACCGGGATGTTACAGATGCTCACCAATATCTTACCTACCCATAAAGGTGACCCCTCTACCGCCATGGCTTCCCTTTCATGGGTTAGCTCCCAAATGGTATAGCCTTGCTCCCATATGTCATTGAGCTATCCCTCCTCATGTGGATTTGGTTGGCCCAATTTTTTTATAAATCCCATTAAATATTAACACTTATAACAATTATAATTATATAATTTAATACCAATCCATGTATCCATTTTCTCATTTCTTCATTGATAAATATCCTTGAAAAAATATAATTATTTTTTACAGCCTCCAAATCAATTCTTCCATGGACAATTTTAATTTACTTGTACAAATAAATATTTATATGGTATTTAATATTTTTTAGATGGTGTAGACAATGTTCACTCTCATAGTGTAATCAGGAAATGTCATTTCACTTTTATAGTAGTTTAAAAAACGTAACACTAATATTCATTTCATTTAAAATATAATATATAACCTTTGAATAACCATAGATTCAACACATCATCAATATCCTGCTTTGGATCTCCAATATATTTCCATGTTATTCTTTTTTTCTAATAAATATTAACACCAAGTGATTAATCACATACTCACTTGTTGAAAAAATTAAATGAAAACACAAAGTAGGATAATCAATCTCCCCCTTTTTATTTTATTTCAATTCTAATATAGAAAATTATATTTCAATATGTTCCTCTTAATTTATTCTCTCCTTTTTTTCTTTTATACCCTTTATCGATAACAAATGAAGAGTACCTAAGAGAGGATGATATAATTTCCTTCTTAATTATTGTTCCATCAATTATTCCAATATAATTCTAATTGATCCATTCCCGGGGTAAAAAAAAGAGGGTCTAACTTAGATAGCAATGTTTTACATTATCAATTCAAACCATGATACTGAATGATATACCATAACTTGTGTCCTTCATGAGATATTTCTCAACTATTTTTCTATATTAATATAATTAAATAATTCCCATTGATATAATTAAAATAGAACATGTATGATACCACTTGGAAGGAAAATTATCAAGATACGTCCAACATAAAATTCATTCACTCATCGCAATACGTGGATTAAAAACATTCAAGTATACTTATTGGGTTATGTTCTTGAATTCATCCCTATAAAATTTTCTACAATTCTTCATTTTTAACTTCATTTATTAATTAATGTTCATTCCCCTTAATTTCAGATACTCTTTTCAATTTTTGAATATGGATGATAGCGTAAGAAAACATACCTTATCAATGAATTTTTGAATAATCACATTCTAGAGATGTCATATTTGGATGAAATACGAGTCTCTAGAAACTTATTTGGATAATACCCTTCAAGGGATGATCTATAACTTCAATTCATTTATATGGATCTTTTTATCAGTTGATCTTATAAATTCAAATTGATGTGAAAAGAAATTATTGTTATCTCATCTATGATAGTTACTTTAAATTCATTGATCAACTATAGTAACTTGATCATCTTCTTCATTTTTTATCTTTGACCCTTTGTAATAAATAATCTTCAAGATTTTAGAATATATAACAAACTAGAAATGTGACATCAATAAATTATGGAATGAATATTAAATCTTGTATATATAATGATATAATCTTCACTAGTTCTCCTATTGAATATGTGCATTGCCTTCAATTCCCTACAGGTAATTAACAAACTCAAATTTGATTGGAATAATGTGAATATTATTTGTTTTTTAATGAGAGAAATGAGATTGTGAATTGTTTTCCAACAAAGTGACTCCATTATTTATTATTTATGTGAGGATTAACTATTCTTGATGACTTTGTTAGATTTCTTGAATGTTTTGGTTGTAATGGTTTCTTCACATTCATTAGCATTAACTTTGTGTGGAATTTACTTGTTAACAATAGACATCAAAGAACACTCAACATCTGGATCCTTCAAATCCTTATTTATTATTTATTATTGATTTGGTGTTATAGAAAAGCAATCATTGGACATATTTACAACCCTTTTTCATCTTCTGAAATGTACTTATGATATTCTTTGGTCATCATTTTCTAAAAACCTCTCATGAAATTCAATTTCTACATATGGAATCTTTTATTTTTCTTCTCATCTTCTTTCAACTTTTTCATTTTTCCAATTTTATTTTTCTTTCCAAATCAGCTGGCCAAATTAGAAGTATATAATTTGGAATATTCATGTAATACTTGGTGGTTATATATTAATTTTTAATTGTTTCCTTTTCCACTTTAGTCATTTTATTTTATTATTTGGCTAGTCTCACCCTATGTTTCTTAATATTACATCCATTAAATTGGATATTCAGGGCCTGATTACAGTGATCCATGATGTGACCTATTCTTCAACAGAGGAATTAACTTATTCTATTTGGTGTATCACCCTTATTATTCCTTATGTAGTTTGTGTGGAGTATCACTTTTCTCCTATTTTCACCCAAGTTTGAATTATCGGTAGTCTTCAGCTTCTATGATATTTTATTTTTTAATTTTTAGTTGAATTATTAACTAATTTATACTTGTATACTTCTTCACTATGACTACCTCCATTAAAAATACAATAGAGGATATTTATATATTCAAAACTATTTATAAGAATGAAATTTTTTATTTACTTCTTTGGAATTTTCTTCATAAATTCATTTCTCAACATTGATGTAGGTATCCTTTAACTTTTAGGTACTAAAATATTATACCAATAATCATATTCAATGTGCCCAGATCTTTCACAAAACCAACATTAGAAAAAATATTGATCTCTTATTTTGGATTATAGTCTATAAATATTAGTATGATTGATGATATTGTTTCTCTTAATTATTCTATTTGGAGTCATTAAGTTAATAGATATTTTTACAATTATCTTCATTTAACATGGATTTAGTGTTAATCACTCCATTTCACATATTCATACACTTTTTTATAGGTTTTCATTTTGAAGATGCACAATTAATTGATCTAGAATTATCACAGATAACATTATTTGAAGTAGATGGTACCTTATTCTTCAAGGCTTCTTGACATTTATCATTGAATGATTTCAAATTTTACTTTTAACTATGTAGATGTATTTTAGAATAATAGACTTCTTTAGAAGTTTGTGTAGAAATAACTTTTAGAGTAATAGCTCTTTTTTCATCTTGTTGTGAAGAATCATCTCAAAAAAATAAATAATCTCTAGTTTGACTCCATGTTCAATATATTTCATATTTAATACGAATTTATCATTCTATACAAATTTCAATATATCTTTACATTCCATTTTTTTCATTACAACTTCATCATCATGCATTTTATCATTCTTTTATCTCAATGATTCAAGATTTTTTATCTTATTTTATTTGATTTCAATTTGATATTTTTTGACAAAAATGATAGCCTTCTATTTTTCCTCTATTTCATGGAACTTTTCTTCAAATTCCTTAGTGGAATGCGATTTCTACTGAATTTTAATTATCCATTGATCTTAAAAATGGAATCATATTTCTTCAAGTTCTCTACTTCTTTGGATCTAATTTTTTTTGAGATATGGATATTAGATTTAATTATTTCTTGAAAATCTTTCTCCAAGTCTTCTAGATTATCTTCAATCGTAATGATATCTTCATGTATTCCATTGAATGAGTCGCAGATAAAAGAGATTATTTATTTGGGACTGTTATATATAACATATTTCAAAGTAGCAACTAATTTTTCACTAAACTCTTTGGATATATGATGAATTACACTATTGATTGTATATTTATGAGGACAATTTTGACAATATATTTTGTTTCCCTCCTCTTCATGTATGAATTAAACACTATATGAGGAAGAACTATTGTCCTTATCTATAGTATTAGATTTTACCACCAGATATTCAACTTTCATATTAGACTTGTCTATATAAACATTACAATATGCAAAAATTGATTCATCATACTCTTTGCACAGGAGGTATGTCTTCTTCATATTTATCAATTAGTTACACCTTTTATTATTCAAGGTATTATATGAGCTAGTATTTCAATCTATAAAGATAAAAATTATCTAATTTTGATCTCCATTCTGAAATTAGGAAAGGTATATCAAATCTTTAATAATCTTCAAATATGAGAAACCATTCATAGTAATAACATGTCCCTCTAATCCAATTAAAATATCTCTTTTGGATAACCACACTAAGGGGGGTTAGTGTAGGGTGAATAGTTATCACTCTAAAACTTTTATCCTATTTTATACCTTTGTCACTTATCCAATGAATCTTTCTCATTTCATATTCACTCGTAATTAGTAAGAAAAAAAAGAGTAATAAAGGGAAAGGAACACCAGGATTTGTTAAAGGTTATCCTACAATGTGAATGATTGTGTCCCTATTGTACGGTGGTAATTATCCCACTTTCACATACCTTTCCTTTTATTGTCAATAAAATAACATTCAAGGGTATAACCTTGAACCTATTCTCCTTGAATTGACTCAGTACAAAGAAATATTTTTTCTTAAATGCACAAGAGTACAAGACATTCGATTATCCCATTTTAAGTGATCATTTTTATAACACAAGTCTTCTTTAATTGAAAATAATAATTATAATTTGCTTCCTCAAATTATCGAAATAAAAATAGGTTCCTTAAATATAATAATTAGTGGGTTTCCTCAAATATGCAGTATTCAAGTAGGTTTGCTCATCTTCTTATTTGTATATAATAATACAAACAAAATATAGACTAATTAATTCAAAATTCATTGATACACAATATCCAAAAATTTAATTGTATTGTTTCTCCACAATTTTTATTGGTGAATAAAATATATTTTTTAACTATATCAGACATCACTTTCAATATTATTTTAGACAATAATAATCTTAAAAAATCTCAATGTAACTTGTTATGTAATTATTAGTGAAACCAAATCAAGTTTAATTTATACATGTATTGCATGGAATTCTCATATATGTATACCTTGGCACACAAAAAATGTTATTGTTAAATTTAAATGTGATCCTTTATTTTATTCAATGTTTTTATTTTGTTTCTTGGTTTGTTTTAATATCAATTTATTTTTTGAAACATCCTAGATATCTCAGTGAGCATATGTTTATTTATATCACCAGAATGTACTAATTAGATCCAGAAAATGTGTTTCAATATTTTTATTTTTCTTCTAGAACTCATTGCCCCATGGATGCTTCATTTATTTCCATTTCACTTTTGTGTAAAAAACATGTTCCTAATCTTTATACAATGTAGGTGTGCATATGATAATTCTTATTCATGAAATAATGTTTGATTTTTGGTAGCTTCATACTCTTTTCATAACTAAGTGCATGATACACTAGGATACCTCACATATAATTAATTACATAGAATCTTATTTTCTTCATGAAATATATATCATTCAATGTGGTGCCCTTTCCACAATTTATCTTGTTCTTATTCATGTACACTATATTAAGTCCATGGTTTTATCCTTGAGAAATCAACAAATTTTTTTGTATATTTCCTTACAATATCAAGAATTTTGTGAGACATATTCTTACCATAAAAGGATGCACGAAGGTGAAATTAGATTCTATATTTTTCATATAAAAATGACAGGTATCAAAAAAACTAAGTAGTGGCTCGTAACTCAGTCCCTAAGTATTTATAAATGAAGAGATAATGAATATCCTCAAGGTTGTATGTCACATAAAATAAAAATTCATCATCACACAAAATATGTTGATTCATGGATTGATATTAATATTATTGAAGCATTTAGTATTTTAAACTTCACACTGATCTCCACCTCATCATAGTAAAAATCATAGTGGTTTTACCTAATCAGCTACTTATCTCATGAATATTGACTCACCTACTTATATGTTTTGTATTAACTTGTAATATTTTTCACTATCAAATATCATATGGGAACATGAAATGTCTCATATCATGATCCCTGGGCATGGTAATATCTATGAAAACTTTATGTTTTTAAAATATTATGGATCTCTTGAGGATATCTAACTCAAATGGATCAAGAAAAGGGTCTAAGGTTGAACAAAGAGGGTTATCAGACTTTAGTTCATAGTTTTTTAGATCATGGAATATATACCCTATCGAAGGATTTTTAAGACAATGAAGGCTTACATAAAACAGTTTTGATAAAACAAGTTTAATAGATCTTCTTATTTTCATATGTTTTTTAACACATGAACAATAATCTACATGTCTGTAGACCCACAATAGTTTTTTCATCTGTTTCTCTCTAATCAATAAGTATCTCTATGTAATTCACCCATTAAGTTGGCACCAAGGTCAGTAACCGGCACACATTTCACACACACCCCTCACTGGGTCATCCCACACTCTTGCGCGGTCCCCGAGACACCCTATTGTGTGATCTATGAGCACCATGGGCACACCTGTGTGTTAACTATGGGTGTTATTATTTCCCACTTATGGCCTACCTATGTAGGTAATCTCTTTTACCTCCATGCATACCCATGCATGGGCTGGCTCCCACATGGTAGAGCCTTGCTCCTATATTTGTTTTACCGGTCCCTCATTGGGAAGATGTGGTTAGCCTTATTTTTTTTAATCCCACCAAAGATTAGTGCTTAGAACAAATCTATATATAGAATTTAATACCAGTCCATTTATCTACTATATCAATTCTTCATTAGTCAATATTCATGTAAAAATAAAAATTTTTCTATGGCATTAAAATCAATTCTTTTATATACATTTTGAATTTATTCCAAAAAATGAACATTTTCATAGTATTCAATATTTGTATATCGAGTAGAAAATGTGTACTCTCTTACTGAATTTGATACATGTCATTGGACTTTGATAACATGTAAAAAATAGTAAAACTTATATTCACGTCAACAAAAATATAATATATGACCTTTGACCTTTGATAGATGGAACTCATCATCAATAACATGATTAGGATATCCAGTAAACTTTCAAGATATTCTTATTTTCTAATACATATTGATGTCAAGTTATTAATCAGTTAATATCTCATTGACAACAAATACAACACAAAGAGAAATTTGGATTATTAGTGTGAATATATGATTATGATGTATTAAAATTTAGTTTAGCATATTTTGAGTAGTTTAAGGATTTAATTATTAGTGTTGAACCTTCAGTGTATTTAATGATCTTCTGGAGATATTGACCCTTCACTTCAAGATTTACTTTATTGATTTTCTTTTACTTATGTGAACCATTTTTTGTTTTAGTAAATTGATATAAATTTGAGGAACTAATAGTCAAAATTTATCTCATACAATGAAGAACACTATCCTTTAATGGATATCATGATCTATTAAAATATGATTTAGTTCTTATAAAATGAAAAATTAGTCTTTTCCATTCATCATTTTGAATATGAGAAGAAATAAAGGCATAAATAAAATCAAAACATACGTGAGTAATGAAATCAAGTATGTATATGGTCTAATAATTACTCAAACTCCAGAAATGGAAGATAAATCTATCGTGTTTTTTGTGAAAGATATCACTTGACTATCAAGGTATGATTTTGGAAACACATTTATAAGTACAATTACTACAAAAGAACACATATTTTATAAAAATATTTATTTATGAACTAATAAATTCCCTTTTCTTAACTTTTAAATTAAAATTTATTATAAAACTATAATTTCATGGTATCATTATTTAGGTAAAAATGAATTAAAATTTAGAGAATTTAATTTATATAAGGATGGTAGAATGTAACAACATAATATTTTATTGTAAGAATACTATGTACAATATCATGTGAAATAGGAAACACTAAGACTAAACAAACCATAATATACAATAAAAATATTATTCAATTGTTATAACCTAACTGTTGAATTTCTAGGTATTAATTATAATAATCACATTTTGAAATATATATATATATAATTTTTCCAAATACAAATATATTTATTAATTCCTCTGAAATGAGTATTCAATTTTTAATTATTCAAATTAAACCATATATTTTTAATAATAGTTAAAGTTTATACGGTTCATTTTTTATATAAAATAAGGTTTTCTTTAAATTATATATGTTTCATTAAAAATATAAATTTATTTTATTTTTTAGAATTAAATTTATTGAAAGTAATTTTTTTATAAATTTTAACTAATGAATAATCATTCATACATTGCGTATTAATTTTTTATAAATGAAGATAAAGTCATTTGATGGTAAAAAGAGATATTCTTTTAGAAAACTAATTTTATTTACATGAAGTATTTTTATATTAATAAATTAATTTAATAACTAATGATTAATTATTTTGATAAAATTTATTGACAATATATTTGATCATATAAATTAATAATAATTTAAAGGTTTCTACTCATTAATAAATGAGAATAAATTCATTTTATTCGTCGAAAATACATTTTTTCTAAAAAAAATATTTTGTGTGTTTTGGATGCAGATATTAGAAATATTTTCTTAAAAATTTAGAACATTAATTAGATATAATAATCATACTTTTTTATATAGTAATATTAAAATTTTCATAGGGTAATCTTTTTGATTTTGTAGATATAGTTTATTCTTCCTTGAATATTTGAAAATACTATCAAAATATGGTAGTATCGTGAAATAAAAATGACATGAAAGTTTATGAATACTTTTTTTATTAAAAAATATATATTTAAGAATTAAAATAAAATAAAAAAATTAAAATTTTGAACTTATTTTCTATATTTGAAATTTTGGAAATCTAAGTAATGTTTTTATTTAAATAAAAACTATTTTTTCCTTATCTTTAAATAAAGTATTCACAAGCTTCCTTATGATTATGGTTTTTCTGAATGTAAAATAAGAATCATTTTATTTAACATAATTATATTAATTTCATATGAATCAATATTATTCTTGATTTAGGTGTAAAATCATTTTTATGCATAAAAAGGACATTTTTCTGAAAACGGGTTTCGTTGCATTTTGTGAGTTTATGTTAACATTATTTTCTTTCGACTTATAGGAATTGAATATTGTAAAATGTATTATATATTTATAATAATAATAAATAATATTAGTTTATTTTTTCAAATTAATTTTTATTCATAATGAATACTAACCAAGGTAAAAACTTATCTCCTCGGATAAGGGTAAAATGAGTTAAAAGGGTTAAAATAGAGAGATAAGGTTTCAAAATAACCCAAAATACTTGCTTAAATATCATCGGTTAGTTTTATTTAAAAATAAAATTGCTTAAATTATAATATATTATAATTTAGATCGAATTTAATTAAGTAATACATATATTATATAATTAAGTTATAAGTATTTACTTGTTTGTTACTCACCACAATTATAAAAGGGAACCTCGTATTCTCTCTTATACATACTTATTGATACACATATATAAACCAATACCTACCCAAATATATTAAAAAATTCATTACCCATTTTCTAGAGTTCCTCATCTCACCAAAATACCAACCGAAGACGAAATAATGTGTAAGCAAAGGGGGTTTTCCAAAGAATACGTAAAACTCTTAACCGAGTTCTTTCATATTTTTTTCTTATTCAACCTCCTTCAAACCTATGATAACCATTATTATATTATATAATAATTATATATAACATAATTAAATTTAATTATGTTTATTTTATAACCATTTTCATCTCTATTTTTATCCAGTGAGAACTGAAATCATCGCTCGTGCATACATACAGACTATAGTCTCCACGAAACAATGTGTATCATTTTTCATCGTTGGTTGACATGGATAGATATAAGGATATATAAATTGATAAATATGATTTTTAGGAAATAATTTTTATTATTCAAATATAAAATATTTTTTTCCTTCTTAACCTCTCAGTCATTGGAAAATGATAACATCTCTCATGCATACGTGAGGACTACCACCTCCACGAAGTGCTATGATTTATTTTCCATTTTTTATTTAAATGGATTGTCATAATGATATATTTAATTAATATATAATATATTTATTATATAAATATAACTCTAAGAATATTAATCATTATATAACTTTATTTGATTCCAAACAATAGTAAAATGGAAATGGTGTCATGTGTATGTGAGGACTACCGCCTCCATGAATGATATGTTTTTTTCTATTACCACATTGAATGATTGGTCGTGAAATTATATAAAATGAATAAATAGAATAATAAAACCATTATTAAAATTATTTAGATAATGTAATAGTTTAAAAAAACCTTTAAACATGGTCAATACACATAAATAATATTAAAAAAATTGACTAAAGAGCCTTAATTGGTCAATATAAGAAAGAACTATAAAACGAATTGATGTTAAATGATTTTAAAAAGACTGAAAAAATGAAATATATATATATTTGTGTGTGTGTGAAAATATTATAAAGGAATTATTTAATATATTTAAAATTATTATTTGTGAAAATATAATGTGTCTGACTAAGCATGAATCATATGTAATGGTTTTTCATCTCACTTCCACTTTATTAAGACATAATTTAGATTATAAACCTAATTTATTTTATGGAGTTATATACTTACATATTAGAATATTATATGATTATTTAGTCTTTATTAATTGTATTAAATTTTTTAATTCATGTTTTCACTTTTAAGGGATTTTGATTCCGAAGTTATTAAACCCAAAATGGTTTATTTCACAATCTCATACCTATTCAAGATTGTTTGTGTATAATTTATGTTGGGAGAATTTTCTACTATTTCTCTATTAAAACCAATATATTTTATTATCTTATGGTTATTTATAGGGTTTCCATATTTTTTATACAATTTTTTCTCTTTTTTAACTCTAATACAGAATGAATGTTTCTAAGAAAAACTGTACAGATTTCTTCATTTAGGTCAGGAATATTTTTCTTATATATATATATATATATATATATATTTCAAATTTTTTTATGGAAGTTTTTTATATAGTTTTAAATTATATGTGAAGGTATTTTTTACTACCTTTTACTTTCTTTAAAATGGTTTCAAAATAATATTTTTAAATTCTTCTGAATAATTCATTTTTTACTTTTTACACACACAGAAACATGAAAAAAATTATTATTAATGAAATATAGTATGAATGAATTTTCCCACCACCATAACTATTATTAAATATTTAACTTCCTTTAAAATTTTACATGGTTTTTCTAATAAAATTGATTTTACATTATTCTGTGAATTTTTTGTTTTTATATTAAATGAAATTGGTGTTATTTTATTAAAGGATATATAAGTGATTTTATATTTCTTATATGTATATTATCTTCCAGTATAAAATTAATTATATCATAATAGTATCTTTTCAAAATTATATTATTTTTTAATCAATATTTTATAATTCACTATAAAACATAATGAAAAGAGTTTTGAAATTATTTATAACTTCATTTTTATAAGAAAGTTACAAATTCATTAATACAAGTTATTTTTAAATTTTCTCTACCATTTTCCTCTTTAATTATCAAAAGAGTTTCTTTTACATAAAACCTTGGTTTCAGATTAATTTTTTCAATTATGGAATTATGTAATAATTTATTGTTTATACCTCATTTTTTCACTTGAAATAATATTGGTTTCTTTATAATTTGTTCTCAATCAATATTTATCTTAGTATTGGATGAATTGTATTCTAATTATAATATATGGTGTGAACTAAAGGATGTTTACCATGAAATGTATTTCACTTAATGGGGAAATACTGATGTTCTATATTATTGATTGAATATTGATATTTATTGATTGATAAGGAATATTGGTTTTTTATTATATTAATAATTTAATATATGATAAATTCATTAAACATATATAAGTAATGGGTGGTGCTAGGTTATAGATGTCACCTTGATGCACTGATAGGTCTCATGAGATAGACAACAAAGGGTATTGATCAGTGTATTTTGGCCCATACAATGAAAATGTCTTATAAAAAGGTTTTTTCAATATGTAAGGTATCTTGGAAGAAGTTCATGATGGAAAGATTCATGATGTATCAATATGAATCCTTTATAGTAAGATTATAAATATCTGACATTATTCATTTCATTCATTGAGAATTTATTTATTGTTATCCATGTGAATTATATGTTCAAACTACCCATGGATATATTTTGAGCACATGTTGTTAAATAAAAGGCGTGATTTTTTGTATCCATGTTTCCATATTTATTATGCCTTATTTACTTATGATACCTTCTATTTTATGCTACCCTTACTGAGAATCTGAGCTCAACCCTTAATTTTTTCCTTTCCCTATGATACAAAAAAGAAATCATTGGAAGATTTTTAAGTATGAACAAAAAATTTTCATGATATTTTTTTATATTCCATTCTAATATGAAAGTCATGTTTTTATTGTGTTTTCCAATACTTATAAACTGATTGATCCTTTATAGTGTGTTCCCTTATATATTGCACCAATGTAATAAATTAAATATTAACTTTAGGTTACTAAATTATGGGTTTCTAAATATACAACATTGAATGTTTATCAAGGGATGTACTCCATAATGATATAATATCATTATGTTTGGTTATTATAACATTGATCCAATTTCATCCCTTTGATACATCACATTTAATTACCTAAACTAAAACACAAATAAATATATATAAGAACAAAGTTAAACTCAAAATCTAATTATTGAGAGTAATAGGGATGCTATTTTCTTCTCAACCTATAAAATCATTTGTTATCAGCCCCAATTTGGTGAGAACTATTAACTATAGAACCTATTATGTGATGTTCAAAGTATATGGGATGAGGGGGTGAATTACCCTTTAAAAATATAAACAAATAGAAAGGGAAAATTCAAGAAAATTAAATGATAAATCTATTAAAGTTATGAAATTCATAGAAAAAAAAAAGATAAATTTGACCCAAACTATTAAGATAATTTTTACAATGATTAAGTGGGTATTCCCAATAGAAAATGATAAAACAATATTTATGAAATTATATGATTTACTTTTGAATAATTAATTTCAAGAAATAAAAAAGCGAACAAACATTGTCTGATAAATGATTTTGGAAATATATTGGGGTGATCCACAATGTCTACTAACCTTATATTGGGAGGTTTTACATGTCTCCCTTGATCATGGAGGTGATCAAGAAAATAATCCCTCACAGTTATGGTTTGTGATCACTCTCTAATGCTTCATCGATAGCCAATATACATGTACCTCACTTTTGAGGCAATGAGAACCCATTGAATAATGTGATAAAAAGAGAGATGTCTTATTTCGAAAACCCATTAAAAATGCTACCTAATTAATTAAAAGGATTATTAAAAATTGAGAGAGATATTTACCTAAAGGGTGAGAGACTTTGAGATATTTAGAAATGATAATTTCAATTTTTAGATGATTTTTTTATTTCGAAAGATTCAACAATAATTCAATCAGATAGCATTGTTTGAGATCAAAACATTCAACATAAACATAGAGATAAATAAAATAAACATGAAATGTTGATATAAGATTAAACATTAAATAAAAATTTATTTTAACTTATGTCCTTTTCTTTTTAGGTATTTTCTCTTTTATTTTTTGGTCTCTATTTTTCCCCTAGGTTTACTTCTGGAATATGGAGAAAAATATATGTTTTTGGGTGGATAAAACTAGGTGCATAGTTGGAACACGATTAGTAGTAATCATGTTCCCAATATAGGTAATCATTAAGTAGGAGACATAACCTACTTCACGTCCACCACATAGTCATGTTCCCTGGTTGAGGTGTTCGTGTTGTCTGGACAGACCTCTTACATGGTCACCACATGTTTTATTAAACTGTGCTGACAAACCGCGCACACAATCCATGTCATTAAAAAAATTATTTACCATTTTTTTCTTCTATTATTAATCCTATTCTACCCCTTTTCTTCCTAGCTTTGGATTTTCAGTCATAGAAGGCCTCCAATTTCCCTCAAGCTCCCTTGGAACCCATTTTTTAAGGGGTTTTGGTGGGAGAAACTTCAAGAATCATCAATTAAGTGGATTTACCACTTATTTATTCCTTCTCTTTAGGGTTTCTTCAATATCTCTTGAAGTTATATTTTTTTCACAAGTTAGGGTTTCTTTCCTAGGGTATAATATTGGTTTTTTAGGTTCGATATCTTCTATTAGGGTTTGTTTTTGCAGGCTCATGGTGTGGTTGAGGTGGGATTGAAGATTCGTGCCGGTTTTTTGGGATTTTTACATCAAAGGTAGGTAGTTCCATATCTAAAAATTATATGTTGAATTGTATTAATATATTAATTAATTTATCATGATCTTTGATTAATATATGTGGTCTGAAATTAGTTTTTGAAAGATTTTAACATGAGTTTGATTTTTAAGTGGCATATTTATGGTAAACGAGGTGTGTTTTGGGAGTAAACCCATGTTATATCACATAGTAATGTTTTATGAATTGTGAAATGAGTTTATTAAATTATGTAAGAGATGTGAATTTTGTTTTGATATGGTATTGGTGTCTATTTGGTCTTAAAAGAGGATTTAGGGTGGGTTTTTTTGTGAAAAACCATGAGACACTTCTTGAAATTGTTTAAAAAAATTAATGATTATTAAATGGTATAAAGGTAATAAACATGTTTTAGAACTTTTTTGTTGTGTGTATGTTCATTAAAATGGAATTTGGATGTGAAAGTAATGTTATGTGATATTAGAAACTTGTTTGACAATAAAATGGGAGCTCAGGTATCTGGGTGGGTAGACTAGGACTAGTTTTCTAATGATTTGGAAGTGGTTGTGGCCTGGTTTTACCTAGAAGTGTTGATGATGACAATACTAACAATATATGGAAAATTATTTGAGACTACAATAATTATGGATATTACTCCCCTCTAGTGGATCATGCATGATAAAGTTGTTGGTTGTAGTTACTATGCAAAATTCCAGCGAGATATGAGGTACCTAGGGTCCTATTGTGAGCTAGTAACTAGGGGTAGTTCCCATGTTTAGTGTTCATTGGATATATTTTAGAAACCTTTGACATAAGGTTGTGTTGGAGGAAAATTTTCAGAATCAAGTGAATTATTTTTAAAATTGTTTTCTTCAAAATTGTTTTTCATTTAGAGTTTTTTTTTCCGAAAATTGATACAATCATTTCTTTTATATAAAATATTTCAAGTTATTTACCTTTTTAATGGTTAGGGTATGTAATATTTTCTTGGGTGGAATTCTACTTGGCTTAGGCTCACACCCTACTTACACCTTTGGCTATAAGTAGACTTGGTAATGTTTGACATGGGTAAGGGTAAGTATTTTGGTGATGGTGGTCTGGGTTACCAGCTATTTTCTTGGTATGGTGTTCTGGAGGTGGCTTAAGGAAAATTCCCCCTTTCCTTGTGGTGGTCTTTTAGTTATAATTTATGTACCTTTTTGTGTTATTTTTAAATCTTGGTTTAAACCCTTGTAACTCAACTCTGAATAATTTTTTAAGTCTTGTTTGGGTGAATTTTTAGATTCAGTTTATCAAATTTCTCTTGTTGTTTTATTCTTATGAATTTTGATAAATCATTCTCAAAAAAAAATTATGACACTCAGTCACTTGTTCCAGACCATGGGGATTGGGAATGCCCTTCTTTCCATGCCACAGACTCAGTCGGGTGCCGGTTTAGATGATGACCCGTCTTGGTTTATAACAGGTAATAAATCCTCCTTTATAACACAATTAATAAATAACAAAAATAAACTAATTTAAACAAATTATTACCATTTGAAGTTAAAATAATATTACTTATAAATAAAAATAAAATAAATCACTAAATAAATTTCAATAAAATTCTCCCCCTTTTGAAAAATAAAATTTTTAAGAACATTATCACCTATTATGATTATGAAAATTAAAAACAAGGTGATAAAGTAGTATATTTAAAATATAATATTTGACAAAAAGCAATAATTATTTAAAAATAGATTTTAAAATAGATTTTAAGAGAGAAATATATTTAAAAAAAGATTAAAAAAACTGAAAACACCTCTTATATTTAAAAATCATCGGTAATATAAATAATTCAGAGAGGGAGATAGATAAATTTTAAAGAGTTTTTTAAGATAAAAATAATAATTTTAATAAGTGAGGAAAAAATATAGAGGTAAAACAAATATTGAAAGAATGATAAGAAGGAAAAAGAATAGTGTAAAATTAAAAGAGGTAAATACCTTTTTTAAGATATTCATTCCCTCAAAGAATAGTTTTACCTCCATTGATTGATTATTTCGTAGAAAGATATTTGAAATCGGTCTTTTTGGATTATATGTATACCTTGAAAGAAACCTTTGACTTCAATTTCATCAAATACATCCCAATAATATTGGATAGAGATACAAGTATATATAAAATTTTTACATATCAGTAATATTCCTTTAATAGATATAAAAACAAAAAATATTGAAAAATATGTTTTGAATATACATAATTGATCATATAAGTTTAGTAAAAAAAATTAAAACAAATTTAAATTAATAATAAATACTTTTAAAAAATTAAAAATATGTTAAATGGTACTTATTTCTGAAATTGTAGCTTTAAATTTTGGAAATAATAGGAAAAAATGAACTTAAAAAGTCATTTAAAAAAATACATCTTAAGGAAAATTTTAGCAATAAAGGGATGGTGATACCCCTAAAATTATATAACAAGTGAGATAAATGGATCGTGGAAAAGTGATAATAAATAAAATAAATATAAATTTATATTTAAAACAATGTTTTTATATGTTTCCCAAGTTTTTAATAGTCAAATTGGGAGTGTTATAAGAAAACCATTCCTCGTTCACCTTTAATAAAATTAAAATGATCAAGATCAAGGGGGTTAGTGAAAATATCATTGAGTTAATATTTTTTCCTAATAAATTCCTTTAAGATATCACCCATTTGAAAATTATGTCTTAAGAAATGTTTCATAACATAAATGTATTTTCTATGTGATTTCTAGATATTATTTTTAAATATATTAAATGAACTAGTGTTATCTTACTTAATAGTTATATGAACATATATACCACTAAAGCATAAGATATTGTGTTTCATCCATAATATTCGGGTGTAAAAACTCATAGGGACTATGTATTCTACTTCGGCAATAGAAAGTGATAAAAATTGCTTCTTAATACTCCAAGACAAGATGAATTTTCCAACTATGTGTAAAGTCCCACTTGTATATTTCTTATCTAGTTGGCATCTCCCAAAATCATCCTAAAAACTAGTTAATTCAAAATTCGTATCTTTTGGGGTAAAAATGAATATTTTTAGTACCATTTAAATAATGAAAACCCATTTTATTATATTTTAAATGATATTCATTTTTATTTCATTGTAAATGAGCACTAAGAAAAACACTGAACACGATGTCATGCCAAGTGAATTAAAATAAATTATACTACCAATCATACTTATATAAACTTTATTATTGTCTATCTTACTGGCTTCATCCAATGCCAACTTTCATGTTGTACTCATAGATATACTAATTCCATTATCATTATCCATGCCGAATAATTTTAAGAGTTTATTGGTGTATTTACCTTGGTTTATAAAAATACCATCATATATTTGAGAAATTTGAAAATAGATAAATAATTTGAATTCAAACATAAATCTCATTTCAATATCCTTTTCACTAAATAAAAAAAATCCAAATAAATATATTCATTAGCAGAGCTGAAAATAAAATAATCAATGTAAATTTTAAAAAACATTTGATATGAATTTTAGAAAAATCGTTGAATCGTTTTTTTTTTCACATTTTAAAACCATTTAATAAAAAAATTGATAAACATTCATACTAAGATTGAGGATATTATTTTAATTCATAAATATATTTAGCTAATTTTAGAACATGATTTGTAAAAAATTTATTTTAAAAACCATATGGTTATTCTATAAAAACATTTTCATTAATAAATCCTTTTCAAAAGACATTTTGAAATCTATTTTAAGGATCTTGAAATTGATATGAGATTTGAATTCCAAAAATATTCTAATTGATCCGAACTAAGTTATTTATAAAAATAATTCACTATAATTGAGTCTTTATTCTTGGTTATAACCATTATTTTCTATAGAGTTTATATTTTCTAGGGATATAACAAATCTCATATAAATATTAAGAAAACCCCATTTAGGGATTATAATGGGATGGTCATTATTTCTTTCCCTAAGACTCAAAAATATCATTTTGAGTGAATAGATTTTGTTCCTATGGCATAGAATGAACTTGATTTTTATAATTAAGGTATTAATTGAGATTTTAGGGTTTTATTTTAGAGACAATATAAATATTTTAAACATGATTTAGAACTGATAGTCTAGTACGGGTTCCCACTTGCTAATATATAATGACATTTTAAAGGGGGTTATCTACAAAAAAATTTAAATATTTTGGTTAATGATTTTAAATATGTTTTTATTCTACTTTATCTTCTTTATATTGGAAAGTTTCATTCAAAAATTTATTTTAAAAAACATTTTGAGAATGGTATTTTGAAAATTTTTCATCAAAAATAACAAGGACTTAGTATTCTTGTGTTTTAGTTCTTTCGTTAAAGACACAATATGCCTTGATTGAGTTAGAGTACCCAATAAATATATATTCATAATATTTTGAATCAAATGTTCCTATATTTTATTTGGTGTTGAGAATAAAATATTTGCATCCAAAAAAATTAAAAAATACAACTTTGGGTTTTTTTTTCAAATTTAATAAGGGTTATTTATGAAAATAATGTCATATGACAATGATATTAATGATAAATGCATAGTATTCATGACTTCATCAAAAAAATATTTTGGAAATTAAATTTATTTAGAAGAGTTTGAGTGATTTCATAGTTGTTTCTATTATGCATCTCTACTAACACATTTTATTGAGGTGTTTGGGAAGAAGAAAAATAATGGATATAGCCTTTATAAGAAAAAATCATTAAATTCATTATTTTGGAATTTAAAATAATCACTTTGAATTGAGATAAAATTAAAGCCTTTTTCATTTTCATACTTTTTATAAAATATAATGAAGTATTTTACATATTCTCTTTTATGATATAATAAGAAATCTCATGTGAATATTGTAATGTCTTCAACAATGAAAAAGTTATATGATTTACCTCATATACTATCAATTTGAGAATGTGTGAATAAATTATGAGGAATCAATTTGAGAGAATTAGAAGAAGAAATTACATTATTTTATTTAAAAAATATATATGTTTATTACCAGGTTGTTAGGATTTACAAACCATGTCATTTTTTGAAATGTAGTTTGGGTAAATCTCATACTAGTTTATAATGTTTGAGTTTGACAAGTGAGTGTGTACAACAATTTCATAGGTTTATATGCCAAATCCATGACTCACTAACTTTCTCACTCAATTATTTGATGTTTGGATAGAAATATATTTTAAATTTATTGTAAAAACATTTTGAAAACAAGATTCAATAAAATATTTTCTTTTTGAGTTAAAACCCTTGAAAATTTTATTCTTGTTTAGGAAATTTTAAAACAGTTATGACAAAAATGACTAATGTTTAGAAAATTTTGTGTCAAGACTATGATAAATAAAATATTTTCAAGAAGAGTTGAGTACGAAGAACCAATGATACCTTCACAAATTATCTTACCCTTATATTTATCAACAAAGTTAACATGTTTTCCTTCTATTTTAACAATTTTACTGAATTTGAATAGGCCTCTACAGAAGTTTCTTGAGAAACGACTATCTTGGTACTATAGTTCTTCTTGGGTTTTTCTCTGAAGATACTTTTCCTATAAAATCAAATGAATAAATGTTTTGGTACCCAAATGAACTTTGTTCTACTAATGTTATCCAATAAGGATTTCTGTATCTATATTTTTTTAACATTTTTTTTATTTTTTAATTAATGGATGAAAGATGAATTTATGTTCATTTTCTATGTCATGTATTCTTCTAATAAAATCCATAAACTTAAAAATAATATCCATTAAAATAATTTAAATTTTTTTTTTGGAAACCTTTAATAATATTGGTTTTATATGGATTTGTTAGGTTTTTTCATGATTTGAGAAACCAAGATCACCCATTCTTCTTCATGTATTTTATATCCCAAAATTTTATTTAGATTATTTTTATCTTAAGTGAATTTGTAAAGAGAAATTTTAAGATATTTGACAGTAGATTTAATTTTAATAACATCTCATTGATTCTAAATCTTCATGGATAATTCTTATTTTTCTTTGAAAAGAATATAATTTTCTTTTTGAATATATTATTTTTCATTAAGTAATTTATTGTATTTATTATCAAGTTTATATATAATAAATAAATATTATGAAACCAATTTTCAATTGGATCATTAATATATGTTAAATCTTCATAATTAGTGTGACTTGGGGAGAAAGTGGGAGAATAATAGGAGTAATAATTATGATAATAATAGGAGGAGGAGGATGAAATATGGTGAGGGTAACTAACCTAAATTTCCTCACCAATATATTCCATAAGGAAATTAGGACCTGATTCACACGAAGCAGTTGAGAAATTTGAGTCTATGGATTCATTGGTTACACTTCATGTTGTAACTTTTAAAGCCTTTTTAACTTGTTTCCATTATTTTAAATTTTTTTGTAGATGGATCATTCTATATTGATGTGAAATTTTCATTACATTAGTTGAATGTCAATTTTGATTCTAGTTTTTTATCTTTCTTAGATAGGTTGAAAAAATAAATCTTCTTGAATATTGTTTCCATGCTCTTGGTAAGTTGAGAAAATTCTCTAACTCCACCTATAGATGAATCATAATTGGTAGTTTTTTAGGTTACAGTTTTCTTTATTAATTTGGATCTATTTTCCTCCTTCTTAGCTTTCCACTTTATTGTTCTTTCATACATCATCTAGAATTCGATTAGTTCATAAACCACCATTTTTGTCGCATCATTAACATTTTTTATGGATATAAATTTGGTTTCACAATTTCTTATTATATCCTAGATTATCTTTTTCACTAAGTATCCGATAGAAAAATTATCACCAATAGACATTTAGCTATTGATATAAAGTTAAATTTTTATTCAAAATAACTTTTGAGGAAAAGGTGGGAAACTTATTATCATATAAAATAGGATAATATTAATTTTTTATAATATAATATTCAAGTGATTTATTAATCATAGACACCATTATTTTTTCATTTAACACTTTGAACATTATTCGGCATTATGATTGTAAATCCTTCTTAAAATGCACTATTTTATGGTATAATCTTGAACATCTCATAAAACAAGAAATTGTATTAATTTTATATTTATATCTTATTTTCAGGTCTACCATGATATAAGTAACAATTCATTCTTTTGGAGCACTTGGATATTCAAATTGGAAGACCACCAATGTGGGCCTTGAACCAGTAAGGTTCTTAGTGAAGTGAACTGGACAGCAGCCCAATACAGGTACTGTAGAGGATAGGATTAAAGCCCAATGATTCTGAATATTTAATTACATATAGAGGATATTATTGGAAATACTTTATTATACATTTTTTCAAGCTAAGTCGGATGTTTTAATGGTGTTATAGGCATCCCAAGTTAATGATGAAATTCTGGGCCAGATTCTGAGGCCCAGACAAATAGCCCACCATTGTAATAATATCTCACGAACCACATATTATTTTGGGCTGAAATTTTACAGAATTTTAGGAGACATCCAGGGATACATTGTATCCTTATATGGACCACTCTAATTCTTCCATCTAGAAGGTCCTTTTGGCGCGTATTTTCAGTTGATGAAAGCTGGCATCCACTTCGGGGGAAGAGTGGATAGTTTCATCTACATTAATTTTATATCCACATAGGCCCACCAAAATTAATTAAATAAACATGGGAAGATGGGAGATCAGCTAAAGTCTTTCTAAATTCCTATTTAAGGAAGTAGTGCTGGAGGATTTAGGGATCTTGTATCTTTGTTTTCATTGTAATTTTATTATGCCAATTTGTCTTCGTAACGTTCTTCCTTCTCATGTAAGTTGTTCGAATCACCTAAGTTTTCATTAAAAGTTATTATTATTCTCTTATTATGTTCCTATTCATATCACCTTTCATCAAGGTTTGAACTTTTTCACACCAAATTTTGTGATTTTTTCACACAACGATGGAGTGATCGTTATTTTTTTTTACTTCTTCAATTCCACCCTCGTAAGTCTACATCCCACTTCTATTGACAAAATGTCATCAATGGGGGGATAACTCTTTAATGGGTTGATACAAGTGAGTAGGAAAGGGTTGTATTGGATGTTATTTATTACTCTCTAAAAGTTATTAATTTCTTTTATTTGAGTTTCTTTCATTCAATGATTTTCTCCCTTCCTCTTCCTTATTGAAGTTATTCACCCCACTTTTATGTGATAATTAGACTATTTACCTTGGAGTGCTCATGAAAATGATCCTAGAAGTGTACAATTGATTATCAAGTGTTTGTGAGGATGTTTAATCAATAAGTTATGATGTTAGTTTGAATTCATTTCATGAACCCTTCTCATGTTAAGGAAATTAAAATTGTAAAAAAATAATTCATCCAATCCACCTCGAGCAATAACCTGGGATCAACTCATTTTCACATAATTTTAATTCACCTAGATCTGTTATTTATATTTTAAAACCATATAAAATCATCCCAAGCTGGACACTTAATAGACAAAAATCCATCTCTTTTTATTGTGTGTCTAAGGATCTTCTTAGGTCTCTGAGGATTTGACAACCCAAGCTACACTGCAAGCGACTGCTTAACCCTTTGAACTTGGGTAGATTTGGGAGAAACCAAATTTTGGCACTGTTTCTGGGGACCCAAGTAAGTTCCTTAGACCAAAAACCTTCTTTTCTCACCCCCATTCTTCTATTCTCACCCAAATTCTCTTATCCTTTCCCTTTCTCTATTTTTTTTCTTTTGGTGAATGTCTGTCTACACCTGTGATAACTCAAACAGATTAGTTAGGGTGGAAACTCCTAGGATAGGGGAGTCAAGTTCATCTAAGGGATTTTATACATTAGATCCAAATATTCATTAAACTCCAAATTCACTAATTAAAACAAGTCCAATGGAGGGTCTTCAATGAAATCAAATAGTAAACCTTTTGGGTGATCAAATGGTAAACACAAACCAAGAAGCTCCAAACATAGGGAAAGTGGTCGATCAAACCATGAACAACTACCACACTCTAGCATAGACCCATTCCCCCTCATGAATTAGGCACAATTTCCTAGGAGGTTCTAACTACATATTTAAACTACATGTCCTAAACCACCTTCCAACATTCCATGGAATGGAGTTTGAGATGATCTACCTTCATGTTAAAGAGTTCAATGACATTGTAGAAACCATGTATCCCCCACATCAACATGAATCAGCTAAAATGAGGCTATTTACCTTTTCATTAAAGGACAGAGAAAAAAATTGGCTAAATAATTTGATATCATCATCCATCGACTCTTGGGACCAATTAAAAAGGGAATTCTACAAAATATATTTTCCCCACCACAAAACAATAGCACTTAAAAAGAGCATCCAATACTTTTTTGAAAAAGGGGGAGAGTCATTCTATGAAACATGGGAGAGCTTCAAAGACACCCTAAACATGGATCCACACTATGGTTTTTCTATTCTTGAACAAGTGAGAATTTTCTATGAAGGTTTGGGCCCAGGGAACAAAAAATTCATTGACATGATGTGTAATGGGACCTTTAAAAACAAATCTCCAAATAATGCTTATTAGTATCTAGAAATCCTTGCTGAACAAAACCAAAATGGTGAACATCACCTTATTCTGAAAATCCACAATGAACTACTAGAATTCATACACTTAGATAAGAGTAAATCCTCAGGGATAAACTCTCATCACTCACTAGGAAGGTTGAAGAGATAGACCTTAGAGAAATCCATGAAATCCAAACTATAGACCCTATTTGCACAATTTTTGACAAACATTACCAAAAAACAGACAATTGCCCAACCATTCCATCCATAAAGGATGTTCTTTTAAAAGGACCACCTGCTGAAGTCAATTCCCTAAACTTTCAAAATCCCCAATACCAAAACACATTCAACCCAAGGTATAATGATGACCCAGGTTTCCTCTGGAGAGATAACCAACAACCTAGCCAACCACAGGGTCAAAATCTATACCCCCATCAGAACTACCAAACCCAAAACTAGTTCCAAAACCAACTTATCCAACACCAATAACCACCAGTCCATTTTCAACAAACTATCAAACCTCCAAAATAACCCCCTGGGATAAACCAATCTTCTCAATCACCAACCCAAACTATTCCACAAAGCCTACTAGAACAATTGTGAAAACAAATGGAAAGGATGAACTCGAAATTCTCTTCCCTAAAACAATAACTTCAAACCATAAAAACTGGAAAGGATCTAATTCCATCATAATCCATTCCAAAACAAACAATAAGGGGAGAGTCAAGTTTCACTCCAACAACTCATGAACAACTAAACGATGTGACTATTTTAAGAAGTGGGAAATCAATTGAGAAACCTGAAAAAATAATTCAAAACCCGTATGAATATTCAAACTTGGATGAAAATTCAAATGAATAAAATGATCAAACTGAAAAACATGATAACATTGTCAAAGAAATAACTTTTCAACAATCAACCCTACAACCTTAACCATTTCCTCAACGCATGAGGGGGAAAACCAAGCCATAATTGAATGAAACATTAAGGGAAATATTCTCACAACTAAAGTTGAACATTCCACTCCGAGATGTTATTCAATCCATTATTTAATACTCAAAATACCTTAAGGACCTCTTCACATTTAAAAGGAAATTCTCCCATAAGAACCAAGTCCTTTTAGTAGCAAATGTTAGCACAACAATTCAAGGGACCATTCCTCCTAAGTTGAAAGACCTGGGTTGCCCTTACATCAATGTTGAACTAGGAGGGAGAAAAGTTTTTAAAGGCCTTGTGTGACCTAGGTGATAGTGTAAATCTCATCCCCTATGTTGTGTACTATCAGTTAGGCCTAGAAGAGCTCCAACCCACATATGTCACACTTTAACTTGTCGATCGTAGCATGAGGGTCCCAAAGGGGATTTTGAAGGACGTTCTGGTAAAGGTTAAAAACTTCATCTACCCTGCTGACTTCATTGTCCTTGAAAACCATCCAAACTTTGGAAATAAGGAACAAACCACAATCATCCTTGGTCATCCATTCATTACAACAATAAACTCTGTTATCCGAGTTGGAAATATGAACATGAACATCATCTTTGGAAACATGAGTCTAGACTTCAACATCTATAATGCAAGCTCACAATTAGGGGATGATGAGGAAATTTATGAAGTAAACATGATATGAAGAATTGATAATGAATCCATAGAACATCAAGGAATATTTGATGGATGTTTAAGTCAGGATGATATTGATTTCTTTTGTTCACATGAAGGAGGTTTATCTCATTGGCTTGAATCATTTTTAAATTTCTCTTATGATGAAGTCTCAGGTCCAATAATTAGTGAAACCTTTCAAGAAACCACTTTCATGGAGACAAATATAACATCCTTCCCTAAGTCTGGTCAATCCAATTTACTAGCTGAAACTTATACATGTGGGGAATCAATCCTATCTAAAACTCTAGGAAACAAAATTGATCTTGATCCAATGTCCCAATATTCTTCTGAAATTCTGAAACAACCTGAGCTTGAATTGAATGAACTTCTCGCTGCACTCAAGTATGCCTTCCTAGGGGACAATAAAACACATACTATTGTCATTTATTCTTCTCTTGAATCCAATAATGAAAAGATGCATCTAGATGTCCTTAGGAAACATAAGAAACTCATGGGTTAGACCCTGTCTGATATTCCTGGGATTATCCCACTTATCGGGACTCATAGGATTGTTTTGGAATCTGATTCAAATCCATGTCGTCACCCTCAATGGTGACTCAATCATAATATCTTGAAATTAGTGATAAAAGAACTTATGAAATTTTTAAAATCTAGTATCATCTATCCCATAGATGAGAGTGAGTGGGTGAGCCCAATCCAAGTTATTCCAAAAATGATGGAATCATAGTGATACCCAATAAGGATGGTGAGATTCTTCCAACAAGGGTGAGTAGTGGATGGAGAGTCTGCATCGACTATATAAAGCTAAACTCATTTACCAAGAAGTACCATTTTCCCTTACCATTCATTGACCAAGTCCTTGAGAGAGTGGCAGGTCATGACTTATACTATTTCTTAGATGGGTACTCAGGTTATAATCAAATTGAGGTCTCCCAAAAGGATCAATGAAAGACTACATTCACATGTCCATTCAGCACCTTTTCATTCAAACACATGCCCTTCAGGTTATGAAATTCCCCTGGAACATTCCAGTGGTGCATGATGGGAATATTCTCAGACAAGGTAGGATATTTTCTAGAGTTCTTCTTGGATGACTTCTCTTTGTTTGGGGATACATTTGAGGGATGTCTGTGGAATGTGGAGAGATTTTTTTCAATATGTGAAGAAAAGAATCTTGTCCTAAACTGGAAAAAATGTCATTTCATGGTTAAATAGGGTCTAGTACTAGGCCATATTGTCTCGGGTAGGGGAATTGAAGTCGATAAATCCAAGGTTGACATCATTTTTCACCTTCCATCACCCAAAACTGTCGAGGAAGTGAGGTCTTTCTTAGGACATGTTGGTTTTTATAGAATATTCATTAGGAACTTTAGTTAAATCACTCATCCCCTTTGTGGTCTTTTAGTAAAGGATGTTCTATTTGGACATAACGCTATGAAGATTCATTCTCAACCCTCGAATCATCTCTCACCTCTCCTCCGATCACGAAATCCCCAAATTGGAACCTTCCTTTAGAGCAGATGTGTGATGCCAGTGACTTTTCTTTAGGAGGTGTGTTAGGACAACGTTGTGATAAAAATCCTTATTTAATTTCATATGCAATAAAATCCTTAAATGATGCCCAAATAAATTATACGACCACTGAGAAGGAGTTAATGGTTGTTGTGTTTGCTTTAGAAATGTTTAGGTCATACCTCTTAGGATCCCCCATCACTGTGTTCACTAACCATTCTACTCTGAAATAAATTTTCTAGAAACCAGATGCTAAGGCTAAACTAATTAGTTAAGTCCTTCTCTTACAATAATTTGACCTCAAAATCAAGGACAAAAAGGGTTTTGAAAATTTTGTAGCAGATCGTCTCTCTAGGATAGAATTTAATGACAAATTATCCCACCTTTATGTGTCTGATTCATTCCCTGATGAACACCTATACTCTATGATTTATTTCCCTTGGTATGCCAATATAGCCAACTTAGTAGTTACAGGAGTCATTCCAAAATTCTTAGGGACTCAAGCTAGAATGAAATTCCATTCTGATGTCAGGAACTATGTGTTTTATGATCCATACCACTATAAGTTCTACCCTAACCAAGTCATTGGGAGGTGTTTACCAGAATCTTAACAAAATTCCATCCTTAAATTATATCATAGTGAGGTATATGGAGTTCACTTTTCCTCTAAGAAAAATTCTTCTAAGGTTATTCAAAGTGGTCTCTTATGGACCACCCTCTCAAGGGACTCCTACTCATTTTGTCAAAGTTGTCCTAGGTGTCAGCATGTAGGGTCCATCACAAGAATGAATCAAATGCCACTCACTCTCATCTTAGTGATTGAAGTCTTTGACTGCTGGGGAATTGATTTCATGGGTCCCTTACCAAACTCTAGGGGAGATTTGTACATTCATTTATCTATCGACTATTTCTCAAAATGGGTTGAGTCAATTCCTACAAAATCTAATGATCATCAAACTGTGATAAGATTTCTCAAGGAAAACATCCTCTCTAGATTTGGAATTCCTAGGGCTATCATTATTGATCGGGGAACTCATTTTTGCAATTGTCCATTCTCATAACTCATAGAAAAGTATGGAATTTCTCAAAAAGTGTCAACTTCTTACCACCCACAAACCAATGGTCAAGCTGAGTTAACTAATCAAGAAATAAAACAAATTATTGATAAAATAGTTAATCCATCTAGGAGAGATTGTTCAAACAAACTATTAGATGCTATTTGGGCCTATCGAACTACATTTAGAAAAATTTTAGGAATGTCCCCATATAGGTTGGTTTATGGTAAATCATGCCATTTTCCAGTGGAGATTGAACACAAGGCCTTTTGGGAAATTAAGAAAATTAATTATAACCTCTCATTGCTGAAACAAAAAGGAAATTAGATCTCAATGAACTTGAGGAACTTAGGATGGAGGATTATTATAATTCAAGGATCAATAAAGCTATAGTACAAGCCTACCAATCTCGAAATCTTAAATCTGAACACATTGTACCAGGTAAACCTGTTATTTTGTATAGTTCTAAACTTCATTTACACCTAGGAAAGTTGAGGTCCAGATGTTCATTCCCAAACATAGTGCATATGGTGTTCCCCAATGGGGCTGTAGAAATTCACGATCCCACCAATGGTCAAACCTTTAAAGTTAATGGCCATAGAGTCAAATCATTCACCGAACCATTTTAAAAATAGGAAGTTATTGAAGATTTTTGTGAACAAACATTAGATGAGGAAAATACTTAAGCAAATAGGGGTTTAAGTCGAGCTAGCGACGTTAAACAAAATCGGTACATGGGAGGCTACCCATGGTTTTCATGTTTCCATTCATTTAATTAGTACCTCAAACTGTTGACTTGTTCTTCTTTTATGATTAAGGATGGGAATGAAAGGGGAGCTCCATATTCACATTTGTCATGTGTTGTGATCCCTAAGTAATTCCATACCAAGAAATTTAAGAGAAGAAAATGTATCATCAGTTTTTTTTATATCTATGTGTTTTTATGTTAAAGGAAAAAATATAAAAAAAATCCCTTAGATTGTTGACATGTTATTATTTTATAAGTAAGGATGTGTATGAAAGGGGAGCTCCATATTTACCCATGTCACATGGTGTAATCCCTGAGTAATACCTTATCCATAAATTTTAGAGAAGAAAATGTATCATCAGTTAATTTTATTTTTATGTTTTTCTAGGTTAAAATAAAATAATAATAATAATAATAATTTAGATTTTTGGCATGTTCTTATTTTATGAGTAAGGATGGGTATGACAGGGGAGCACCATATTTATCTGTTTCACGTGGTGTGACCCCTAAGTAATACCTTACCCAGAAATTTAAGAGAATAAAATGTATCATCCATTTATTATATTTTATTTTTATGTTTTTTTAGGTAGAAAAATATAAAATATATATATATATATAATAAAAAAATTAAATACATGTCATAGGTCATTTGGAAAAGCCTTTCACAACCATCCAAGCTGCAAGGACTCAAACTAAAACTGAATGGAGACTGGGGAATGCATTTTCAACATCAATAACCAGGTGACTTCATTCTATAATTTTTATTTTCAATGTCTTCATTGAACTTCTATCCTACCCCATCTAAGTTTTCATTTCTTTAAAAACTAGGGATAGTGTTATTCTATGTTGGGGGAGATGAAATAAAATAATTGATTTTGTTTTCATCATAAAATGTGTTGAAGGAAAATTTTCATAAGCCTTGAACATGATAACACACATTACAAACTCTGAAATTGGATATCAAATAATTTTTCATGCCTTGATTCTGATTTTAATGCAAGTTTAAGTTCATGTGCATAGATTTTGGAATGTACGGTTGTCCGATGTGATTTTTCACCGTTTATATTTTCATCAATTTATTTAAAAAACAAAATTCATGTCCTCTAGATTGTGGGGTATTAGTTTGAGTTCTTGGGTTTCATAATAAAATGCATAGGTTTGGTGATCATTTTAATTTTAACATGAGTATTCAAAAAAAATCAATTGCACATAGAGAAATGGATTGACCTAATGTGTGGATTTCAGCACTTGGGGATCAGGACTCCATAGTTTTCTAGCCCATATTTGGGCATTTTATCTTTATTTGTGGTAATTTGAATTTTTTTCATTAAGTTAACTCAAGATGATGCCCGAGTATGTGATCTTCACTTGGTTCTCTAAGGTCTTTGAGCCTGGGAGTTATCGTCAAAGTCTTGCTACATGGGTTGACTTGATTGAGTTCAATTTCAATTACCAAGGAAAAATTTCAAAAAAAAACAAAAACAAAAAAAATGGTAAAAATGAATACTAATCTTAATATTTAATTTTTATTCCTCCTAGTGCTTCCATCTTTTCTCCCTTGAATGAAAATGATCCCCCGTGTTTATTATGACGTACACACTTCATCATGCTTAATTAAAATTGGATGAAATATGGTGATAAATTTGAACAAAGGAATGGGCTTGGGATTGAGATATTCCTATGGATATAGCTTCTTTTAAATGATTTTTACAGGTTTCATAATTTTTTGGCCTTAGATCTTTGGGTGAGAAATTTTTATTAAAATGTTTTTGGAAAAGGGAATTCAAATTTCATATTTTTGAGATATATTTTTCTCGGGACGAGAAAAATTCAAGATGGGGTTGTGATTAGCATATAAAATAGGATAATATTAATTTTTTATAATATAATATTATTGTGCTTTATTAATCATAAACACCATTATTATTTCATTTAACACTTTGAACATTATTCCACATTATGATTGTAATTCCTTCTTAAAATGCACTATTACATGGTACATTCTTGAACATCTCATAAAACACTAAATGGTCTTAATTTTATTTTTATATATTATTTTCATGTCTTCCATGACATAAGGAACAATTAATTATTTTGGTGCACTTGGAGATTCAAATTGGAAGACCACCAAAGTGGCCTTGAACCAACAAGGTTCTGGGCGAACTGAACTGGACAGCAGCCCAATAAAAGTACTATAGATAACAAGATGCAAGCCTAATGATTCTAAAAATTTCAATGAATATAGAGGATATTATGGGGAACATTTTATTAAATATTGGTCCCAGCTAATTCGTACTTTTAAATGGTGTAATAGGCGTCTCAAGTTGATGATGAAATTCTGGGCCAGATTCTGAGGCCCAGAAAAATAGCACACCATTGTAATCATATCTCGCAAGCCACATATTATTTTTGGGCCTAAATTTTTCAGGATTTTAGGAGAAATCCGGGGATAAATTTTATCCTCCTATGTCCTACTCTATGTAGTCCATCTAGAATGTCCTTTGGCCGCATCTTTTTTGTGGATGCAAGCTGGCTTCCACTTCGGGGGAAGAGTGGAAATGTTTCGTCTACATTAATTTTCCACCCAACTAGGCCCACCACAATTAATTAAATACACATGAGAAGATGAGGTATATGCCAAAGGATTCCTAAATTACTATTTAAGTCAGTAGTGTTGGTGTATTTAAGGATATTGGATCTTTATTTTCATTGTAATGTTATTATGCCAATTTGTTTTTGTAACGTTCTTCCTTCTCATGTAAGTTATACGAATCACCTTAGTTTTAAATAGAAGTCATTATTCTTATATTATTCTGTTATTATTCATATAACCTTGATACCTTTGCCTCTAGGTGTAAAATTTTTCACACGAAACCTTGAGATTTTTTTCACACAACGGTTAAGTGATCGTTATTTTTTTTTTACTTCTTCGATTCCACCCTCGTAAGTCTACTTCCCACTTCCGTTGACAATATGTAATCAATGAAGGGATAACTCTTTAATGGGTTGATCCAAGGGAGTATAAATTGGATGGATTGGATGTTATTTATCACTCCCTAAATGTTATTAATTTATTTTATTGGAGTTTCTTTCATTCAATTCTTTGCTCTCTTCCTCTTCCTTATTAAATTTATTCACCCCACTTTTATGTGCTAATTAGATCCTTTACCTTGGAGTGCTCATGAAAATGATCCAAAAAATGTATATGTGATTATAATAAGTTTTTGAAGGTTTTTAATTAGTAAGTAATGAGTTTAGTTTTAATTCATTGCATGAACCCTTCTCAAGTTAATGAAATTGAAATTGTAAAAAAATAATTCATCCAATCCACCCTGAGCAATAACCTAGGATCAACTCATTTTCTCATAATTTGAATTAACATAGATCTATTAGTGCTCTTTTGAAACCATATAAAATCATCGCAAGTTGTCCACTTCATAGCCAAAATTTCATCTCTTTTATTGTGTGCCTAAGGATCTTCTTAGGTCTCTGAGGATTCAACAGCCCAAGTTACACTAAAAACGACAGCTTGACCCTTATAACTTGGGTAAATTTGCGCGAAACCAGAAACCGAGCTATTTCAATGTCAATTATTAGTAAAAATGGGATGAAATCACATGATAATTAAAAAAAGATAATATTATGATAATCTCTTACCTTTTTTGTCCCAATTAATGTGATTTAACCTATATACTTGGGTCTTCCTAGATTAAGTCTTCAAAATGAGTGGCCAAATTTTCCCAAGTCTGGAAGAACTCCTCTATTTTTATCTTCCTTTCATTGAATCCCCATTCCAAAATACAATTTTTTTTATTGATCCAGGACTTTTGATCCTTGATAACATCAATTAAAACCTCTCTTTATAATATTAAATCCAAATCCTCCCTTGGGCCATTTAGTTTGATCATCCTTTCATGATTTTTATCCTTATAATGGTGAATTAGATCAATGTATTTATCATGTGGTCTATATTTATTTCTTTCCACGCCACCCTTCCCTTTATCCTTAATGTCCAAACACTTTTCCTTTAGATTTCCACTTCTTAGATCTGAACTCATCTTGTATTCCTATTCTTAATTCCTTGGTTCACATTTCATTGCATTGGACTTTCTAGATGAACTTGTTTTCATCAACTTTGGTAACTGGGAGTAGCCTTTACTCCCTTTATTTTTCTTCCCATTAACCATAATGAAACCCCAAAAATCATGGTTCCCCTTATATACCTTATTTTTCCTTGGGATATGAATTCCCCTAACTCTACCCTCCACACTACTAAAAGAGATTTGGATATAGATCTCATCATCATAATTAACCTCAGGGAAAAAATGGTTTCCATATGGGTATTAATATGGTAAAGGTGTTTGTATGCCCAAATAATATAGATTAACCCCCTAATCCTGAACCAGGAATTCAGCATCCAGACCTCTACATGAGAGGGATGATAATTCTGGTTCTGTCTCCTAGACCATCCCTTCGTCAACCAACATTTCAAAGTGATTTCCTATAATGATAGCTGCCATATCTCTTCTATAATTGGACATGATCACTACATTTTCAAAATAACATGAACCTAAATATTCTTAAATATTGATGGAACTCTATAACTAGCCACATAAGACACACATTATTGATCAGGTTCATGACCATAGATTACATATCCACCCACCTGTGGCTCTTTTCTATAATAAAATTTATTCCTTGGTTTCATTACATCAATGTTGGGATTTGGTAAATCTTGGAATCTTGTGGGGTTTTCTTCTAGTGAAGGAAAATGAATCCCAAACCATCATGGGTTTCATGTTCCTAACCAATCTTGATAACTTTGTTAGAGTTGAGCCTTGTGGATCCTTCTATTCCCCTTATTATAAACATGACTTAACAGGAGAAACGGTTTCCACCTCTACAGATCCTCCAGGTTCAAAAAGTCCCTTTATCATCCTACATATTCCAAAATCCTACCTTAAAAGATCAAAAATTTACACCACCTTTGGATTTGATTTCTTCGTTCTTTCCTCACATTGGTCAGATACAACCTGATTTTACCTAAACTGAATCTATGTGAAGGATTCAAAAACCAAAGTTCCAAGCTCTAATCATTGTATAGAAACATTACCTTGTCAAAACATAAAACCATGATGACAACCTGATTAAAGATGCCACAATAGTTTACAATATGAGAATAAATCATTCCAAGACTCACAAATCACTGCCAAATTGTTGTGGAATTCTACTCCAAATCCAATCCAAACTCATTCTATTGGAGGTCTTGAGACATCGACCTCAATGCATATCGAAGGGAAAATCTAGTGGAAAACTGACTTATTCCAACTATTAGAACATAGATAATGAGAAAACATGTTTCCAAGAATATTTAGTATAGATATATTTTGGAAAGGCAGTGTAATTTATGGAAACCATACCCCCACCGCCGTTGAAGGACTATCACACATAAAGTGGAAATTATAAGACCATCAAAAGTGGTAAAAGAAACACCCATTGACAGATCAAGGATCTTAGGATCAGTAGAGATTCATATCATCCTCTGAAGAAAATAACATCATAAAATATCAATTTTCTTGAAGACCAACCAATGTACATTCCTCAAGACCCCATGATCTGAAGATAAACCTATCGAAGACATCGACCAAAGGTTGTTGATTCCTAAAGAGAGACTCAAATATTAGATTGAAAATATCTCAGGCCTCAAATAAATCCTTGAGATAATCCTCTAGTTAAGGAAATTCATTGAAAAGATTGTGAACCTTAGGACTAAGATGAATCGTGGGGAAATGAGGTAGGGAAGAGGGGTCAAAGAAGGGAATGAAGGGGCGATGATTGGAGTAAGAAGATGGTGTAGGGACAGTGTCCCCCCACCCTCCAATGGGGATGGAGGGGCTGAAGCATTGGTAATCACTTCTTTATGGGAATGCATCATGAAGAGGAAGAGAACAATGAATATATTCAACTTTTACTAGGTTGAAATACAAAACTCTTCAACTATTGAAAACTTCCATAAACCATGTAAGAATACTAGTTATGGATTCCTTGGGGTGCATAGACAAACATTAAAGGACATTTTGATACATGTATAATCTTGTATCTTTTACTTTTTTGGTTCCTTCATGGGTTACTTTAAGTAATTTTCACATTTTGTCAGCTGTTTTACAAGTAGAAACATAATTAGATTCATTTTGTTCAATAACATAGTGTAGATCATTCAAGGATTTTCTATTAAGATCAATTTTTTTAATATGATCAAGAGTTCACTTATATTTAGGTTCATTAGTTACAATATATTCATGAGTAACCATTTGCCAAATGAGTCAAATAATGCTAATAATAATATTTTTCATAATATTTTTATAATAAGAATAAATTATTACATAAAAATAGAAGAATGTGAATAATAGTTAGATTCTATTATGAAAATATTAGACTTTAAAATCATTTAATATTTAAAAACAAAATTCTTGAAAACAAAATTTTGATAAAAACAAATATTTCTTAATGAGAATAAAAAGAGGCCTTTGATATAAAATTTTTATCTGAGTATATAGAAATGGGGGTGAATTTTCATTTAAAAATAATAGTATATAGAAATTTAAAATTAAAAAAATTATTTTGAAATGATTAAGTGAATAAAACAATGAAATAAATAGAGTGATAATTGATAAATTTGATCTGAATTTTAAAGATTATTTCAATAATTATTAAATGAGTGTGAATAGTGTAAAATAGTACAATCGAATTTATGAAATTATGTGTATCAAAGTTGAATGATGCAATGCATATAATAAGTAGATAGAAAATAAGTTTTGATAAATGAGTTTGGAAATATATCAGGTTAAGCCCCTAAGTTTCCTCCCTTTATGTTAATATTTTTATATATTTCTCCCTTGATCATGGAAGAGGTGAAGAAACCCAACCCTTAAAATTATGGTTTGTTAAAAATATCTTGATCCTCGTAAGAATCCCAGGAACATGATCCCTACATTTTCACTAGTGATAACCCATTAAAATGGTGATAAGAAGATAGAGGTTTACTTTGAATAACCCCATTAGAAATCCACTCCCAAATATCTAAAACGGATAATTAAAAACTGTTTGAGAGATTACAATAAAGTGTGGGAGCCTTTGATATATTGATAAATGAGAATTGGACTGTTTATAGGATTTTAAGATTACTAGATATTCAAAATTAATTCGATTGGAGAGTGTTATTGGAAATCAAGTGTCTCTTCCAACCTACCTTTGGTCTTTTTTTATTGCCTCAAAATGATTAAGAAGGGTTTATAAATCACTAGAGGAATCTAAACTAAATAAGACCGAAACTATACCAATTTTACAATCATTAAAATCATTAATAGAATATCTACCCCAATGAAACAAAATATCCAATAGCCTATATCGAGTATCCAATGGAACAAACGGAGATTAATTTTCTTATGGAACTAGAACTAGTGAGTTTGTGATCCTCCACCAACTGGTCAATGGACTCTAGATGGTTGATGGAGCATTTTCCTACATCATCAGCTTCTCAGTAGTACTCTACCAAATGGTAAATGGGTCTTATACAAAATGATATTTTGAACATATTGTACTGGATGGCTAGTTTTTTATGAACTGGTCCACCTTCAAGAGGATCCTCGTCTAGAACCTTCTAATTTCATCAGTGGATCTTCCAACTTGAACCAATGGTCTTAATTCATGAAATAATATATTTCCAAGTATTCAAAAATATCAAAAAGTAACCATTGAAATTAATTTAATAACTTTATTAGGATCATCAATGAAAAAAAATTATGTTTAAAATGTATAATTTGAAATCACTCAATGAAACTATTGGAAACATAAATGAGTGTTGTTGATCATGAAAACACCTTTAGAGACAGAGGTTTAACACATTGTATTTCCTGAATTGACACTCCCTTGGAAGAATATACTTTTTATTAATTTCAATTTAATTTTTATATAGAATTTTGTTTTACTTTACCTAGAAAATAAATTTAATTTTATTATGATTTCTCAAACATATTATCCAATAACAATAAGGTTTTACAAACATTCAAGAATTTCTTAGTCACACACTCAGCCTTATTTTGGTGTGTGACTCCCTCTTCACAATAATAATATTAGTACAAAAAGTCACTAATCATTTATCATTATTTTTAAATAATTCCTTCCATACATGTAACCATTTCAAACACTTATTAGTTGTAATCCTAGTCAATTTACACCTTCTAAATTTATTTCTTAGAGCCTTAAAGTTTCCCTTCTTTTGAAAATTTTTTATTTTTCTTCTGGGATGTCTTCTATAAAACCAATTCTAATATGTATTTATTCTATTAACTCTTCCTTCGAGTCTATATTTATTCATTTATTCTTGATGTTATTATAAAATTTTAAATTGTCTATTATGTGGCCTTCCCTTCCATAGTATAATTATCCTCCCTTATTTACTGTTAAACCCTTTACAGTATTCTTCTTTGTTGTTGTCAACTCAATTCTATTATTTTGTTTTTCCCTGATGGATTCATGTGTAAATTTATTTGTTTATTTATCTTATATGATATTATATTATCATAAAAATATGAATTATTTATGGTAAACTGATACCATCACTAATTATCACAATGAATACTTCTATTTTAGATTCCACATAAGTCATCAATACATTCAAACTATTCTTAGTGAATGGATTTACCTTCTTCTGAGAGCTTTTCTTCTAAAAAGTACATTTTATTACAACTTAATATTTTATCCCCATAAATTTATGCCTTTTACAATTTCTATAATTTGAAATTTTATTCTGAAATTAAATATCCTTACACAAATATTTCCAAAACAACTAACAATCGTTAATAAATATTGTTCTATTTCCTTTTACTACAATTTGTCCAGCTAGAGACCATTTCTTCTTTTGGGTACAATCACCAAACCTTTGGGATATTCTTAGGGAGGTAATTTTCTTTAATATTATCATTTCCACAATTGAAGTTATGGATGGATTCATAGAACTTTAATTGACCCTTATTTTTTTATATTTTGATTTGTAACTGGTACTATCATATGAAACTGCAATATTAGAAACAAAAATAACTGAGGCATGGGTAACATTTTATAATGATATTATAGTAGATATATCATTGGATGATCTCAATCCCTTATTTACACTAACTTAAATATTTTTATAATTAATAATTTTTTATAACTATTCTTTATAGCACTTATTTTATCAATAGTTTTTGAATACACAACTTGAGAAATTTCAAAATTCATTAATTGGACTTCAATATTAAAGAATACCATATTGGGGATATGTTTCTCATCCTTCATAGATTTCATTTTATCTTTATATTATTTATTAATCATCATAATATAATCTTCACGATTTTTTATACCTTATTATAAGGAATTATAAAGGTTCATAATTCTCTTGGCTTTATTCTCCAATTAGAAATCCTTGGAACCAATAAAAACTTTTTGAATTTATTACAAAGAATGGAACTTCTCTTCATATAATCTACTTTCTTTATATTTATTATCAATGTTAAATTGTGATGACTATTCAATCGTAGATAATTTTTCCCAATGATCATTAAATATTTATCATTGACTTTCAATTCTTTGATGAGAGAATTTTATCTTTTCAATTTTCCTGCTACTTATTACCACATATCTTCTGAATTTACTATCAACTATGATTTTTATCATTTATTTCCTTAATAAACTCAAATATATATATATATATATGAAAAGTTCTAAAAGATTCATTTTATTTATTATCTAACCTCAAAATAGATATATTCATCCAATTAAATATAACCATTTTTTTATTTTCATTATAGGTTGAACTTGATTCAACTTGAGGATCTTAATCAACATATTTAACTAAAATATTACCATTTTTTACTTTAAAATAGTGATAGATCCTCTTTCTCTTCTGAATTATTCTTGGACTTCTTAGCCTATATTTTATTCTTGTTCTTCATGGTTTTAGATAAAACCTATAAATTTATACCAATTGGAATTGGAACTCAATTTTCCATCATATACACTTTTGAATATTATTTAAATATACACTTCATGTATATCTAATAAATACAACTAAGAATTAAATATTTTATCCATTCACAGGAAACTTGGTTGTCTTTGATATCACTTGTGCACATAAATGTGTGTATTCACCTTGGAGTGGGGGTGAATTGGGGTGACTTATTTTACCAAATTAATTTTACACTTTTAAATTATCCTCTCTAAATATTTGAACCTCTATAATCACTAAAGATAATATATTGATCTGATTATGATTTCACTCACTGGATTCATGATATAAAGAAACAAAGTGTAGTGCATGATAATTTTATATGGTTTAGTCCCAATGTGGGTACCAAATCCATACTTTGTTGAGATTAAGTCTAAGAAATATATTATCACTATTTAATTAAAAGTATAACAAATGTTTGTTGAGGTATCATCCACTCTAAAATTCATACAAGAGGGGGATAGGTTTCATATATTTCCTAAATATTTTCCCCAATATTGTATATTTATATAAAAATCTCCCTCATATCCCGAATAGACTAGATATTATTATACTAGATCAGTATAACTCTTCAATGGTCTGCATTTCTAACTCCCTTATAAACAAGATCTTCATTTTTATCTTGATTTCATAGAATCATAATTCTAAGATATTCTTCCTCGATGAATAGGTCTTTGACTATTAATATATATTCCAACACCATAGTATGCACTTCATCCTTATTTTTCAACTCAATCACACTTTGATATTTAATCAAATTAGCTCTAAAATATCCAATATTCTCAGCATGAAAAGATGGAAAAAATATAAGTTAGTCTATCTCTAGACTTCTTCTTATTTCTTTCTTTTGAATCGCCTTATATTATATAATAATATCATAGGGGTACTTCTTATTCTTCAAAATATAGTTTATTTTCTACCAATATATCACTAAGTTATTCACTATTTGATACCCTATATATTATTATAAAATTAAATATTATGTTTCAATCCTTAGAAATATATTCTTCTTTTATTATATATATTTTTACCTACAAAAAATCTCATTAGTATATCTTTCCATATTTAAATATAGAAACCTACTTTTTTTATATTTCAATATTATCATTTAATTATCATGAAAAATGATCCAATGGACTCGACATTTTAATACTCCATGTGATATCTTGAAATACCATGACCTTATCTTATCCAGAAAATTTATGGGTAATTATTCTACAGTGGATTCCATGCTCACATGAACATAACTTCATAGGGGGGAAATTCTCCTCATGATGTGTTTTTATATAGATAACTTATGTTTAATCCACCATTTATTCTACCTTGGTGAGTTATTTTTTTATTTCTTATCTCATTATCACCACGGCACGGTTCATCTTCTATATTGTGTGGCTACAACTCAATTCTTAGAAAAATGTTTGGATTGTATTTTAATCTCAATATTTATTGATGGTATGAACGTTTTATCTATGATTTGAATATAATATTTCTCATAACTTTTATGGATTCACAATATCATTTTCTATTTTTAAATTCACTAAATATATGTTATAGTATTAATAGATTTTCCCATCTTAGTATTTCTTTATTCTAGAAATCTGGATTATTTTTCAAACTCTAAAAGATTAAACATAATAAAATTCTATATGAACTAAATAAAATATGTTTTTTATGTTTAGATATTTATTACATATCAGTATAATGTTTTTAATTTGAAAAAAAAAATAAAATCGTTGAAAAATAACTCTTACATAAGATATATTTAATCTTTCTTATCTCATTGTAATACTTCACTTACGTTACACTTCCTAAAAAATGATGTCCCGTATATAAGATATTTTACTAAAATATATTATTATTATTTTTAGTTCGCCATATTTTTATAAATAAAATTTCATATTTTTTATAAAAAAAACTTACACATAATACAAAATTTTACATAGTATAAGCCTTTGAAACATTTCTAGATTCAAAATCTATATGATATCTTATATATAAATAAAAATAAACTCATGCTACTTACAATTTTTTGATATAAGGTATAAAAAATAATTTATACATTCTATGTCGTTTATAGTTTCTAAAACAATATATAACTTCCAAAACTATTTTAAATCCTTTCAGAACTAGTTTTAGCCACTTCTTGATCAACTCATTCCACCTTAAATAAAATTGGAAAATATCTTAATATTTCTAAACCTCCTAAATATTATTTTTAAATTATTTTATTGTAATAACACTCAAATTTTAGTTCATCAATGAAACCTTAATGCATGATAAAGAAAATATTTAAATCAACCTTATGAAATATTCATCCAAATGATATTCTATATATATATAATAGTAGCCTTTATACTCTAATATACTATAGATGGGTTCTCACAACTTCAGCCAACCGTACTCATTAACTTCACAGCACCATGATAATTTCAGTAGCCAATTTTTTATGGTATTTAAAATTGTTGTGGAGGGTGTTCTTTACATATAATTAGTATTTTTCAGGATTTCATAAAAACCATATCTATAATCATTACATGTATAAGTTTTCTCCTTGAATCTATTTATAGTAGTTATCCTAGTATTAACAAAACAGTTCCCAGTACCAAGGTTAGATTCCCCTTTATCTTTATTGGTATCTTCTTCCATCACCCAATTTCTTCATATTTTATCTTTTCTTTCCTCACTGATATAATGAAACAAATGGATTTTTTAATTGAAATCCAATTTTTATCTTCAATTTTTATCTACCTTAAAAGGTAAATATCAATAAAATATATTTATGTTGTTATTTATTAATAATTAATTTCATTAAAATATTTTATAAGAAATAAAATAATGGACAAAAAAATAAAATAATATAATATTAATTAAAAATAAATAAATACCATCTATATAATGATCATTGATGTTTAATAATCAAGATCATCACTTTTATGGCGTGTAATGAAACTGGAGATGTAAAATTTTGTTATTTAATATCATGATTCATAGTATGATTAGAAAAGTAAACATTTCCATATGACAGATATGTGATGTTCATCATCCAAAAACTTTTAGTGAAATTTTTTCATGTTTTAATTTGATGAATGATGTTTTTTTTATATTAAACATGTCAATTATTAAAAAAAATATCAATAATAACCAATCATGTTCACATTAAGGAATGAACAAGTGTCTTTATTTCTCTTCAAGAGCTCACTATTTTTACCAAAACAAAAGTTTAATAAAATAGTTCATATATACTTTTCAATGTTATCAATAGGGGAAAATAAATATATAATATATAATATATAAAATTAAACTCACTTGTTTATATAACTCTTCTAATGATAGGTTACGATTCACATGAGAAGGATCATTCCAAATGAATATAAAAAAACATGAAACATACCTTTTTCAGGTATGAATTATCTGATGTTGATGATAGTGATAGAGGTATTTTTTAAGTTTTGGGTGTGAGAACTATTTTTTAGTTATGTTTTGGGATTTCTAAAATGATACTTTTATAACTATACTTATAGAACCAAATAGTTTCAGTACACCCACACCAAGGAAATTATATACCCTATTAACAAAAATAATAGAATCCACTTCCATAGGTAGTGACATGAGAAGAAGTTTCAGATACAATAAAAGTTTCTGGAGGAAGTTATGAAATTGATAATAAAATAGATTCTAGTTGATAAAGGATTTATAGAATTAACTATTTATTTTTTAAGATTAATATGAAAGGCTATCTAAGACTAATATTAAAGGGAAGATAAAACTAGATTCTTTCACAGGAACAAAATATGGAATACATGTTTGAAAATTTTTTACTACTAAGGAAAAAAAGTAAAATAATTAGTCTAGAGTGTGTAATATTAAACAAAAGTCTAAATTAGAGGAAGTTTTATAACAAAGATGATGGTAGTTTCTATAATCAAGTTTAGGTTTATACATTAAGATCAGATAGAAAAAATAATTATGGAATTGAGTAGCTATTGTGAAATATTGCCTATAAATAGGTGGGCAATGGTCACTTGCCTAAGGATATGGTATATGATTTAGAACTGAGTGGTGTCAATCCCTATTTGTAAAATTTTTCCCATAGAATCAATTCCAGTCGGAATGTGTCGCAGAATCATTGTTAATTTTATCTTATATATTTAAGTAGTTTTTTGGAATATGTCCCTTATAAAATGGGTAGTCTAGGTAAGGTAATCAATGATGGGTTCATTTTAACTTGAGTGTTTAATTTTAAATGTATAAAGTTATATTGTGTTCTCTTTTAGAGTAATATTATGTGTTTGACCATGTGATTATTATGTTTTTTTTACTTCTTTGCAGTTTTCTTTGTTCATAAATTTTCATTGGCTTGGCGGATGATCATGTGTGAATACTAAAAGACCAAAACCAGATGGGTGAGCCTGTGTAGTGATTATAGTGTGATGTATTCCTTATTGTGGACACTAAGTCTTTAGGGTGATATAACATTCAAAATTTTCATATGTCCTTTTTCAAAATCGAGGATCCAAAATGTGTCATTACTAATTGTAGTTTTTGGAGATAATATTGGTGAATCTATATGTTCTTAGATATGAATGGTGATGATTTAATTACCAATAGTAGTTTCATCAAAAATAATAGTGTGGAGAAGACGATAATGTTGATAACATGTTGAGAAACTGATTAAACATTGATTGAAACCATAAATTATTTCAAAATCAAGCCATCATTTTCGATTGTAAATGAATTGTGATATTGTTTGAAATTGAAAGTAATGAATAATGAAAATGAGTATGAAATCACAAATAAAATGTATGACAATGTAAAGAAAAATAGTTTAGTGTGTAATATATCCAAAATTCTTATTCCATTATCATATATATATATATATATATATAACATTTATATATAACCAATTGTGTAGATTAATCCCTAACATCCAAGGAAGATCCAACATCTTGGATAAATGAAATGGGATAGACCATGGGAGCAGAATAAACATGATAATAATTACCCATGGGAATAGATCCTATGATAATTACAACCCATAACTACTATATAATTGTAAAAAAATAGGGTAGAACTTTATCTACAATAAAAACTTTTAATAAAGGAAAACCTTTACCAGTTCCTTTTTAGCATTGATAAATGGAACCCTTTTCTTATTTTATAGTGTTAATAAAGTTTATCATGCATGGTATAATTTATATATACATATTTATATATTCTTTTTTAATGGTAGACACAATACCCCTTTATTAAAAGATAGGAAAACCGAGAAAGAAATGATGGGGTCAGACATGAAAATGCTGCCATTATCAAAAAATTGTCAAAGTCCAATATTTTCTCTAATATTAGCTCCAAACCTTAACTACTCAACACTTATTTCATTCCAATCAGTTTTTTCATGACCATGAACATGACCTCTAAGGTTTTATCCTCTTCTCCATGTCTTCACCTCTTTCAAGAGGCCTTTAATGTCACTATTATCTGAGTATAATCCCCCAGTAATGGATTTAGACTCCATCCCATTAAAAGGTTAATCGACTAAGGTTAATTAAATGAATTTAACAATGGTGGTATGTAAATACCCTCATAAATTCTATGATTCTTTCATATTGGATGTCAAACCACCCTGTATGTTACCTAACAAGTCACGTATACTCTGCACACTTTTTGATAAAGGGTCTTATTAAGTTTTTGTCAGGATAGAATCAACCTTAATGCATGTGGGAGAGCTTGATGGAAGATCCATCTGAAGAGGAAGCACTGAAGGTTCTATAGTCAAATCACTAAAAGAGACATTTGTGGAATCTTTTTCATACCCAAGAGAAGTTGTTTTTTAATTCCTATAGGATACCAACTAGAATCCATCACTATCCAAAAACTTGGATGAATATGATTTTTATTTCTTCTAGACTATAAGCCATTTGGGCCTCTAAATTCCTATTAGAGGTTGCAAAAATGATACCTCCACCTAAATAAGCCAAATTTAAAGTACCATGATTGGCAGGGATGGGATCAAAAAATACCAAGTTGTCCCTTCCATTAGAAACATCCAAATATGACTCCTCAGAGGTAGAAACACTCACTACAAGGACCATCCTTCCCACTACACTAAGTCACTAGAGAGAAAATATTACATTTAAATGGTATTTCAGTATAGATTTTATTCTTTACTTTGATATCCCTTTAAGTGACCATTTTCTCTTGCATCACTTGTCAATCAGTCAAACCTTGGGCATTGTTTTCCTCAATATAATTTTTATCCATTGTATCCTCCACTAAAACATCACCATCCACATTATGGGTGATTAATGTTGGGATTCCATAACCACCTTTAAAAAGGATCCTAACCAAGGAATCCTTGAATGAAACCCCCTCCTTCAAAACGGACATAACTCCACTAGGAAACCAATCCCTGAAAAAACTATTAAAAAATGAACAACCAACATGTTGCCTCTATGTTGTAGCATCAATATTATAAAAATAATTTCCTTCATTTCCACTTATAGGTATAAAATTAGTAGAATTATACCTCTTTGAAGGAGTCAAGACAATGATTAAATCTAGGTGGATGAGTTTCTACCACTTAAACCATTCTTTGTTCTCATGTTCCAACACTACTGTCACCAGTGCGGTTGATTATATCATTTTGATCACCACTAACCACAACACCTTATCTCTACCTCTTCTTGTGGATAGTGTGATCATTCCAATTTTTTAGGAAAAATAAAAATACAATGGTCTTTTGGTAGGAGTACAAAGAATGTACAATGATATTGTATTCAGATAAAAAAGATAGAAATTTCTCATAATCAATTTTTAGATTCAATTCATCATTATCTATAGAAAGAATCACCTTACCTATAACATTGTGGCTGAGATCAGCCCTTATAAGAACTTGAGAAAAGTAACCATACTGATCCTTCTCCATTTATTTTTCCATTTTTATTAGAACTCTGATAAAATAGAAGATACCAAATAAGATATCCGAGTGTCAATGAATCAAATTTAGCCCAAATATATTCACCTAGACCTATGAAGATGAGTTCTTAACATCAAAATGATTAAAGTTGAAGCTCTATTTGTAAATAATTAGAGTGCCTTGTGTTAACGAGACCATGCCAAAGCCCCAAGAGCACCTTTCCAGTTCTTTA